>OZ035957.1:30729405-31157739 GCA_964034955.1 Orchesella flavescens
TGACACCAGTGGAATCCACCTGGGTAGTTATCAAGCTCTGCTGGGCTCGGCATGATTGATCTATGGCCTGCGCAGCTTCTGGTGAGTCGCACTGGATTTCTCCGAGCCGACCGATTCCATTCTCTCCACGTTCATTGCATGGAACAATAGCTACGCGGTTCCCACGTCTAAGGAGGCATTGACCCAACTCGGGGACTGGCGGAATGGAGGTTGAAATCAAAGACACGTTAAAAGGTGGAACCAGTTGTTTTTCTCCGACTTGCAATGTGGCAATTTGCGTAGTGGTCTGATTCCCCAAGTGAGTGGTAACGTTAAGGGTGACAGCAAATTCCCAGCTAGGACATTCGAACACCTCATAAGCCTCCTGCGAGGGGTTTATAAAGGCCGTCCTCATGAAATGGCAGTCTCTTGTGAGCCACCATGGGCAGGTAGGGTAGCGTTGAGCTAAGCAAGTCGACCACCCCAGAGCGTCCTTTGTTGCTTGTGAATTTAGTGCACCCACAGTGTCCCTTGGGCCAAAATTACTGCACTTCTCTCCATGACAATTGGAGGATGAGTAGAGGCTATAGCATTGGATGTGGCTTTGGCATGTAGCCTTTGCCCGGGGAACGTAGTAGAGGATTTGCTTGCTACAAATGACTGATATGGAGTTGGTTTCAAACTCTATGGTTCCCAATGTTGTTTGCTGCATATTGGATATTTTGAAACATGATTTTTGTCCGATTGGAGAGACAGCTAATCTAGTGTTGATTTGCAAATGACAAGTCTCAACGTTCCCATCATGTCTGCATTCCGTGGAAGAGGCTGCCATTGATGCGAACTCTGAGCATCCGTAAGTGGTGCTGCTCAGTAGACACAAGGCCAGGATGAGCGCCAAGGGGCCTCGGTACACGAATCCGGTTGTTCGGGCTGGCCGGATCCTGGTGACTGTGGCATGTGCATACGGATGGGGTGACTCCATCGGCAGGAGAGGGGTGCCGTTCTCCTCATCTACTTGTTGTTGAGGTCGCACAGTTGCTTTTCTCCAGCTCCATAATTTCTAAAGGGCCAGGACAATGTGCGTAGGATGCTGTTGAGGCATCTGATCACCGGCCTGATGATTAGAATGATTAGAGTGATGATTCCAATGATTAGACCTATGATACACCAGTTGACAAAGTCGTAGCAAGCTACGTTTATCCATCGATCATAGCATATTTTGCAGGTGATGACTTGGCAGACGTTGAGTCGTGGGCACGTCTGCTCCATCAGATATGGTGTGTCAGCTTCTGGCAACCAGACTTCTAGATGGGTAGTTCCATGTGCCACCAACATGTGTGTTGTCATTGGAATTAGTGTTGTGGATGTGGATGGCATGATGGTTACATAGCCTGGATTTTTTGTGACTTTCACATATTTTGGGATCTGGTTTGGAGTGTGAAGTTCAATGCCAGTGTTGAGGCATTTTGTCCAGCATCCTTTGCATTTGGGGGGTAGATCCGCTGAGGGAGCTGCGACCTTCACTACCATGGAGAGGTGTCCCCAACAGTCAGGAATTACCCTTCCGCCTTGGGAATTATACACGTGCAACATCTGCTGATTTGTGTATTTGCAGTAGCAAGAGGTGGGATGCTTGCTGAGATCTGTGGTACATCCTACGTGTTTACAAAATGTTGTGTCTCCATGACAGGTTCCGGTAGTGCATATGGAATTCTGGCAGGTGCAGTCGTAGGAGTTGACATCTTGCAGAGCTGCATCCTCGGTTATGTGGATATCTGTTACTGGATACAGAAGGCCCTTGATGATAAGAACCGGCACTGTTTGGATTGCCTCCTTGAAGTGGAGGCAGTTGCGTAGGCGTAGACTCCCCACGGCACAGTAATCCACTTGTGCATCTTTTAGTACTATGTGGGGAGGTGATCCTACTTCTGGGACATCTCTCGTTTGGCATGTGATTTGGTCAATGACAGCGCTAGTAACATTGGTGCATGTAGGAGGGATGGGGTTGCAGCTTAGCCCGTCACTGCTCACTACTTGACCATCACATGTTTTCATATGTACACAGGCCGAGGCATCCGGTAGTACTCCAATCCAATATGCAGATGATAGGCACTCCGGGACTTGGGACATAGGGGCTTCTAGCCCATTGCATGTTGTTAGTTCGAACACTGCTGCTGGGATACCGGCTGGTGTCTCATGATCTTGCTCCAGCAGGGATTCCACCGCTTTGTGTTGGTTTACTGGGTGGAGAGCTATCTGCTCCCCATTGGCTGTGGTAGGACATTGACAAGTGATCAGCATTGTGAAAATGGCTATTACTTTTTGCATCCTTGCTTGGCGGATAGCTGGTGTTCTTATCTCCCTTAATGTTCCGGTGGGGAGAGTTCGCTCCTTTGCGGATGACATTGTGTCAGCCCGCATCCTGGGGCCCGAGGAAAGTGATTCTTTGCGTTGGAGCCGGGGGCGAAAAAGGTACACAATTGGATGAATGATGGTCGTCAACCAAGCTAGTATCATAGATCCAATGTGGAGGGACACAGGGAGATGTTTCTTCTCGTTGTCGAGGAAATTCAGTAATAGAATGGGTTGATATCCGATCATAAAGGATCCCAGCACTTGCAAAAATGTGTAGCGTAAACGTGACAGGGCACGCTTGCTGTTTGTTGATACGGGCCCTTTTCGTCTATGTACTCTGAAGTAAAGCACCACTGATGCTATATAGATGGTGAGTAGAGGAGTGAACACTCCTAGTATCCAGATCCATGGTTTTGGAGTCCGGTCTTCACTGTCTGGTAAAATTGTGCAAAAAGACGTGTCCGTGGGTCTGGGTCCGATAGTCCCCCACAGATTCAAAAAGGCCAGGTAGGGTAGCACGTAGCTTGAACACATTATTAGCACGGCTATGCTAAGAATTGTGCTGGTGTGTTCGCCTGGGGCTGGTAGAGTGGCCTTGACTTTCCAATAACGAAAAGCAGCTATAAATACTAGATTAAAAAGGGTCCAAGTAACCGTGCCATATAGGATCAAACAGGATATTCGGCAAAGCTCAATACTGAAGATCCATGTTCTGAAGTAGTACCGGACAGCAGCGATTGGAACCAGGTAGGCGGCGATTATGCAGTCGGAAATGCACAGGCTGAGAGCACATAGCCGATATGCTTTCTTGGTCTTGGAGGTTATGGTTTGATGAAGGATATGAAGGATGGCGTAGCCGTTCATAAGAGTCCCCATAACTGCTATGATGCCTGCTGTGATTGCTATAAATGTTGAAGTTGGAACTGACAAGGTAGTTGGTGGCTGAGCGGTCGCGGGTTGGAGTAGAGATAAAAGTACCGCTGTGGCAATCCATGCTGCTACCGGTACTCTAGTATGAGGTCTAATTAGATTGAGACCTGGTCCCACTGTTGCTGTTGAACGGTCCAACGGTAGACGAGCCAATTTGGTGATTGGTCTGACTACCTCCTTCTTGTATACAGAGTAGTCCTTGGGATCAGAGGATTTGGATGTAGCTACCTCGGCAGTCACTACTCTTACTAGTCTGTCTGGACCAGCATGCACCTTTTTGATACGCCCAGTTTTCCACTTCAATGGGGGAGCTTGGTCGTCCATGAGAAGTACCATATCGCCCACATGCAAGTTTGGTTTTTCTTCGTGCCATTTGTGAGTTCTTTGCAGCTCTTGCAGATACTCCATGTTCCAGCGCTTCCAGAGATCTTGAAATTGCCGTGTTAGCATTTGGTACTGGGAGAGGCGATTGTATCGAATGTGCCCTAAGTCTGCCTCTGGGATAGCAGTGAGTGAGGATCCTACTAAAAAATGTCCGGGAGTGAGTACCTCCAGTGACTCAGGGTCGTCGTCCATTGGGGTGATAGGGCGCGAGTTCACGATCGCCTCAATACATATTAGCAGGGTCTCAAACTGTTCCCATGTCTGGACTGTGTCTTTTAGTTGAGTTCGCAGGTGATGCTTCACTAAGCGAACACATACCTCCCATGCACCTCCATGGTGTGGACCTGATGGAGGTGAAAATGCCCAATGAATTTTGTTGAGGTCTAATCCAAAGGCTGATTGTCCACTCTTTTCAAAAGCGGAGCGAAAGTGATCTAGGTGATCTTCCAGGTGGTGATTTGCTCCGACAAAATTCGTACCATTGTCAGAGTGCATGTGGCTTGGTTTGCCTCTGCGCGAGACAAATCGCCTGAATGCATTGAGGAATCCCTCCGCGGATAGTGATGAGACAATCTCCAGATGGATGGCTCTCGTGGCCATGCAAGTAAATAGGCATATCCAGACCTTAAAATGCCCTCCTCTCCCTGTGAAGTTCTTCAGCTGGTACGGGCCAGCGAAATCCACACCCGTGTGGGCGAAAGGACGAACTAAGCTTGTGCGAGCTGACGGCAATTGACCCATCAATTGGGTATGGGGTTGCGCGTGATATCGGAAACATGTGAGGCACTTATCAATTGTGGATTTGATATGTTTTGTGCCATTAAGCAGCCAGAACTGCTGTCTCAGATGATTTAGAATCACCCGTTTTCCTGCGTGAAGCAGTGCAATATGGGTTTCCATGATTAGTGTTCTTACAATCTCATGGCCTGGTAGAATCATCGGATGGCGGGTGTTATATGGTGCTTCTGCAAAATGAAGGCGTCCTCCTATTCTCAGGGTTCCATCTTCATCCACAAAAGGTCTCAATGCTTTGAGACCCTTCCATGGTAGTTTCTTCCTGGGGGGTTGCAGCAGCTCCGGGAAAGTAGCCTGTTGGATAAGGCGTACCAATGCTATTTCCGCTTTTGTCAGATCACTAGGAATGGGCTTGCTTGTGTCAAATGAGCGTAGACGTGCTACCGCCATGATTCGGGTAAGTACTCTGAGGATTCGGCTCCACGGTCCGATCCTAGTCAGGCAATCAATGAAACTGACGTTTGGGCTGATCACTGCAACTGCAGGAGTGGCCGTGCTTGCCTCGGTGTCCACGCCAGTAGGCATTCCAGGGATTGGGGGTTGTATAA
The DNA here is from genome assembly GCA_964034955.1 of Orchesella flavescens. Lineage (NCBI taxonomy): Eukaryota > Metazoa > Arthropoda > Collembola > Entomobryomorpha > Orchesellidae > Orchesella > Orchesella flavescens. The sequence continues at coordinate 30,734,397 of OZ035957.1, forward strand.
TTTCCATATCCATGAGCCAGGTTGGACCTTTCCACCACAGTGTGAAATTTTTGATTTCTGTGGGCAAAAGCCCCCGTGAAGCGCAGTCTGCTGGGTTCTCAGCGGAAATTACGTGCGCCCAGTCTTCTGGTGCTGTTTGTTCCTGGATTGCAGCGACACGATTGCGGATGAACAGCTTCCACCGCTGAGGGGAGCCTTGAATCCAGTGCAGTACGATTGCTGAATCTGTCCAATAGTAGACACGATCTATAGGTATGCTGATGGTTTCCTTTATCACTGATACTAAGTCTACCAGGAGCACTGCTGCCTGTAATTCTAATCGGGGGATGGTAAACAGAGGTTTTAATGGTGCCACTCTCGTCTTTGAGGCAATCAGATTGGTTTGCCGTTGGTCCGGTAGTATCGAGCGGATGTAGACGACGGCAGCATAGGCGCTTTCACTTGCGTCTGCGAATCCATGCAGCTCCCATTTTCCTGTGGAGGTCAGTCTTAGAGGACGTGGGATTGGATGCAGGTCAAGGGACGTCAGGGCCTCAGATAGGAGATTCCACTCCTTAGATATTGTGGTTGGTAATTGATCGTCCCATCCTACGCCACACTTCCAAATCTCTTGCATCAAGATTTTGGCCTTGACTGTGACTGGACTGATCAGTCCTAGTGGATCAAATATCTTACTTGTCTCGCTTAGAATGTTTCTTTTTGTGTGGGTTCTCAACATGTCTGGATTACATGTAAATGTGTAGGAGTCAGAGCGGGGTGACCAACTGATGCCCAGCGTTTTTATGGTGGCAGTGTCGTCCATATCTACTAGGGGAGCGGTCTCCCGCTGATCCTCAGGGATGCTTTTCAGTAATTTCATGGAGTTAGTAGCCCATTTTCTCAAGGAGAAACCGCCTGCTTGTAGTAGCTTCATGAGTTCTTGGTACAAGTCCTGAGCCTTATCCACTGTCATCACAGAGGTTCCCAAGTCATCAATGTAAAAGCGTTTATGTAGGATTGGAGAGGCGATTGGATATCTGAGCTTCTCATCTGTTGCCAGCTGTTTCAAAACCCGACAAGCTATGAAAGTTGAAGTTGTTGAGCCAAAGGATACTACCAGCAGACGATAATGTAGAATCGGATGGCTTGGAGACTTTCTCCAGAGGATCCTAAACATGTCTCGGTCTATTGGATCAATTTGAATTTGGCGAAACATTTCTTTGACATCCGCCTTCATTGCTACGGGATCCTCCCTGAAGTGCAGTGACTGTCGGAATAGGTCTGGTTGGATGCTGGGACCCGGAGGCAGCAACGAGTTGAGTGAGAGTCCTGAGGTTGTTTTGGCGGATGCGTCAAAAACAACTCGGAGCTTAGTGGTTGTGGACGAGGGTTTCATCACAGCATGGTGTGGCATGTAGTATGATGGCACCTTGTGGATTTCCTCTTCTGGCACAACTTCCATTTGATTGTGATCCAGGTACTCTTGTAGTTGTTTGATGTACTCAGCATGGCGTCCAGGAGTTTGTAACAGCTTCCGCTCCACTGCTAGCCATCTCTTCATGGCGGCGGAGAAGGAATGTCCCAATTTTGTGGGTGATTGCAGAAAGGGCCACTTGACTTGGTATCGGCCAGATTCAAGTCGGATAGTGTTTGCAACAAAGTGATCTTCACAAAATTGCTCTTCCGGGGTTAGAAATGCTTTCTCTGATGCTTGCAGTGAATCAACGTTCCAAAAGCGCTGCAGATCAAAATTGACTTCTTCCGTGGATGGTGAGGTTAACTCAGTAACGGGAGCCAGGATACCCGGGTCGGGTCGCGATCCCATGATGACGTGTCCAAGGCGGGTCTTATAAGCAGTTGCTTGTCCCGGCTTTCCCGGGATACGCCCATCTTGCATTAACTCGTCCAAGACTGGTAGTCCAAAAATGAAATCTATAGGGGCTGGTCTGTTGAAGAAGGGGTCCGCAAGGTCGGCATTCTTTAGATGATCCCATGCTCGGGTATCAAAATGCTGGGCAGGAACATTCGAGGACAGCAATACGGGCATTACGTGTGCTTGGACATGAATGGTAAATGTCCTCGGATATAAAGCCGCCACCTTCAGCGGGACGGTCCCAGTGGAGGTGACCTTCTGGCCATTGGCCATTGCAAAGACTTGGCCCTTCTTATCTGGTTGAAGGTTGAGCTTGCTTGCAGCTGCTGAGGTGATGAAGCACCCGGCTGCTCCCGTGTCAAGTAATGCTCGTACTTGAGTAGTCAATCCATTCGCCTCCAGACGAATACGAGCTGTTGGAACCAAACCAGATGGTTCAGCTTGCACTGCTACTGGGCTGAGAGCGCCCATTGGTTGTGCAGCAGCTTGACGGGGTTGAGTGGGATTATGCAGGCTGGTGTGGTGCGCCTTGTTGCAAACCAGACAAAGGAACTTGGAAGTACAGTTTTTTGAAGTGTGTGAAGGGCTGAGGCAGGAGAAACACAGCCTAGCTTGCTGCACTGCTTGTCTTTTCTGTGTCAGCTCCATGGCTTGATATTTAGGACAGGTGTGATACCGATGCCCATGTTGGCTACAAAACGGGCATGGCGGTCGAGGAGGTTGCCCGTTCCCTGGTGACGCGGGTGGCCGGCGTTGTGACAATTGAGACTTTGATTGGGGAGGCCTTCCCTTCGGTTGTGCAACCCTTGGGTTGAGAGGAAGCAGAATCTCGTGTCCCTTCCCTCTTGCCCCATTCTTTCCTCCTTGGGGATTGGAGTTTCTTGAGGCTGATGTGTTTACATTTTGCTTGATTTCTCGCACAAGCGCCACGTCCTTCGCACGTTTCTCAAGGAATGCAACACAAGTATCCAGTGATGGCACGTCGCTGGAGGTCAGGGTGCGGGTGAATTCGCTGATGGTCTTGGCATCAAGGCGACCCATTATCAAGTGGAGGTACAATACTTCGGCCTCGGATACTGATCCAAGCTTTATTTGCCGTAATTGAGCCATGGTGGTTCGCACCGTTCCTATAAGTTTGTGCAGTCCAGCTTCTGTTTGTTGGTGCAGGGCTGGGAATTCTAAGAGAGGTCGCAGGGCAGCATGTGCTATTTCTCGGGGAGAATCATACCTGGACGTTATTCTTGTCCAAGCGATTGTCCAGTTCCCATCCGTAAAGGATAGGTCCTTGACACAGTCCTGGGCATCGTGACCCTTGACTGCATCATTAAGGAGCCGCAACTTGTCCACTCCTGGTAGGGTGCGTACCAGATTAATGAAATTTGTTTTGAAGGCTGGCCACTCAGCATGATTCCCAGTAAATTTGGGAATGGATTGTTTTGGGGGCTTGAGTCCGGAGCTTCCTCCAGGAGTCCCTTCGTAGTCTTCTCGTTTCTTAAGTGCAGTCTCCCGTATCTTGTCGAAAGATTCCACTAACTCTGCAGTCAGGTCCAGGGCGATTTGTTGGTCGGGGCGATCAGCTTGCTCTACTGATTGAATTGTTTCCGAAAAGGAGTATACTAATAACTGGAGATCAGTCATCTTCTTCTGTAGATCCTCTACATCGTGTGTAATCATTTGTATGATTACACGTGGAGTCTCGGAGCTCTCCAGCTTCTTGATCAACATTATTAAATGCTTGATACTTGAATAAGCATGCTTGTACCGGTGCATGAAATTCTGCTGATCCGGATCGTTGTGTACCGCCACAATTAGATTTAATGCTTCATAGTTGTTTATCCCTTCCGGGGGGGGAGCTACCTCTTCAGAATTGGCCCCTCCTCTTGAGTTACTGGGAATATTAACCTCTCTGGAAGTTCCAGGGTTGTTGACCTCTGTTGAGGTCCTGGGAGGGTAGACCAATCCTGCAACCCTTGGGGTGGGGGCCTCTGCTCTTTCCACCTGACCAACCTCACCCTCTTGGTTGTTCTCCTCCCCTTGATTGCCCTCATCCCCTGCTCTTTCAGGTGTTCGTAGCATGGCTTGTGCTGCGATTCTCCTCCGGAGGTCTCGTTCAAAATTAGCCGAGAGCACCCACGGTTGTGGCTCGTCGGAAGTAGGTGGGTCAGAAGTGGAACGGGAGCGGGTGTTTGGCCTATTGCTCATGAGCTATGCAAAATGTTTATGATTATTGTGCTACCCTTTGTTCCCGTTGTTGTCCGACGTCCTGGGGCCGAGCAAAAGGAGCTGAGCTGGGGCGTTGTGATAGTGAAGGAATAATTATTGTTGTGATTTTATAGCAGAATGCACTTCTGATTCACTTTCTTGTTCACCTTGTTGTAATGTCACTAGGGTCATAGCCCGCACGTACACTTTGCAATAAGTTTGGTTACTGCTTGGTTATGGTATTAGTTCAGAGCCTGTGCCCAGAAACCCGTATGTGCGACCTGTCTGAGAACCTCCTTGTTGACTAGAACGGTGAGTGCAAAGTCCCTCTCGGGGATAGCTTTCCCCGGTGCCAATAGGACTCGCCCACTGACAAGCCGATACGGGTGCCGAGGAGGGTATTAATAGCCGTAACACTCGTAGTAGCAGTAATTCGTAAGACCAAACTCAACTTGCAGAAGGATACGCAACAGAAAGTTTTTATGACCACTAGTATTAGATATGCACGCACAGATTGTTTATAGTTACGTACAAGTGTTATATAATGGCTCTATAAATTATGCACGCACAGAGTGTTTGTGTGTACGTACAAAGTGTTTGGTAGTTGCATAAAATTTATGCACGCACAAAGTGTTTGTATGCACGCACAAAATGTTAATATGCTTGTCACAGCACGCACAAGATGATGTTTTAGTCACGTCAACTTGCACGAAATTGTTTTTGTTCATGAAGTAAATGAGTTTTTTACATTCAAGTTTAACTTGCACAATAAATGTTGCTTGTGAATTGTTTGATTTGTTCAACCACGTTAACTGGCACAAAAAATGTTGTTTTTGAAGGAGATACCGTGCTCAGGCTGGATGCTGGACGATTCTCAACAGGGAAACATTTATTTTCAAGACGCCACTGTTAGTGTGATGGAGCACACACACCCACAAAAAAAATATTTGTTGATGAGTATTAGTTTGATGGTATTGCTTGTGAAGGAGAAGCGATGCCTGGGTGGCTGTTCGGTCCTCAACAGGGAAACAAAAAACCGAAAAAACTCTAGGATTTGGAAGTAAGATTCCGTCGGGGAGCCAAATGACGTTAGTTGTCGTAATGAATGAATAAACTTTTTAGGAAAGTCCAATTGATTTGGTTGCTGAAACAGAACTGAGTCTTTCTTTATTTTTTCTCAACAAGGAAAACTCAAAAATAATATGACATAAAAGTGATTTGCATATTGCTCATATCCTAATGACCTAGAAAGGCCATTAGTTGGAATCATGCGTGCGCAAATGCATTAACATCAAAACCGCAGTGATGCACAAACACATCACTGGGTCATTACAAAGTTGGTTGACGTGCTTATTAGCATGTGCGTCAACAACATAATTACTTAGAAAGTATGACAATATTGCAAGTAATATTAAAATGACATTAATAGAATATTGGAAATTTTCCACGTATTTGTCTTGATCATGATGATCATGCATCAATATCGGTGCATTACGGATTCTGGCTGTGACAAGATAATGGGAACATTCGATGGGCTTATGTCTACGTTACGAAAGTTTATTACGTTGACAAAACACCTTTCAAAATATAGGAGGTACTCGTTCAGATTATCCACTTGCTTGAACTGAATTTCAGGAACTGGGTCATTAATGTAGTTGAAGAATCCTTTTTGTGATAAAACTTTTTCTTTTCCTGTCAAACCAAGTAAATCAGTAACTGATCCAAAAAATGTGGTGGTTTTGTCATAATACTGCAAATTGCCTTGTACTTGGAGCAAAAACCTCAAAATTATTACAATTAATCCCAACATTGTGCAATTCCGATTTTGAGGATTCAACCTTTCTCACTTTTTTCTTCAAACAATAAGACGATTTTAGTTAGCTTAAACAATGATTTTTTTTCAGACTAATCTCGAAATAAAAAAATCGAGTTGTTGAAGGAATTAAAATGTACAAAAACGTAAAGGGTTATCCCAACGTTATGTTTGATGATTTGGAGTAAAATTTAAGAGATTTTTTTACTGAATCTGAACGTAGAAAAACATAAAATCGATATTGAAAAAATAATAAAATATTTTGGGTTTAATATTTTATAATATTTATCTATATCTTAAGCTTTCCTTTGACAATTGGATTTTTTAGTTAAGCTTTTCTGGCTGATGCCAATCATATACAATTTTTAGAAGAGAGACACAAAGGTTCATTGAAAACTATGTTTCTGAAGTAGATATGGCATGAAGTATACCACGACATACATGGTTTTACCAAACCCACAAGTTTGAATGTTTGACTATTTTGTCAAGGGACTAGCGAACCATATATAACCCATATTTGTACATGAGACTAGTCATTCCTCACTGATACTCCCTATTCGTATTAAAAATTTGAGAAAACTCATATCCTGGTTCTGATGGTCTATCTTTCGATCTATCTACCGATCTACCTACTGATCTATCTATTCTTATGTATATTTGAAGCAAGCAAAAAAGCCATATTCACATTAAATTGGGTTCGTCATGAAAACTTGATTACTTGATATCCTTTGTAGCTTTTGAAATTAATGAGTTCTTACGCTACCAGAGAATATGTATGTACGCTTGTGTTGTTTGCTTGTCGACCAACATAACTACAACATTACATTTTGTAAGATAACACGAAACCAAACGACAGACAGGATTCATCTGAGGGTTTTATGGTAAATTAGTATCATAATATAAAATCAGTCTTAAATGGTTTGTATTTAATATGACCTAGTTCCTATTGCTAGACCTGTCCAAAAAATGTGGTATAAACCATCAAAATATTTATAACGATATGTGCTTAAAACGGCAAAATGTGTGGTAAAAATTGGAGAAAATTGTACTAAAAAATACATTTTAAGCCATAATTTCCCACAAAATATTTTGCTTTCTATTCAAAGTTTTTTTTTCACCATTTCTTGGGATAAAAATTTACGAAAAATGTACTCCAAGATGTGGAAAGTCAGAATTTTCCTCCAAAATACAATCTTTCATCTTTTGTAGCTCTATGTTTGCTTTTCACCATTTTTTTGCCGAGTGAGTTATAAGATGCTTATGCACATTTTGTATGGGTTACTTAACAACACATGCAAAACGTACAGACATGCATCCTACGAACGTAGGATATGGAAACGCTTCACACCTAAAAAGCTTTGATGAGGCATAACTGGTCGAAGACTTCGTCCTACGCAATCGGGTCTTTATAATAATCTGCGACCGAGGTTGCAAGCATCCGGGGTTTAATTTGAAAATTGAAATCCGATCACTAATTTCGGTGCTAGAGCCATTTTAGTGTCGTAAATAACGAATACATGGGAAACTAAACTTATATATATTATACAAGTGTATCTCAAGCCCGTGATACACGGTCTGCTAGCTCAATTGATATAAAAAATAACTTACTACTCAGGCCAAAGGATGTAAGGAGACCGAACTTCCATTGGAAGTGTTATTGTTAGTAGTTGTTCGTTGCGAACAAACACAATTCTTCGGATGAATTTGTTGGTTGCTTAATAGTAGTAGTTCGGGTTGAACAAACACGTTTCTTATGACGAATTCGTCGGTTGCCTTATGAGTAGTAGTTGTTCGTTGCGAACGAACTCATTTCTTATGAACAATATGAAAGGAAACTTGATATGTGTGATGTGCATTACAATGAAATTACCATTCCCAAGTCCAGTACACATTATTATACAAAGGATACCGCTTGCGTTAAGTCTTTAATTGTTAATGACTTAACTTCTTAATTGTGTGTCTGGTGCGGAGCACGGAGTTTCCAATGCCGTATATTGTGGCATAAAGTCTTTTTTGAGGACCTTTTTTATGTCATCGAATTTTTTTTTGCCAGGTTTTTTGAAGTTAGAGATTGTAAAGCATGTCAAACTGTGTTAGAAAAAAAATACTGGAGTTTTTTAAAGTGAAAATTGTTGTAGATATTAATTAAAAACTATCAAAAATGTATGTATTTCTTAAATTCTTGCAATTTACTAATACTTGCGGGTCCGATAACCTTTTGTTATCATATAGATAAGAAAGCGCAAGTTTTTTCCCAATTGAGAAACTATTGACGATATTAAAAAATGAAGGAATTGACATTAAACCCTATTTATTACAAGCAATTTATTGCTTGTTATAGGAAGCTCCAGTCTGTCCTTCGGTGCGTTCGGGAGCACGATATCTCGACAACGCTTTGCCTTTTTTGAATTCTGTTTGCACCAATCGATAGCTTAGGCAAAATGAGGAATCAAGTTCAATTTTGGACCAAATCGGAGTTACCCCTGGGGGAAAGGTCATACCCCCTCGTTTTTCCAAGCGTAAGGTATACCATGTAGCATATCATTCGAAAGCTAAACACGAGAGAAGATCAACGGTACTATGCACGATTATCTCCGATGTTATCTTCAGGGTCAAATGTCTCGAAAACTTTTCGTATTCAAGCATCAGATCAGGTATATACTGTATGCACTCTTGCTATGCATTTTAAATAGGGCGTCTCAGCTAAATATTAGAGAAGACCAACAACTATGATATGCGCGCTTATCTTGGATGTTATCTTAAGTGTCAAATGTCATAGTTTCCTTTCATAAACCCTAAATTGCTTGTTCGTTACACTCCTGTGTTACCAGGTTTATTTGATAATGATCCTGATCAAATGGAACATTGCCTGAGTCTACAAATCATGCAGTATGTGAATATTTCAAAACCAAAATATGTCAAGTCAACATTGGCTTGTATCCGCCAATATTCCTCTTTGCTCCAAAATATTTTTCAAAAAGAGTGGGAGGTAGGCATTACACTACCCCAAATCCTTTGTCTATTTTAAAGGCATTGATGGTTCGGCAATAAACCCTTCTTCACAGCCAATCAACATTCTTATCTTGGAAGACATGTACCAAAATGACAATCAAATGCAGTTAAACCAAATGCTTTTCAATTGGATCACGTCCAATTGAACCAACCAACCAACCAATTGCCAACCAATATTCTTCTCGTTAGTTGGGCAGTTTATTTTAACTACACTGCTATGTTGATTTACCACTCAATCACAAAATTTGTTGAATTTGATTTGTGATTAGTACTTTCAAATGATGTAGGATGTGATTAAAGTCTCCAACATTACGATGGGCTTACGAAGGCTTAGATATTTAATTTTCTGTATTGTGTTACCGATAGGGTAAACTATCGTCAAGCTAAAAATATTATTGAATGTTATCCACATTTTGCTGATTTAAAATTGTTTTAGCTCGTATATCCTAATTATTATTTAACTGAAAGAAGACAATTTCTAAATATTCCAAATGTGGAATGTTGGTTGGTTTTTAAGAGTCCACTAAGGAAAAAGTTGAATATTTATCTAATTTCACGTTGCCCAAACTACTGCTAGCTGCATTCTCATAACAAACTACAATGTACATATCATAACAGGGTTTTATTACGACCCGAGTAAAGTATACAAAGCAATATTATACGTGCAATAATATCTGTTCAATAAATTGTGTAGTAATATTGAATATAATTTTTATAGTAGAAACAAAAAATTGGAAAGCTTAAGTTAAAGTTAAATAAATTACTTTAAGCACCCACCATAGAGTATAGAACTTAAACTACTATCTTGAACAGAAACAGAAAAAACGTGTCATTTGTCAGTTACTAAAATTTTTGGATCATGAATTCAGTAAAAAATAAAATCTCAATTACATATTTACGCAAGCTATGAAACCAAAAATCCATGGGGAATAAAGTTCAATGTTTAATGTGCAAGTAGCAGTTTTTTTCTGCAAAGCAACAGAAAGAGCGTCAACGTAAGTTGAGTAGAAAACAAAAAAATCTACAAATGCAAGACGGAATAAATAATTTGTGTGTATGATTAGAGAAAGTTACAAACTAAATATAATTTTTTTTATTAACGGTGCTTTTAGCATTTATTGAATTGAAATATAACGAGATCTATAGATTTACATTCCTTCACTTTTAAGTATTGCAAACTGTGATAAAATGAAACCACCAATCTGGATTAAATTGTTGGATGCTTAATAAAGTTTGATTGATTTGCAAAAAATTAATTTGAAAACGAGGCTCATTAGCATTTCCATATAAATGCGTTATATTTATATACGTTCTTACATCAAAATCAATAAAAGTGAAGTACTGCAGAGTTTTCTTACAAACTAGATATTTGAAATTTAAAAAATTCATAAATTACCAACAAATTTTATGTCTCGATTCTTTCCAAGGACGCAAAGTTGGATATGGGCTTGCTGGAATATAGTTTTCAACATTGAAAGTTGTGGATGTAAAAATTGCTTTGCATAAAAATAAAATATTTAGCTAACAAATACCTTGAGCCTTGCTATATACACCTGAGTTTATCAGTAAAGCCCGTAATTTTTTGAGTTATAAGTAAAAATATAAGCGAAAGCGTCAACACTAAATTATTTAATGTTGTTCTCATCAGCAGGAAAAAGTTCGAGAAAGAACTACTTTAACACTTGTAGGATAGGGTCCAAGCGAGAAAAGCGAGAAATTGATATCATGAAGCACCACACAGTAAGTAAACCATGTGTAAATTTTACCATTTCAATCAATATAACCTATAGTTTTGTGGTTTAACATAAGTTATTGGTCGACATTCCCTTTCTTCTGTTAGAGAATGTTTAGGTGCACATTATAAGATTTCCAGTACAGATATTTATAGATAATTTTAAGCTCTCTATATCCCTACGTTCTCTGCTACTGTTTAGTATATAGCTAAACCAATCGTCATACCTATTCAAAAAGCATTGCCCAACTTTTGTTTTTCCAACTTAAAAAGAACGAACGTTGCTCCTTACAACATGACCAAATTAATTGCGCTATCAACACAGAACTCCAAGAGCGTTATGGGTGTCAAATTATCAACATAATTGACACTGCCGACAGCGACCTTTAATGGGTACATGGATTTGACTTCCCTCTTCAATATGTTATATTGGCGTTTAAGAGGTTTGCGGGACATGGAGGGCAGCACGTCATTCCTTATGAGCTGCAAGCAAGAGCAAGATTGACCATACAGATCCGCATAAATTTGAAACCTTATAAGCATATCCATCAGATCTCCTCCTCCGACACAATAAAAGAAAGCCAAGTTTAACATTGAAACTGTTGAGCTCAAACTGATGACCATGTATAACCCAATTATGATACACATCAGCATGATTCCCAATGTGCAATGGATTAGCACGTCCTGTTGAATCAAGTTATAAAACCGTACCAAAAGTTGAAGCTGCTTCTTGTGCCGATTTAAAAGTTGCGGGGTCACATTTCCTTCAATTTGTAGAGCTAGTTGAAGGTCCTTCAGGTATCCTACCAGACAAGCACATTGAAGTACAGAGATGTGACAATAAACCGTGTATTTTCCCAACAAATCCAAAAAGATCCAGCATACAATCGAGCTAATTACACCAAGAAGAAATAAAGAATTGGTGCTCCAGTTTTCGTCAGAACTTGGATGAAAGCACTCAGGGAAAATGGACCACCCGATAGTGGCAGATGTACAGGGATTCATCCAACGTCGAACCGCGTACGAGCAAACAATGAAAGGAGCACTTGAGATCGTCAAGTTCTGGAATGATTTTATATTCCATTCTTCAGATGTAGATATATTCCGGAGGTTCAATTGTCTCGGTCGCCTTCTCTCAAACTGGAGAATGGAATTCAGCAACCCCTCCATAAACTTATTCCGATGAAGACAAACGAAACTGTTTATGAATAGAATGGAAATTCCTGACGCCACCAATCCGCTTTCCATCCGGGTGATAAAGTTTTCACTTGCAGGGCTCCGAAAAAATTGAATCCACAATGTTGTGGGTAGTGCAAGGGAAATAGCGAGTTTCACCCATTGCCACATTTTGCTTCGTTCACTGCAACAAACAAATCTAGGACCAGTTAAACCAGTGGGGGTTAGATGGAACGTAGAGTTGCCTATCAAATCCTGAAGCTTCAAATGGAATTGGAGCAAAGGTAGAAATTTTTGAGAAAGATACATGATTTGCTATAGTTCTCAATTCACCCAAAAAGTGTTAAATTTTGTGTATCTAAATGCGACGAGCAGCTGTCAGCAATGAAAAATATAAAGAAGTTGTGGTGTGAAGAACTTTTTTTGTTCTGGCATAACTATAAAAAGAACGTAATAAGGTAAATGCGCAGAAAAATCGGGAAAACGAGGCGAAACTAGATTATTTAGATAAGCATATCGGGCTGTGTTATAAACTGAAGATGAATTATTTACGCCCAACTTCCTCGTGTCCGCTTATTCTATAATTTTATGTTCATAATAGTAAGACTCGGAGTGTCGTCTGTCTCTTTGGAACGGGTGTCAAGATCCCAAAAGAATACGCCAAAGTATGTCAATGGATGATTCATACCTGTGGTTTGAATTTTTCGAGTGAGTAGAGTTTTGATCAGTATGTGTAAATACTTCAATAGGCAAAGCATATGGGTCGTAATTCGGAAGCATGGTAAAATGTATAAGGTGAGTGAAATTTCGCACCGACTTGTCAAAGAAAAGCATCAAAGAATGTTAATAAAGACCTCGTTATTAATGGAACTTTAAGTTTGCAATGGAAACGAATCGATGTTTGGGAGGTTGGATGTTGGATCACGTAGTTTACATGATAGTTACATGACTTAAACCCTAAAGATTCATTACTGTATCCCAAATTTTCATTAACTACTTAACTAATCACGTAGGAAAATTTGTTTCAAGGAAAAAATGCTGACGCATATCAAATATTTTGTCGTGTGCCAATGGAAAATAGCGAACGAATAATTAACAGGTTTTCATCAGCCCTAAACATCAAAAAATCAATCAAGGTTGTTCAGCTGGTGTCCAGTCACATTGACGATATGTAAAAATGCCGATGGTTGTTCTCTCGGCATATTTGTATGCAAATATATCGATTTCCCATAATGCCGATTCGAAATTGAAGATCTTTACCAAAATGCCGAGATGAAAAAAAGCCGAGTTGCAAAATGCCGAGGTGTAAATTACATGAAAATTCATTTTGCATCTTCCTTTACCAAAATCTCTCAGATTTCAGGTATCCTAAATTGAAGCTTTCTGTAGTTCAGTTTCAACTTCCTGGCAAACAACATGGCTTCTGCATTTGTTCAGTATCCCAGTTCGTTTGGGGAAAAAATCACATTAAATTGCGCACGGAGGCATTCGTAATGTTGCTAAAAAAATAATTAAAAGCGTCAGTACGCTTTTGACAGTCAAAAAGAGTGCAACGCTTACATAATTTGGACAGATGGAAAAGTCTTTTCTATTCAAGCCTTCCGTCTACCTTAGTGGAAGATTTTATTTGCTATTGGAAAGGAACAGAGTAGAACTGCGAACACATTAGCATCCATACGTAACACTTGTAGCCTGCCCTTGCAAAAGAACATGCAAAATGAATTTTCATGTAATTTGCATCGCGGCTTTTTTCATCTCGGCATTTTGGTAAAGATCTTCAATTTTGAATCGGCATTATGGTAAATCGATATATTTGCATACAAATATGCCGAGACAAGAAAAATCGGCATTTTTACATATCGTCAATGTGACTGGGAATCGTTCAGCTACCTTGCTAAAAGAATTTTAAATACATTTTCTAGACCAAAATTTTGCTGGCAAAAAAGAACTGTTTGATTCTCGATCGATCATAGTTATGATGGAAGTTTGTGTTACCCGTCTGCATAGGATAGAGGCAAAGGTTTGGCTGTTTTTTCCCAAATGTACTCCGATATTCAAACTGTCCATTTTGAGCTGGTCACCCAATTTTCGAAGCTGGCTTGCGTTTGTGATTGGATTGGAAAAGCTTATTTCATCCTGAGGTACTTAACAAATTTAGTAAATAAACAACAACGTAGTTTTGAGCAAAACAAATCAAATATTCCACTACATTTCATCTTAGTACATTTCCACTCATACTCTTCGCACGTTTTGATGAGTTTCTGAAATTTGTCCCACTTTTTTATCCCTATAAAAATGGAAACTATTCCTCCTGATACGGATTCTATAACGTTGATGTATTCTTCTAACCTTGTAGTTTCATGGACAAATTATTGATTTGAATTTTCATTAAAAATAGTGCTTGATATGGCACGTGGTATATCATTGGACAGCTTCAATATATACATAATAGCTTTAGGTAGTGCTGTTTTCGATGTTTTGGATTTGTAAAGTCCATCTGAATTTAATACGTTGAGGTATACGAAAAACATGGTAAGGTTATGCTACATATGAAAAACTGTATTATTTATGAAACTAATGAAGACGGCTCTAGATATTCTTGCTTTTTCAATTCTGGTGACAAAGTTTTCACTCATGTGGTTTTGAAAAAGTTGAAACCACATTGTTTTATTCAGCTCAAGGGTGACAGCGAGTTAATACCATTGCCATATTTTGCTTCTCTCACTTCAAGGCACAAATCTAGGACCAGCTAAACCAATTGGATACATATTACATGATTAGATACATGATTGCATATCAATTCCCGAAACTTCAAATGGAATTGGTGCAAGGGTAGAAATTTTTCAGAAAGACGCATTATTTTTTAGTTTTTTTTACTGTTTTTGTGGATTTATTTTCATTTGTCGACGCCTTGGATCCCTTTCCTGGGGTAAAAGATGGTTGAAATAGGTTCAAAGGGTAAAAAGTGTATTCGAGGTCAACGTAAATGAATTTTTAACTTCACCTATAAAATTAACGGTGACTTTAACCATTTAATGGATTGATGTATAACGAAATATTATACGTAATATTTCGATATACGATGCATAATATATTCAATTATTTGTTTACTCTTAGTTTACTATCATAAATTTATACATTTAACTAAATCGCCAATAATTATCTTCAGAACAGATTGGAAATGTCTCATTGTGTCGAATTTAACCAATTTTCCTAAAATATAAAATACTGATTTAAAGACAGAACCCAAATTGAAATCATTATGATTGCCAAAATGTGTAGTGAAATTTGTATTTCTTCTATAAAAGGAGGTCACATTATTATGGGTTTTTTGCAACAAGCAGGTAACGTAAGCCTCCAAAATGTCACAAGACACCTGGGAGAACCGCACGTGAAGAATTAATAATATAAAAGCATTTTATAGCAGCACATTGGATGAGCGCTATCATATTTTAAACACGCAACCATTCCAGTCTCTATCATCCCGGGTACCATCCAAATTCCATACATCATTCTTTTCTTTGCCACCCATGTAACACATCGCTATAACGAGTTCGTTACGACTATCTCGAATTTACTGCGATTAAATTCGATTCTAAATCGATATCAAATCTACATCGTATATCTACCTGAAAATCGCTGAAATAATTTATGATTCTAATGTTACCGATTTCGTAGAGATTGAGCTACGATTTAGACAACGAATAGCGTTCATATCGTGATCTCTATTTATAAGCGATGTAGTGTCTCAAATGTAGCGAATTCTCAGTAAAGAAAATGCGTATGTCTATAATCATTTGTGATATACTGATATACATCATCATACACACTTGTATCGAATAGATTGAAGGATATGCCAAAATAGTTCACTATATATCATTTTGATTTTTTTTGTAACTGTAAATGCTGGTTTGCTTGGTGTCTGTGTTTACATATTCCTGAAGTGTGAAGTACATTTAATACTTGATCATGACAGTAATCTTGCTAATTACAAAGCTATTTAGATGTTAGTTTAGTCCATTATTCAGCGTCCAGTACCATCCATGTTTCCAGTGCTAGTTCTTCAGTAGTAACCCATCGGGTGCATAATTAAAGAAATCCTTAGTTTAACGATGCTTTCGTGAAACAATTGGTCATTAAGAAGCATTATCAAGAGACCGCCTTTAACATTTGACAAGTTGGACTACTTTGATGTTCGGAAGAGGGTAATCAGCTGGGCAGTAAAGTATTAAGTTACAACAAGGCCGTATCAGATCCATTAAAGGTGCTAAAATAATTTGACTGGTTCCTGTAAATGCTTTAACCTTTTCTTTGCAATATAACAGAGGTTGCTTACCACTTGAGTTTAAGTTGTAAAAATAAATTGTTGTTTTAATTACGTTTTTTCATTTATTTCCTATGGATTGTAAAATGCCATGAAACCAGATGCATGTAATGATTACTGATGATTAAAAACTAGGGTTTAATAATTCAACCTAGTTGGGTTAATAATTAAAGTAATTGCAGACTTTAATTTAATAGAGAATATTCACCTACATATTTTATAGCTGCATGTTCAACTTTTGAATTAGCCGCCAATTAAGGAATCCTTCATAAACATAAACCACTACGCATCGTGGTCAACTCGACGTACACTAGCAGTTCGTTAGTAGAATACTAATCGTAGCCGAATCCTCTGAGAATCGACAGAGTACGAATCGCTATAGAATCGATGTCTGCTAGGCGGACAAACTCACTACTATTCTGAAGCTAATTGACCTCGAATCAGCATCGATCGATATACTTCGCTTTAAATTCGAGATGGTGGTTTCGTCAACGATTCGTAGTAGATTCGTTCATTTTGTGTTGCATGGGCATAATATATTGAAGTTAAACCTATTCCATAAAGTTTTAATTATTTACAAGTGCAAAACGAAATGATGGTGCTCATAAGTAGAGCTATTCAAAAAATGTGGACCATGAAAATATGTATAGGAAAATTATGGGTTTAAAAGCTAAACAAAACATTAGGTCAAATATGTGTTAAAACTGATTTTTTTAAAAATAAAAGTTGTAGGGTTACCGTTTTAAGGTTTCAATGACAGTTGCAGTTAGTAGCAAAAAAACTAGATTCGATTACACAAGGAAACTAAACCGATTCGAGTTTCAATAAATCCGAAAACTAACAAGGGTTTTTCAAATACTACGGCCAAATTAAGAATGGAAGTAGTCGAATCATGTTATAATATGCGATAAGAGCTTATATGGGATATGCGAAAAATATAGCAGTAAAATGGCTCATGTAACGTTTCGTCTAAAACTCGGTTCGCTGTGTTAGATAGGTGGTCTTTCGGTTTGGCGAACACGATTTCCACAAAAAATTCAAATTCGCCAAAATCAAACAAATTCCAAAAATTTGAATAATGGCGAACTTGTAAATGAACCCCAATTCACAAATATGCATTTTGGCGAAAACTTTTGGAAGGCAAATACAAAGCAACTATTTTAGCTTCCCGTTCCTCTTCTCGTTCCCATCATTATTAGGAGCGAACAAAGTAAAGCTGAAAATAGGTTGAGGCGAATTAGATACCCCAGTACTAAGGAGCTATTAGCTTATGAGCTTCCACTACAGAGAATAAAATACAGAAATCGATACGAGACGCTTAACTTTATAATTTATGTGGTATATATGCTGACATGGAAAATGGCAGTTTCTACGAGTGGATTTCTAACTTTATTTTAATAGTTCCAACTTTGCGTTGACTTGTTTTAACTTATGTATACGTTTATAATGTGTAAATCATTTCAAATTTGGTGAAATGTTATTTTTAGTCTTATAGAAAATCGAATTTTGTTACATATAGTACCTGTATACGATTTAATGTTTATCAGAATTTAATATAAAATATTAAAAAAATGACTTCTATTATAATATAAATGAAGCTCATATTGAGAGTTTTTATTTTCGCCAAAATTCATACTTTGGGTTTTGAGTGTTCGCCATTATCAAAAAGGCTTAATTCAAGCCCTTTTTTTGTGTTGCCAAAACGTATAAAATACGTGTGTTGCCAAACCGAGATACAATCGTTAGATACTACTTATCTACAACCACTCCCAGCTAGCCATTTTCGTTATAATCGTTTACAAATCGTCTATTTATTTTGCTAAGATTTCGTTGTAATAATTGCTTCGAATCGTAGAATATCGCTAGTGAATAGTTAGCGATGTTTGGGATAAATGTCCGCCTATTTGCCAACTATTAGTGCAGATTTCACAGCGATTGGTAGCACCACGATTAAGGACGATTTCGTCACGAATTAGGCAGAGAATTAGGCGGTTATCGTAAATTTGAACATGCAGCCAAAATATAATAAAGCACTTTTTGTTATCAATCATCACACACTCATTTTTCAATTATTACTATTTATAATGTTATGACAGACTTATACATAGCATTAGCTAATGCTAATACAATATTCTTTATTCCCCATGTATTTAAAGAACCTTCGATGGCTTCTGGATTTCGAACACTAAATTCAATTAATTTGTACATTTCCCCTCGTATCAGTGGATACTCAATGAATGACGATGAATGATTTTGTTACAATAATACTTCCACATCCACTTGTATGTGATTGGAAATGGGTACCTTTGGTTCACTATAAGATAACTTCGCTGGAAATTGCTGAAGGGTTAGATCTTTTTCTGCATCTGAAGCTTCATCAGAAGAAATGATGTTCAGCAATGGATTAAAACTGCGTAAATTTCTTCCCTGAATCGTTATTTTCGGTAATCTTGTCGATTTAACACCTGAAACAGAAATGCGTTTGTGATGTTTCGATATCTCTAAGGCTGTTCTTCGTCTTTTGTATCTTTTACTTATTTCTATGAATTATTTTGTGGTTTCTTTCCCATATCAAAAATCTTATACAGATTGATTAAAAAAATATAGAATAACGGAAACTATAATATGGAGTGAAATGAATGTTAACAAACTTAGAATATTTAGTTTTATTAAATGATAAACAGGCACTTGCCACTACTTAGGATATCATATGTATATGAGACCCATGGTTTACATAACCATTCAACAAATAGCACCATATGGTCATACGCTAAACTGCATTCTTTATCAATTTCGTGGCGACAATCAGTGAATAAGAGTGATTTCGTTACGAATTCGCTACGATTTTAGAGTAACGATTCGTCGAGACATTTAGTGACGATTTCGCTTATGCGACATATATCTCGAATGGCTAGCTGGGCTATGTATGCCTAATCACTGATAAGCCCAAGATCAGTTACAACTCGTAATGACTTTATTAACCTAAGAATAGGACAAGCGAAAATCGTGTGCACCGAGCTCCAGCTTACAACTAACTTCCTGACTGAATACAATCTGTGCCGACAACACGCAATGCTAAGTACACTTCCATATAGTCAAATATGACCACATCTAATATTACCCCAGCACAATTCAAATATTAAATGTTTCTTTTAACTTTAAACTGTAAAGTTAAACCACAACCAGAGACCAAATAAATAAAAGTATTCATATGCGTTGGACAGGTTTACTTATCAAATGGCGTAGATGAAATATTTAATATTATAAATTGCCTAAATAATACTGTCTAAAAGCTTCATTTGTCACGTTGCTTCGACTGTTGGAGAATGCTTGGGCTACTAAAATTTTGACTAAAAGTCTTTGCTAGACATTTACAACCTATTTGGCATATCGTTAGCACATAATTTAATAAACTGCTGGTAAGCAGACCTAGACACGTAGCTGAACTGGGTGATGAATGGGAATTCTAGGCGATGAATAGGAATTCTGGGCGACGAATGGGAATTCTGGGTGATGAATATGAATTATGGGCGATGAATAGGAATTCTGGGCGACGAATAGGAATTCTGGGTGATAAATAGGAATTATCGGCGATGAATAGAAAGTCTGGGTGATGAATTATGGGCGATGAATAGGAATTCTGGGCGACGAATGGGAATTCTGGGTGATGAATATGAATTCTGGGCGATGAATAGGAATACAAGGCGATGAATGGGACTATTTTTGAATTTTCACGCTCAAAAACTTCCAAAACTGCATGAAATACATTTCATAGAGCACTACCACCATAAGCAATCTCTATATGCTGAGTTTCAGCCAAATCTGTGGATTTTTGAATTTTTGCGCCATAACTTTCAAACGCTTTGACCAATTTGGCTGAAAAGCAATACCAGCCGCACTCTTGAGGTGTATTACTTATGTGCCAAATTTGGTGGAAATCGGTCAAAGCATGCTGACAGGAGAGTGATGACAGGCGGACAGACAGATGAATTGGTAAAAGAATTAATACGCTGAATGTAATTCAGCTGCGTAATAAATTTCCTCCTTCAAAAACAATTTTTTTAAAACTATTTTCCGTGAAAACTATTTATTGACAACACGAGGAGGAAAAATCTTTATTAAATTTCAACAATACAATCATATTTAAATTCCGAATGATATCTAGTTGCAAATCCATGCCATTGGACATTCCCATTAATCAAATCCTTGCATCCATTGAAGACCTCGGCCCCATCCTTCCCAAAAAACTGGGTCAATAACTCCCCATTCTCATTTACAACCTTTTCTAGCAAATTAACTCTGTCGACTGCTTTTTGACAAGCATCATGTAATGACAATCCATCTCTTTGATGCCAAGTGAGGACCAAGTTAGGGGTTGAATCCTCCCCCATTTCTTTTTTCAGGGACACTATATCATTGACCAAAGAAACGTGTTTGGAACACGCATTTAAAATTGCTTTGAAGAGAAAAGACTCCCGAACATTCTCACTAATTTGTATTCCCTTGTCCAATAAAATCACTTCAAAAATAGTTGTTATTCCAACAGTAAGATCACGAAGAAGTTGCTGTGATTCTACATACAATTTTGAAGCTGGATCCTTCTGTTTCTGCTTCCATTCAAAGCAAGTCTCAAGGCTCACGCCCTGATGAAAATCTTTAAAAGCTTGAATAACAGGTGTAGGATCACCTTTCTTTTCAACGATTGATTTTCGAACCTCTTGGATCCCCTTCACCATTATCAAGAATTGCTCCGGAATCTCGGAGAGTTTAGGCACCTTTTCTCCGAACTCAATCGGTTTCCCTTCTATTACCTTTGACATTGCAGACCAAAATAGGTTGGATGTTTTGTATTTTACTTCTTTCTGAGATGCAGACTTGTCCATGTGGTCATCCAAAACAAAAACAGGATCCATCCACAAGTGGAGAGTCTTTATGTCTGAAATTTTCCAACCAGGGCAAAAAGCAGCTACTGCTGAAGCAGCTTGGGTGTTATAAACAATATTCTCCCCATCTTTTGATAAAATACCACGATTTCTCCAAAACTCGGCCATTTCTTCAGTAGCTTTTTCTACACTTTCAAAATCTTGATGTCCAATTTCCCCCAATTTGTAAGGTAGGTTGTTTTTCCCAGTCATGTCCACCTCTTGTCCATTTTTATCCTTTTGATTGAAATTGAATTGTACCGCAAATGGTTTGCCTAAATACTTTTCATACAAAGGAGACAGATTCCCTTCTGAGTCGTACCATTTAAAGTCAATGTTAGAGAAGTATGTGGATTCTAGCAGCTTGGACGTTGTTATTACTTGTCCATCCTCAGCGGTATGTCGTTGCAGCACCAAAACTTTTCCATACCTGGCTTCCATGTTTAATTCTTTGTCAAAAATTAAGAGAATAAAATTTAAACAACATGTACAACACTCTTGGTACGCGAGAAGTCTCAAACTGGCGACGGGAATGTAGAAATGCTGCGGTTTGTATATTGTAAGAATTCCACTGTACTACTTTAATAATTTCTATAAAAAAAATTATCATTTCCTTTTCCTCATGATTAATAAAAGCGTTTTTGGTTACAGTGGGATGTGGGTTTTTATAATGGTTGTTTAATTATCTGACTATCATTTTCCTCATCCTTGGGAAAATCTGAAAAATAGTTCGTTCCCTCATTGATACAGTGCTATCATTATCATCACACCACCAAGAATACGTGCTGAAAACATCAGTAGCTGACCCTGATATCAACCACAACATTTTCCCACAGAATCAAAACTAGTTCTTTTGCTAGGTAATGTGTTATATATACGTCTGTTATACGACATTAGTAATATCGAATTGGATAGTATTTTATTAAAGGTTATAATACAAGTAGTAAAAATGTGTGATGAGCAAACTATACAAACTATAGAAAAATTAAAATTGTTTCTAATGATGGGAAGAAATATTTTTGCCTTGATATTCGTTTCTAAATAATTTACATTTTTGCAGCTACATTTTTTATTTGCCTTCTCGCAGGAATCAATCTTGGTTCCTTCTGCCCCAGGAAAAGTTTCCAATCCAAATAATTTTGCTTTCATTTGAGCAGTTGACTCTGCCACAACCGTAAACGCATATAAATCCCGTAAATACTTTAAACCATTTAAATACTGACGAATTTCCACTGCCTTCATTCTGGAATCCGCTTGAATTGCACCCATAATTTTGAATTCCACCCGATAAAGAATGTTTACATCTTTTGCCAGTTTTGCAAAAGAGTTGACTTTATATTCTGTGCATGGTGGCACAGTTATCTTTTTTGCAATTTTGAAAATGAAATCCAGTTTACAAACTAGCTCAGTCTCTCAATTTTTTGATGGACTATAATGCATATCCTCATGTAAATGCTGGACAAAGGGGGGTAATGGAGATACTGATGAGGAAGTGAAGTAATATACCTATAAATGTTTGGTACAAGTAAATAACAGATAAGAGAGTGTTTGTAGGATGTTCCTCTACATTAGATTTCTTTGGAATTATTTAATGAGCTCACAAAAAACGACACATAAATGCCTTTATTTGTCGTTTTTGTGAGCTCATTAAATTTGTGAGCATTTAAATGCTTCGCCAAACCCCGCTAAAAATATGAACTATTCATGGAAACGGGAAAAATAGATAATACAATAATGTGATTTGGAATATAACACATTCTCAACGAAGTAATTTATATTCAAGTGTTTAAATTAAGACAATCCTTTGTTGTGCAAATTGTAGTATCTTTCAACATTGACGATGGATTTCCGGAGTTGTTGTTTCAATTTTGGTTCTCCCCCTAGTTTCATATAATTACTAAAGAATACTCCGACAGTAATACTCATACTTATCTAAACTGTTCTTGTCCGTTTCATTCGAAAAATATGAATAAAAATATATAATAATATATTTGAATAAATAATTAATGTTTCGAGGCACATTGCCGACTAATATGTATGAATATTGTACAAAGCAAGAGAGCAAGTAAAAAAAATATTTGATTTTCATAAATGAATATTTCGTATCAATGTTTGATGGATACTTGCTTTGTCTGCCTTGATAAATTAGAGGAATAATGCATTGCATATGTTTTTATCCTTGCCCATCTAAATATATGGTGATTTTTAGCAAGACATTTTGCAACAAATTTAAATGATGAAATGTATACAAAGTTATACAAATAAAACAAGCTGAACGACATTTAGAAATAAAATAAACTGCTAGTAAGAAGGCCAGAGACGTAGTTGAAGAAGGTGCTGAGGGGGTTTGGAGGTGATCACTCAACGCCAACGCCAACTGCCAAGCTACGTCTCTGGCCTGCTTACTAGCAGTTTATTATGTGCACCGAGAATCATAACATTACTTCATACTAGAAAAACTATCATTGCTTTTGAGATAGTTTATAACAGCTTTCCATTTCTTAGAATAAATATTTATTTACGTTGTATAGGTTGTACATTCTAAACTGGAATATGAAAAACATTGCACTCCAAATCCTCTTAGGAAATTGCAACGACTAATTATGAATCAGAAGCTTAACGTTTATTCTCCAATTAATCAAATTAATAAGTCAGTGCGCCATGCCCGTAATTGATGTGTTTAATTTTTATTCTCGTGTACATGCATGCGAAAAATACAGGATATAAATATTTAATAAATCTGAGAACGTACACCACTTGCATTTGAATTATTTTGTTTACGCATGTACTGTAAATATTTTTTGCGTTTCGCATTAACGAGTTTTCAAAATGCTAACATTTTAGTTCCGTACCATGGCATGGCCAGGAGCAGAATAATATTAACATATAATTTATAATTCATGTATTATTTTCACTTGAACTACAATTAAAACAGCCAATGTGTAATTAAGTATTGATTATGGCAAAATCGTATTCGCAATATTAATTAATTTTTTAAAGAGTAAGCTTCTGAACTTAAATTTAACGTTGCTTGTATTTCTATTCTCGGAACAATTTATTTCCCGATTTCAAATCATTCACAAGAAAGCCAAATAAACTTAGTACACGAAAAACTTTGATTCTCAAAAATGGTGCTTTACGACACAAGCCAGAAAATCTTTATTCAATTTCAACAATACAATCAAATTTCATATCCGAATGATACCTAGTAGTACTTCCGTACCACTGAACATTCCCATAAACTATATCTTTGCAGATGTTAACTGCTTCGGCCCCATCCTCCCCAAAACATTTAACAATTAATTCTCCATTTTGCTTGACAACTTGTTCCAGCAAGTTACACTTGTTGACTGCGTTTTGATAAGCTTCATGTAATGACAACCCATCCCGATGATGCCACTCACAGACAAGGTTATGGCTTGTTTCCACACCCATCTCTTTCTTCAACGATAGGATATCATTGATCAAATAAACGTGTTTGGAACACGCATGTATAATTGACTTGAAGAGGAAAGACTCTCGAACATTCTCACTAATTTTTATTCCCTTGTCAAATAAAATCAATTCAAAAGTAAGTGGTATTGCAATAATATAAATACGAAGAATTTTTTGTGCTTGCGCATAGAATTTTGAATCTGGGTCGGCCTGTTTTTGTTTCCATTCTGAACTACTTTCAATACTCAGCGCGTTATGAAAATCTTTATACGCTTGAATAAGGTATGTGGGATCTCCTTTCTTTTCCACAATTACTTCCCGAACCGCTTGCATTCCCTTCATAAATCTTGAGTATTGTTTTGGAATGTTGAGGAGTAGTTTTTTAACATCTTCGCTTTCTTCAAACGGTTTTCCTTCTACCACTCTGTTCAAAGTGGACCAATAAAGATTTGATGTTTTAAATGTTACATCGTTCCGTGATGTGGCCTTGTCCATGTGGTCATCAAGAATGTAAAACGGATCCATCCATGTGTGGAAAGTTTTAAAATTCGATATTTTCCATCCAGGGCAAAATGCAGCCACCACTGCAGCAGTTTGACCCTTCCGTATTGTATTGTATCCATCATCATTGAGTACATCTTCAGATAAAACACCACGAATTCTCCAAAACTGGGTCATTTCTTTTGTAGCTGTTGCTACACTTTCAAAATCTTGATGTCCAATTTCACCTAACTTGTAGGGTAGGTTAAATTTTCCAGTTAAATCAACATGTTGTCCATCTTTATCCTTTTGATTGAAATTAAATTGTACACCAAATGATCTGCCTTTATATTTTTCATACAAAGGAGACAAATTTCCTTCAGAGTCATACCACTTAAAGTCAATGTTGGAGAAGAATGTGGATGCTAACAAATTTGACGTTATTATTTCTTTTCCACTCACAGTTGTGTCACCGCGGAGCACGAAAACTTTGCCGTACCTGGTTTCCATTGAACTTTGTTAAGTTTTTTTAATACAAATTGGAAAACTAATACAACAGTTCTGCTACAAATACAAATTCAAACTGACAACCTGAATGTAATATCGCTGCTTATTTGTATTATTTCGTTGCATTTTTTTTATAAATATCAAAAGCAAAGAGGAAGCGGCGTAGTTGTATCATATTAATTTGTCCTTTTATTGTCCCTCTACTATTATTACTTATCAGTTGATTAAGGAAATCCTTTAATATTGTTAGACAAAGAACATGCGTGCGTTCAAGTGCGTAAAAAGTTTTTTAATAAAACCAAAGGTTCTTATTATGCATAAATGCGAAGGATTTTGAAGCAATATTTCCATATAGTCGAGTTGTGATGCTATCACAAGACATAATCATGGCTTTATCGAAACTCACGCATGAATTTAGATTGTGTTTCACACGGGAAAAAGTTCAGCCTCATTTTTTATCAACTTTGATAATATGAGATTGTAAAAGTTTGCTAGCATTACTTTTATGTAAGCAGGCATAAATTAAATCCCTTTTGAAACAAAGTTGGTCAACCCAGTGTTCGGCATGTCAATAAATGGCATGATTGCAATGGTTGTCATTATTATCATTTGATTGATATAATAGCGTTATAGCCAGAATTGACAATTTTTACTGTATTATTGGAATACAACAAAGTACAGGTTATAAATGTTACGGACCTAATCAATCTTGTCAACAAAAATTACTAAAAACATTAACTGTTTCTGGTAGAATTCTGTTTGTCGGTTTCTTGAGCTTACTCAAGTCTATTTTCTATGGTGTGTAGTGAGTGTGCAGGTATATATCTGCAAATAACATGGAAAAAATGGCAATTAACCAATCATTACTGCCAATTTTGTCAATTATAACCAGTCAGTGGCATAATAGTAATATTGCCGGCAAAGTCCGAACACTTGGTAAACCATTACATAAATAAATTGACTAACGTCATCAATGACGTCAGTGTGACATTATTTTCTGATTGACTGCAACTTTGGCCTACTATTGTTTTCATTTGTATTTTTCGAGTTCTCATTCATTAAAAACAAATCCGTATTTCAAGTTGCAACGGAAATAATTTATGAATGCTTAACTCTTCTAATGGCTCTACAATAAATAATCACAATCCCAGTCTTGCTCAATTTGCCATATTGAGTCTCGTTCCGTGTATCATAGGTTAATTAATCCGTTAAGAAATGGCCAAACAAAACGTGGGCTTTTCTATAAAAATAAATCCGACCACAGGAGTAAACAACTGGCACCTGGTGCAATGCAAAATTAATTTTGAAAATTTTAAATTAAAAAATTCGACATTTAAACGATCGCATTCCACATCGAAAAACCTTTATACCAGCATGGTTGAATACCGTTCAGCAAATGGTATCATTTTGATGTATCACACTCTATAATTTGCTATTAAACATATTTGACCTTGACATTTGACCTGGTTGCTAATAACCAAGATGACCTCAAATTTTTGACTTGTGAAAAAGTATTCAAAAATATTGAATGGATCGGCTACTATCTCTAAAATTGAGAAATTCAGACATTTAAATGGTCGTAGGTCACGTTCGGGTCATCGTAGAACTTTTAAAATAGCACAGCTGAATTTATCTCAAGTGGTGTCATTTCGGTATATTGCCATCTATTTTTTGCTATTTAAAAATATTTAAACTTCATCTTTGACATTGTTATCGTAATCCGATAACACCCATCTCGCTTCCCAGGGAAGGGGTTGACCTATGGTATCGTTTACCAAAAAATAAATGTTAAAATTCTTGAACCGTGTTACCGCTATCGTGTTCACAGACAGACGGACAGAAACCATCAGTGGAAATAGAAATCTACCCCCTTTGCAAAGGGTGCTGGATAATACTTCAAACGTATTGTAAAGAATAAGCAGTTTCAAAACAGTGTATTATTGGTTACATAACTCAGTAACAGTTCATGTCTCTTTACTTTCAAGGCAATTATTTAAAAAATTGCCAACACTTTTCTGTCACAAAACATTTTTTTGTTCTGAAAGGAAACGTTAAAAGTCTTCAGTGTCACACCAGATACACATTCATGGGAACATTTCCTTTAATTGATCGTAAAAACCCATTGCCGCTTTTGAGGAAATACTTACCTCGTCATTATTCTGACTCAAAATACATATAAAAATCATAAATTAGCCACAATAACTGTAGACGAACAAGTTTGTGTGAAAAAAAGTGAAATTGTAACTTATTATCAGCACATTCAAAATTATTCCCAAGCCAACTTTTTCTTCGACAACGATGAAATGTTTCGTTCTCAAACTGGTCAGTGATTATTTAAATGGCTACAGACACTCGTAAAAATATATTTTGCTCGTTGCTTTTTTACGAAAATCCTCAGTCTTATATAAAATCATAGCAACAACCCTCAATGGCATTAATTGAAAATAAAGTTCGGAATTTAATAAAGGTTTCATTAAATCTCCAGTATGTCAGAAGTACACATCAAAATCAAATAAGGATTATACACAAGGGGTCCACCAACTAATTTGTTTAACGGTCACTCCTTATTTTGAATGTGGTGGCAAAATCTATAAAATTGCTATTGTGGTTTTGAAAACAACTTGTTTATGAAAAAAGTAACAAATATTTCACAAGATTCGAGGTTGGAATATTTTTTAAAGCTCGTTATAAATGTTTATTTTTACGTGGATTTTTTTTATTTAGCCATGCTGGCACCCAAAAATGCCTCATATCAAAGTGTAGAAGTACTGTAAAATTCTGGCAAGTTTAATACCTTCTCGTGTTGTGGGAACAATTAAAAAATAGCGTAACAAACATGTCCACTTGGGTTAGTCGCGATAATCGAAGCACGGCGCAGAAACTTGTAGCAAGTGTGATTTCAAGGGGACCAATTCCTAAACACATTGCATTTGTCATGGACGGGTAGCCAATTTTGGAATTTTGCAATGGTTTCAGTAATTTATATTTTGTAAAATTCTTATTGTCACTTTTTAGTAATCGAAGATTTGCTACGGCGCAAAAGAAGCAAGTGACTTATGGACACAAAAGCGGGTCTGTTTCAAATTTCATTAATATTTTTTTTAAATTTCAAAAAAAATTAATTTGACAACAATTTGTTGCGGGTTTCTTTACAGTTTCTTAAAATTGAGAGAAGCTATACGATGGTGTATGGACATGAACATATCGGAGATTACTGTGTATGCGTTCAGTATCGCAAATTTTGAACGGAGTCATGAAGAATTGGAAGGTCTTTTAAATGTTATAAAGGAACTATTCTCAGCCGTTCTACAGGAAAGGAGTAAAGGAATTAATAATGGGATTCGATACCAAATTGTTGGGGATTGGTCGCTAATTCCCCCTGATATGATGGAACTTATGTTGAAAGTCATGGATGAAACGAAGGATGAGACTAAGCTAAATTTAAACGTGGCTTTTGCCTATTCGGGTGCGTTGTAGATTTATGCAATTTGGTCTTTCTGTGCATAAATTTATTGCCAAAAATTTAAACAATTTCCCCACAAGATTTAATGATAAATTTTAGCTTAATTAATGATTTTTCAAGGTCGTCGTGAAATCACCAATGGATTAAAATATCTTGTGGATGAAATGCAGCAGAGTAAAATTGAATTGGGAGATGTTAACGAGTCTCTCATTGAAAATTCCATGCAAAGGTATCCTCCAACAAAGCTCGACCTCTTTGTGAGAACAGGAGAGAGTCGACTCTCGGATTTTATGTTGTGGGAAACTCGTGATGATACCATCATATCCTTTTGTAGTGGTTTGTGGCCAGAGTATAGCTACTGGAATTTTTTAAATTCCGTTTTTGTTTATCAAGTAAATAGAAAGTTTACCACTGTATATTAACTCACAACGAGTGTATTATATATATTTATCGTTAAATTAATATTTCGTTGTAGAAGTAACTTTCAATACTTGAGGTTCAGTGTCATCTTATAAGTCAAATTATCATTATAAAAATTAAAGTCTAAAAGGAGCGTTAAGGTCATTGACATTATTGAAAATAAATTCCTTAGAATAGCATCCGGAAATTTCCTTTGTATTTTTTGTTCTATCAAATCATTTCACATTCTAATTAGTTTGATTTATGATTATGAACTTTTAAAACCTATTTAGTCACTACCTGGAAACCCATTCTTTTGCATACCCAACCATTGCCAAAATGTAAAAAAAATTCAACGTTGGATAAACTTTTAATTGAATGAAATCGGAGAATCAAAATGATTAAAAATCATTTAATGATTGTTCAGACCAAGTGTTTTGCGAAAAGGTACCCCCCTTCGTTTTGGTTGTTGTAAGTTTGGTTGCGTTTTATTTGCTTTCACAATCATTCAAAAGAAAACCTGATTTAGAACCAGAAAGTGTAATAAAGTTTTATAATTATTTTCCATACCAATTATAACAATACAATCATAGTTACATATCATCCGAAAGATACCTTATAGAAATGTAAACCAATGCAATGATACCTTGTGTTCCCTTGTCAAATAAAATCAATTCAAATGCAAGCAAAGCAAACAATGAAAAAATAGGCAATAATATAAGTGACCCACCGAATAAATCCTTTATCCCACTCGACCTTTCTTCACTAATTCGAAAAAATATCCCACTTTTTAGTGACAATTTCCCCACTTTTTATTTACTGCTTTCACTTGTCTTACACTTTTCCATTTTACCTCATATAAATTTTTTATTAAGTTTTTGAGAATTTCTCATGCCATCCTTGTCCTTTTCTCATAATATAATCACTGAATTATCTATCGCATCACCCGCCAAAACAATAAAAAATATACAAACTTTGTCAATAACATATTATATCAGTCACAGCTCAGGACTCTAATTTTAATTTCCATTATGGTAAATTGGTTAATGAAAAATTGCCATTGTGAGCCCTGATTAGAAGTCCAAGCAGGGCCCCTAAGTAGGGGTCCAGGACACGTTGAAAACTGTTAACCACATAGATAACCTAATACTTAGACTGGACATGCAGACTTTAGTTTGAATTCATTTAAAATTATCCACGGACCATATATTTCTGACCACTATGATTTTGGTGTAGTTTCAAAAAAAATTGTTCTTCAGTCTAAAGAATGTTTTTATGTGGTTTTCATAACATACTTGTAGTAGTTCAGAAAACAACATTCGTATGATTTTTATAGGGACACAATGTAAAGCATTGAGCACAGCTTATCTATTGGTGCACCTATGGTTAAACAGGACCTAGTCATTCTCATTTGTCCGTCTTTTACAAGGAAGCGAATTTAGCTTAGTGAAGTGCATAGTTAGCGTTGTCAAACTCGAATTGATTAGCGAAAGAGTTTACGCTGATAAATCGTTGTGAACTCGATACGTAAAAGCATTGACTGTTGAACCATTTTTTCTGTCAGGAAAGTCTACATAGTCGATTAGAAGATGAATTGGGATGTTATAAGTGTCAAACTAGCAACCTGAAGAGAATAACGCATGTAATAGTTAAATCCGTTTAATTCAGAGTTTAAAAAATTAAATTAAATTAAAGGGCCTGTAAATTAAAAAGACTATAGGTCTCCGGTCCAATGTTGAATGTTGTACTGCTCTATTCTGTAATGCGTGTAATGTGTTGTGTGTAATGAAATCGTATGAGGAATCGATTAAAAAAACTTTCATCCAATTTCATCAAGAACTTTAGTCGTTATGGATGACCTAATGAAGCACAAATAAGCACAAAAAGTATTAAGTGAAGTGGGGGAATGCTATTTAAAAGTGTGTCGACAAATGGATGCCGAAAAAATATGCAAAATAAATTACATTTTGTTGCTAAGAATATTTATTCAGGTTCAACAATACAATCATATTTAAACTCTGAATGATATCTGGTCGCGATTCCATGCCACTGGACATCTCCATAAATTATATCCTTGTGTCCATTGACCACCTTGGCTCCTTCCTCTCCAAAGAATTGAATCAGTAACTCTCCATTCTCCTTCACGACTTGTTCCAGTAAATTAATTCTGTTGACTGCTTTTTCATAAGCATCTGGTAATGACAACCCATCCTTATGATGCCAAATATGGACCATGTTAGAAGTTGTCCCCACATCCATTTCTTTCTTCAGGGACACGATATCATTGACTAAACAACAGTGTTCGGAACATGCGTCCATAATGGACTTGAAGAGAAAAGAATCCCGAACTTTCTCACTAATTTTTATTCCCTTATCAAATAGAATCAATTCGAAAGTAAGTATTGCGCCAATAGTAATGTTGCGTAAGAGTTGCTGTGCCTCCGCGTACATTTTCGAAGCTGGATCTTCCTGTTTTTGTTTCCATTCCAAGCAATTCTCAATACTCAGAGCGTCATGAAAATCTTTACATGCTTGAAAAACGTAGGTAGGGTCTCCTTTCTTTTCAACAATTATTTTTCGCACCTCTTCCTCTCCTTTCATCAATTTCAAGTATTGTTCAGGAATCCCGGGGAAGTTTAGAACGTCAACATTTTCTCCAAACTCAAAAGGTTTCCCTTTTACCACCTTGGTTAATGCCGACCAATACAGATTTGATGTTTTGAATGTTACATCCTTCTGGGATGCAGACTTGTCCATGTGGTCATCTAAAATGAAAAATGGTTCCATCCATACGTAGAACGTCCTAATATCCGAAATTTTCGCCCCGGGGCAAAGCGCAGCCACAAATGAAGCAGATTCAGCATTTTCTACCGTATTGTATCCATCGTCGTTGAGCACATCATCAGGAAAAACACCGCAATTTTTCCAAAACTTTGTCATTTCCTCCTTAGCTTCTGCAACACTTTCAAAATCTTGATGTCCAATTTCACCCAGCTTGTAGGGCAAGTTGATTTTTCCACTCAATTTTACTTGTTGTCCATTTTTATCCTTTTGATTGAAATTGAATTGTACACCAAATGATCGGCCTTTATATTTTTCATACAAAGGAGACAAATTTCCTTCAGAGTCATACCACTTATAGTCAATATTGGAGAAGAATGTGGATTTTAGTAACTTTGGTGTTATGATTACTTGTCCATCCACAGCGGTACGTCGTTGCAGCACGAAAACTTTGCCGTATCTGGGTTCCATATTTAATTGTTTGTTAAAAATTAAGAGAATAAAATTTAAACAAAACCGTGTTGACTCACGAGAAATCTCAAACTGGTGACGGGAATGTAGAATTGCTGTGGTTTTTATAAAGAATTCCACTATTCTTCTTTAATCATTTTCTATAAAAATTGTATCATTTTATTTTCCTCATGATTAATCAAGGCGTTTTAGTGGGATGAAATTTTTATTATGGTTGTTAAATTGTCTAACTTTCATTTTCCTCGTCCATGAGAAAATCTGCAAAGTAGTTCACTTGGTTATGACATAATCTTCATGCACTGCTATCAATATCATCACACCACCAGGAACAGGTAATGCAATGACGTGCTGAGAACATCAGTAGCTGACCTTGCTATCAACTCCATCATTTTCAGACAGTAATTTGTTTTATATACGTTTGTTATACAACTTCACTAATATTGAATTTAATTGAATTTAATAAAAAGATTGCCTAAATACTTTTCGTACAAAGGCGACAGTTTTCCTTCTAAGTTGTGCCATTTAAAGCTAATGTTAGATGTGGATTCTAGTAGCTTGGATTTTATTATTTCTTTTCCATTCGCAGTAGTAACTCGATGGAGCACAAAAACTTTGCCCTATCTGGGTTCCATTTTGCTTCTTTTATATCGTTGTCATTTAATCTTGCTTGCCCATAATTTATTTTTATTGAGGGCTGTGTAAACCACAAATCCATAATACGCTCTATAGAAATTCGCTCAAAATCATTCACAAGGAAACAAGATTTATGACCATATTGCATTAACATATAATTTATTTCCTCCTCGTATAGCATTATAAATTTTTAAAACTATTTTTCATGACATACAACATTACCGGAATGCTTTTATTCAATTTCAACAGTACAATCATACTTGAAATCTGAATGATATCTAGAAACAAAGCCATGCCACTGGATATTCCCATACATCAAATCCTTGCAAGTATTGGACACCACGGCCCCTTCCTCTCCAAAAAACTGAATGAGTAACTCTCCAGCTTCATTCACGACGTGTTTCAGCAAATTAATTCTATCGACTGCCTTTTGATATGCATCTTGTATTGACAAACCATCTGTATGATGCCAAATGTGGACCATATTCGATGTTTCATCCGCATCCATCTCTTTCTTCAATGAAAATATATCATTGATCAAATGACAGTGTTGAGAATACGCATTTATAATTGACTTGAAAAGAAAGGAATCTCGAACGTTCTCACTAATTTGAACTCCCTTATCAAATAAAATCAATTCAAAAACAAGCGGCATTCCATAAGTAAAAACACGAAGCTGTTTATGGGTTTCCGCGTACATTTTTGAAGCTGGATCTGCTTGTTTCTCCTTCCATTCTAAACAATTTTCAATGCTCAGGGCGTCATTCATTGTTTTAAAAGCTTGAATAAGGTAAGTGGGATTCCCTTTCTTCTCGACAATTATTTTTCGAATCTCCTCCATACCCTTCATCATTTTCAAGTATTGTTTTGGAACCTTGGTAAGTATCTCGACCTTTTTAGGTTCTTCTAATTCACTCGGTTTCCCTTCTACCATCCTTGTCAAAGCTGACCAATAAAGACTTGATGTTTTGTATGTTACGTCTTTCTTCGCTGCAGACTGGTCCATGTGGGTATCCAGAATGAAAAAGGGGTCCATCCACACGTAAAACGCCTTTAGATCTGAAATTTTCCATCCAGGACTTGAAGCAGCCACAGCTGCAGCAGCTTGTGCTCTTCGCAAAATACTGTAACTATCATCTTGAAACACGTCATCGGATAAAACTCCAACTTTTCTCCAAAACGCTTCCATTTCTTGTGTAGCGTTTTCTACATTTTCAAAGTCTTGGTGGGCAATCTCGCCCAGTTTGTAGGGTAAGTTGATTTTTCCTACTAATTCTACCTGCTGACCATTTTTATCCTTTTGATTGAAATTGAACTGCACCGCAAAGGAGCTGCCTTTATATTTTTCGTTCAATGGTGACAGATTTCTATCTGCGTCGTACAATTTAAAGTCAATGTTGGAGAAGAAAGTGGATTGTAACATTTTGGAATTTGATTCTTTTCCGTGCGCAGTGGTGTCTTGATGTAGCACAAAAACTTTGCCGTATTTGGTTTCCATTTTTGCCTCGCTAGTTTTTTGTGAAGTAGTAAATACAATGGTACCTCTTTATGGTATGACTTCAAATTAAAACTGATTGTGTTAAGGATAATATTGCTGATTTTTTGTCTTTTAATGTTGTTGAATTTTCCTTGCCAAGATTTTTGGAATGAATTTCAATGCTCAACAACATTATCGGTTGCCCAACAATTTGCATTGCAAGCTTTCTCAATTTGCTTGCTTGTTTGTGATTGTTTTGTAGAGTTTCCCCCTCTTTAATTGGATACAAAATTTCCTTGTTATTATTTTTAGCAGCATTTTGGAATCCACGAAATTACAAACGAGGGTCATGTCTGGTTATGATGGATTTGGCTGGTACGCACTGTTGTAGTTGCATTGGTGAGAAATTGCACCATATGACACGTTTTTAGTCTATTGATTGAAGAGAAAGATTAAATAATTCAAGTCTAGAAATGTCAAATTGTTAATCACGGCTAATTATTTTTGAACCGATAAATGCAGTATCAACAAGCTAGCTGTCTTGCAACTACGTTTTCCCTGAAGGTGTGTTCTTGTATAGCAACCTTCTAGACAGTCACATTAGACCGGCGGAATCAGGAATAAGTGTAGGAAAATTTAATGTGATGGTCGATATTGAATGATATTTGTTTTGTTGGAAGGAAAACTGATGGGAGAATCCTAAAAGCATGAAGGTGAGCAATTCTTTTTTCCTTGATCGTGGCATAAATATACACATTTCCATGCATATGTGCATCGTATGAAGCTAAGAATGAGCGTGTGGCGTGCAATGCAATACAATAATTATGATGATGACGAGGTTGAACATCACATCAACCAACTTGTTCATTGCATTGAAATATGATCTTGATCACATTTAATTGAGGATGAGCTATGATTTCTTACAATATAAAGGCAAATTATTACTCCGCAGGCTTCTGAGAAAGCAGCAACATTTATTGTTTTCCAATAGGCTTCATACACATTCATAAAAAAAGTCATGGAAGGGAAAGATATAGGGTGTCAATGATGATGGATACAACAGTATGATACGCTAAATCAGCTTCAAATGTGGCTGCGTTGGTTGGATGCTTGGATCCTATATTTACTTTTGATGACCACATGAACAACTCTACAGCCCAGAAAGATTTAATATTCAAAACATCAAACTTTTATTGGTCCGCTTTGACCCGTGTAGTTGAAGGGAAACCGCTTAAAGTAAGAGAAAGTGAAGTTGTCTAGAAACTCTCGGAGATTCCAAAACAATACTTAAAATTGATGAAAGGAATGGAGGAAGTGCGAAAAGTGATTGTATA
Source organism: Orchesella flavescens (assembly GCA_964034955.1). Lineage (NCBI taxonomy): Eukaryota > Metazoa > Arthropoda > Collembola > Entomobryomorpha > Orchesellidae > Orchesella > Orchesella flavescens. Next base: position 30,770,410 of record OZ035957.1, read on the forward strand.
GGAGTATTCAAGCTTTTAAAGATTGGCATGACACGGCGAGCATTGAAAATTGCTTGGAATGGAAACGGAAACAGCCAGATCCAGAGGCGGTTCCTAGGAACGTACCTTTTGAATTTTTTTGAAAACAATTTAAACACTGCTCCTGCTCTTCACTGAATTTTCTGCAAGCGTATGGTAAAATTACATTTCTAATTCTTGACGTTACATTTTTGAATATTTGAACGCTTGAATTGATTTATTTCGCTTGTTTGCATTTGTTATATTACGTGATTTTCTTAACTTTATTTATTTCTCCAGAGTTGGAGATTCTGTTCTATTTTAGACTTACCAGCCTCATTACTACTGGGAAAATAAATAGGGTTTTTATACGAGTTAGGGAACTATGGTGATCAGAATTGGCCAGCAGTATACACCAAAGTTTCCGTTATACTAATTAGATTCGAAGCCAAGTCAGAAAGTACACAACATTGTACTTGGATGTGTCTGGTTGATGCAGAATGGGATGGGAAAAATTCATACATTCCTACAAAACTTATATTCATATATTTATTATAAACTTGAATTATGAATTTATTTCTCACTTCATTTTCATAGTTGATCCGATTGTAAAATACTTTTGGCAGAAAGATCGAAGCCCTTTTGGAAACAATGAAGTAGGAAAAATAAAGTGGCTAAAATTAATTAAAGTGGTATATTGGGCTTGGTATCGCGTATGATCTGGATTTAGTAGCCAGGTTACTTTTGGTTTTATTGATAACACAATTGTATGCCCATTCATTTCATTGCGATATTGATGCGATGTACAATTTGTTTTTAATGCTGAGGAGGAAATCTCGTACATGTAGCATTACTAGTTTGGAATTTAACTGGACTAATACTTGATAATCAATAATGGTCACTTTTACATATAAACTTACGTGTATACAGAACTTGGAGCTTCCACACAGAAAATTTCACTTTTGGGGCAATCTGTAATACGATATCAGCAACCATGCAGGTTTGTAGGGTTTCACGTTTTATTCATAGGAGAGGTAAGATGTTAGCTTGTCGAAGGATAAATAAAGTCTGAGCTGTTTAGCTTAAAACACACGCATTAATAATTCATATCATTTCGTGTATGGTTTTTCTATTCACTTAAGACACTCCTCATCTAGCTGCCCGCATGAACAATTTATGTCACTCATACTACTTTCTTATGTTCAAGTAAATTTAGTTATTCTAAATACCATATCTTCGTCTTGTCCAGGAATTATATATTAGAGCTCCACGTCAGCATATCCATTTTAAATTTTTGAGCTTTACAACTCTTTACTGTCTCAAGTTAGTCGCCGACAAGTGTGTACTATACAGCAAAATTTAGCATTTTTTCCTTTCCAGATTTGTTTTGATTGATATTTCAAAAAATGCGAGGTTTATCATTACTTGTTCTTTTGCTTTTTAGCAGTATAAAATTACAAGCTATCGAGTTGGAATCCGGCTCCATCGATTTACACGTGGAGCTCGAAATATTCAAGGACTGTACCGTGTATGTCGTCAGTAATGGGATTAGGGGCAAGGTAAGCATTTCTTTTTATAGATATTTGTAATGAATTTTTTGTTATGTTTTCCGTTTGGTTTAAACAGGGAATTGTAGTAAGTTTGATGTGAATTTTCTGGAACCACTAGCATTTAAATTCACTTTCGCTTTGTTTGAACAGGGAATTGAAATAGACGACCATTTTCTGGAACCGCTAACATTTCCAATAATATTGGCGAAAATCCTCTACGTTCATGAAAAAACGCACAGTTTACATAAAGCTATGACGGAACAGTTTTCGTGCGATCCGCTCAACAAAAAATTCTTCTATGATTTTATGATATACAACAGCTCATTCAAATTTGAAGAAAGTCCTCCTCCAAAACGAAATTGTGCGACGATGGTGTACATAAATCCTAAAGGATGCACTGCATGGCGGAGTTTGAAGAATATACTCAGTAGTCGTTCTGCCAGTGTTCCAATCTCTTTTATGACACCAATGATGACAAAAACGGAAATTACAACCACATGGAATACCAATTTTGTCAATTTTGAAAATTCTGCACAGTATTTTATTCACGTCAAAGGGTTCACCAAAAATTTCATTTTTCATTCACCGTACCATCGTGAAATTTCGTTTTTTATTGACTACTTTTGGAAACTATTACACTATCATTCTGGGGAAGTGTATCAAACTGTACATTTGCCAACCAAATTGATTTTTAATATACAGTTTTCAAAAAACAGAAATCTGTACATAGTTGATGGAACATATGTTTTGGAGACGTCGTCGTCTTGGAAAACTTGCGCTGACCCCCAAGCTACTTATTCAACTGAAATCAACTTTTTGGAAAGTCTTCAAGCCCCATTAGCATACAAATACGACTCAAAATTAATTTATAATTTAGCACAGTTTCAGTGGTTTAACTATGTTTTTAAAGGAATTGTTTGGTACAACGACTGGATTGGGAAAGCCCAAAGTTCAACCCATTCATTCCAACGTTTCTACAAAAGCCAATATTTTAAAAATGGCTTTAAAAGCAATTATATTTTGTTTTCTATACTGTCACCGAATTCGTCATTACTTGGTTACAACATCCACACAGATATTTTAATACACTGCCCATTTATTCAAATCTTTGATTCGCCATTCCACCAAACAGAAGTTTTTTCGAGTTCCAGAAATAACGAATTATACTTTGTATCGTGTGCTCCTGTAAGAAATGCAGGTTGGCTTTCATTGTAAGCTTATACGTCTGCGTTTGACAGATATATTTGGATGTGGTTATTTCTTTTTGCTATTACAAGTGGCATTTTGTTACATATATTTGATCGTGTGTCACCCTTTTTTACTGAAACACGTGTCCAACGGATGGATGAAGTTTGCAGAACGCCAGGTCTTTATGACCACCTCACATTTGTTTTTAATGTCTTATCTTGTCAGGGATCACAAGTAATCGATCATCATAAACTTATTGGTGGGGCATGGTTATTGACTGGGATAGTTCTTACGTTCGCATATCAGGGGAAGAATATAAAGGAGCTTGCTGCTCCTCTTCCAAATTTGACATTTGATACTATAGAACAAATTATTAGGAGTAATTTTACCCTGTATTCCACAACAAATTGGGACGAATATTTGTGCAGTAAAATGAAAAAATATGGACACGATGATAATAAGAGTCACCGAAGCTTCTTGCTACCAGCTATGACGCTACAGACTCTCTTAAATGAAAATTCTGCCCTTGCTAATGCCACTAGAGATTTAATTTACGTTCCGGACACAAGTAATCAAATTAGGCAAATGCTCTCTCCAGGATTTTACCTAAATGTTATTTCTAAATGTGGTTATGTCGCGTACACGGATGTTTTTAGTCGAGTGTATGAATTGTTTTTGGAACTCAAATTGAAGCTATTTGAAAATAACGAGCAGTATGATCGGGTAACAATTAGCAAACCTTTTGGTCAGGCATATCAAGTGTGGGGATTTTACAATGTACCATGGCCACCAGACATATTCTGCAAACGAAAGCGAGCAATATTTGAGTCTGGCCTTGCAGATTTTTGGGAAGGTTGGGCTTTTAGAATCAGGACTTGGAATGGAACGGTTGCCAATGCTAGACTTCCAATTACAAAAGTGAAGCCTATCTCATTGAATGGAAACTATGTTACCGTTTTTTATTTATATGCCTTACTAGTGCTTATTAGTTTCTTTATATTTTGTTGCAGCCATTGGAAAATAATAAGTAACTGGGTGTATAGATGGCTACTAGCCGTTGCAGAAGTATTCCACAAATTGTATATTATTTGGTTTCAGCAATGGTTTGGAAACCAACCACCTGATTGCTTTGGATGGGCACCGCACATTCAATTTTTAGGAGTAGCTGCTTTTATGGTAATGCGTAGCAAACGTTTGTAATGTAGAAATTTGTAATGCTATTAATATATTTTAAGTGGGGTTAAGATGTTCATCCATTTAAAAGTAACACTTGTAAAATAAACTCAATGCAAATCAAATATTAATTACGCGTTGAAGCTATAGGTACAGATTAGCTTTTATTGTCGAAATTTTGATTATGTAATAATAAATGTTTGCTGAAGAAGGTTAAAGTTCTCAAAAATTTAAGGTTAAAGGTTGGTAAATTGCATATAAAATCAGACCAATTGTTCTTCTCAACTTTGGTGCAACTCAAGCTATCAATCTACCTCTACTTTGTTGAATGAAGGTGTTGTTGCATTTGAAGTGGATTAGTAACCACGTTTGCAGATTTAAATGTAGTAAGCTAATTATAACTTATTATACAAGGAATGATTTTTTTTTAAATGTAAAGTGTTAAATTATTTGAGAGGGTGTTTGCGTAAATTAAATGTGAATAAACCTCTGACGCTTGTAGTAACGCATGAAAATAGCTAAACAAATGGAGGAAATATGTTGAAAGAAAGTAACAATATTATATTAAATTTATTACTTAACAACAATCAAAAAGCGACTGAAACCATTTTATCAAAACATTAACAAAAAGTTCTAGAGATTAATTCTAAAGTCTTTTATGTTTCTTTGATATCTGTAAGTTTTAATTATCAACAACTATTGTATTATTGAGCGTAATTATTATGTAAAGTCCCATTCACTTTAGTGTGAGCCAAGGGTCGCGCTGAGAACTTGGCTCCGATTTGGCTGAAAATTTGCAGGAATATGGATTTTAATGCGTAGATTACGAATCCGAAATCAGTAAATCGATTTTAAAATCGGGAAGGGAAAAAACGGCGGGTTGCCATGGCAACCTACGGTTTTTCCCTCTGGGGGGCGCCACGATTTTAAACTTGTGTAGATTATTTCGTGCTGTAACTCCACTTCCTACGATCATAATTGCCAGAGTTCTAATTGATTCCATTTGGAATGAAAGAAACGAGGGCTGAACAATGTATCGAAGCAGTTTGATATAAATTGATATTTCCATGTTTTTGTTAATAGAGGACAGGCCGAACATTGCGAGGTAAAAAGGGTCCTGATTTTTGTAAACGAGAGTAATTATAACTATTACGAGACTTGGGTTGGTTGTTACAACAAAATATAACAATATCAACCCGATCCAATCAGGCTCTCTCATTGAGGTTTTACTTACTTTTCGAGTTGCTCCTGCTCTAATCTTTTTTTGCTCAAATTGAAAATGATGGTTTGTATTTTTTTTCATACTGTCCCATGCTTAAAAATGAATAATTCAATGGGAATGGCGAACAGTAAAGAGGAAGCTGCAGACAATATTTAGAATTTGCAATGAACCTTTGTGAATTGACCAATTTCCTCATGAGTTTTGCATCCACTCTTGATGATTTATTATGGAAATGTTTGAATTCATGCGCAATTTCTGTGTTCCATTTGCACAATCCTGCCACGCTTCAAAATGGAATCCAATTGCACGCTTATTCAAAGTAATCAACCAAATAATTTACACCAATCATTAAAATTCCAATCGTAGCAAGAGCGGCGACAATTAGAAACGCCACTATAAAAACTGGCAATCTACTCCACTGCGTAACGGCAATGCTAATATACAGCGCAAAGTTAACAAATACAAAAGCTAAACATTGTTGTACATCATCTTTGTAAAATTCGTTACCCATCGCAAACATTACACGAAGCTGGTTGCATAGAGATATTGAAGAGTGGTCAACTTTATATTGAAAAGTCCTTTGCAAATTTTGTCTAGCAATTAGTACGTGGCCAACAAGACAAATCGCTTCAGTTCTAATTGATTCAAATTCAAATGTAAGTAACAATGTTTGTGTAATAAATCTAATCAGCTTTAAATCTGAAGGTATGTATGCATTCGCTTGTTCTGGAGACATACCAAAACCAACCATTGCAAAATTAAAGGGATCTTGATTCTTGTAAATGAGAACCATTGGAATTAACACACAACAAGGTGTTCCTACCAAGACTAGGGATAATAAAAGTAATCCAATCCATTCTGGTTTTTTCGTCAAATTCTTGTTGCTTTGCTTTGTGTTACTCATTCTGAAGTTTTTAGGCTCAAACTTGAAATGCTGGTTGGTATTTGTTGTAATGAATTTTGAATATTTGAACATTGCAAGCAAAAAGTAAAGTAATTTGTTCTATTTTTGTCTGCGTACCTGGGTTCACTAGCTCTGCCGTGAAGCGCATCCCGATCGTTAGTGAAATGCTTGGTATTAACAACCCAAATGCTATAAAGAAATGAATGAAATAAAATTCGTTTCCATGGTTTGGCTTCATATTTCCACTCTTCACAGCGGTGGTCCCACTTAAGGATATTGTGAACCAGGGGAATGAAAACGTTTGGTTTATTTTGTAAACACATTTGATAAGCGGAGTCGTCATTTCTTCATAAATTTAGATAACAAACCAAACTATAAAAAAGTTACTAGTCACCAACCAGTCATGAAATGTAAAAATGCTTTCGATTTTCAAATCGCCACATTTTGTTACTGTGATCCCAAAACAGGATGTTAGGAAATAAAGGAAAACACACTTAGAATCATTGGTGATGACATTTTATCAATGTGCTGAACGATAACGATAACAATGTCCAGAATAGCTTAATTGCAGAACGATATTCAAATGAAATTTAAGAAATATACAGCGCTGCTTTCAGTTGCCAGAGGTAGACTGAGCAGACATTTTCTTTTATTTGAGAAATTTAAGTATTTTTCTAGTAAATTGACTTGAGGGATGTCAAATTCACTTTTTGATTTATAGCTTCAATTTAAGGTTTTGCTACCGATTCATCAATCATTTTTAATGATATGTAACATATGTAATTCTGAAATAAAAATCCCACGATTGCAAATATGTGGTTTGATTGGTTTCATAAAATGTATATTTATACAGGAAGTGCTAGCAAAATTCCAGTGTACAATATTTAATCAAAGCTACAGGAAGGAAAGTCGCAATGATACAGACAGGCATGAAAGAAACTACGAAGGTATTATCAAATGTCCGGTCAACTTTGATAGCGATTATCTCAAAGAGGTCTTCCTCAAATACAATGATCTGCATATCCTCTGAAAAATAACGATTGTGACTTTTGAATGATGGGTTATTTGTGGTAGTAGTCATGCGCTTTGTAGAGTTAGAGCTGGTAACGTAAACGGTTTTTTTTTACAATGAAAGATATTCGTGCGCAGATTAAACTGCATTTTTCGAAATGTCTTTCCACACTGATGTAAGTGGCTTAAAATTATCTTTTTTAAGTACAATAGGCTTGCAAAAGCTATTTTAAATAGTTAAGCTTTAAATATTAATACAGCGTTTGTAAAATTCTCGAAAAGAAAGCCCAAGTTTTCAATATTAAAACCTCTCTTAACAATTTTCATTGAGCCTACGGTTATTGCAACGGGTGGATGAGATTTAGCAACCCGTTGAATTCGTCGATTTAAAGCAAGCTTGAACGTCATATTGGTTTTCTTTCTCGATACACATCCGGCTTTCCAAAGGATTATCATATTATTCGAGGTTTCAAACACGGCGATAGCTTGTTCAAGTATTACTAAGCCAAATACAATGCAGCAAAGTGTAACTAGTGGACAGGTTACAGCAATTAACAAGGAAATGTGATGGCCGTTAATTGAAATCCAAAGACCGACTACCACTCCCAGTTGCCCTGAGAAAACAAAAAGTCCACTTAAAAAGCCAACAAGCTTATGTACCATGTTGTCCACTATTTGCAGTTGACTGTAAAAGAAGAACATGGTAATCGTTAACTTAGTAGTTTTGCAAAGAGTTTTTAGTCCATTTGTAATTGTCTGTAAGAACACCGGAAAGCTCAACAAACCAAATGCAGTACTTCTCATTCCTTCAAAAATAACGATACTGGTAAGTATGAGTCGAACTGCAAATGGAATTATAATATGTTTCATGATCTCCCTCTCTGTTGGATTGGGATAGATGTAAACTTCCAACAAATAATTATATCCATCAAAATCAAGTATAACTAATAAAAACGATGCAATTAAAGGTGTCGGAATATTCAAAACCAGACCGGCTAATAAAAAGGCACCCAGCCTGTCAAAGGATCCATCACGTTCCTTTTTTAATTCCCATGCTTCTCTTTGAAAACCTAAAAATTAAAGCACGTAAATCCAAAGTAATGCTTAGTAAAATTTACATACAAAAATAATTCGAAATTGGTTTATCTGAATAAATTTGTACTTCTCTGAAGCCTTTCGTCCCACTGAAAGATTTGATTACATGCCAGCACTGTATTACCAACAAATATGAAAGCAAAATTTATTCCCAAAGCCAAGCTGCAAGCTGTAAATCCTGCGATATACAATGCAAACGTAACCATTGGTACAGTATTGCTTGGGTAGTAAAGTTCCCTGCAGAAAATATAAACTAAGATGGATGCTGTCATCAATATAACTGTATTGGCAAGTATCCATGGAGTGTGTTTCCAACAAATCTTTTCCATCTGCAGCCTTCTGTTATCAGATCGGAGGCAAATAGGGGATCGATACATGTAGCTATAAACAGCGCCATGCAACTCAAATGCCTTCCAAGCTAGCCTAGTTGCCATTTTTGCTTCAATTTTCACAGACACTTTGGAATACCAGAACCAGGTTGATGCTGAAAAGGTGGAGAGTAGTTTCTGTTCTGCTAAAAAGTAAAAATGTTTGTGAGGTTTTTTGGGAAAGGAAGCATAACTTCATTAAAATTTTATGAAAAAAATGGTCAAAAGCCAAAAAAAAGAAAAAAAACCTTCTAACATACAACTTATATCACAAGTAAACCAAAATGTCCTTAAGAAAAAATCAATTATTACACAACACATAGGTATATATGTAAGAAACAAGTACCATCATGTAAACCCCACTCTATATGCCTTCTGTAAAAACATATTACAATACTACAACCAATTTTAAAAGTTAAAATACCTCGATATGCTTGTAAATAAAAATCAAATATATTATTCTCATCAGGGTTGGATAATCAGTGAAATTTTGTAAAAAGGATTAAAGATTATTAACTCTTCAATATCGAGCAAATTCTCAATAGAATAGATAAATACAATGATGTGATACAATAAACGATGGAATGAAAAATCTAATATAATAATATGAAAGAACAATCACAGTACCATTGAATTTCTGGTGGTTGTATTTTTTGCATAAGTTACATGGTCAGTCGCTATTCCTAATAGTTTAAAATTGCAGATTTAATTAATTTCCAGATTAATTTAATCTAATTGTTTTTGCACCCATCATGTTGGATTAATGATTATAGCAATCAGATTAAACGATTCAAATTGCTGTATATAATTTATTGATTACCCAGCCTTGTTTCCTTTTTAGTTTAACGTAAGTCTGTTTTTGCTTTTATACAAGCAAATGAAAAACATTATTTTTGCTTCCTTATTTAAAAATTTATTTCGATTTTTTCTCTCAAGTTTGCAAACATTTAGGTGCAGTTCTTAAATCGCCCCCCTCGCACCCTTCTCTCCAAGTTATCCAACTTTGATTTGGTCCAATACAATGAATTTTTGCCGTTATTGTATGTTACAGAAAAGCCACCAGAGGGTTGCATCTCTGAAAATGCTCATCGATGCAGTAATTAATTGTGGGGCAAGCGTAGAACGTGTTTCTCAATACTTAAAGAGAGATTCCCAAACAGACACGCGAGCTGTGAATGTCTTGTGAGTAAAAAATGTGTTGGAATTTGCATGTGAAAATCGATTGAAACACGTCTAACATGCTTCTTCAGTTGCCGCCGTTTACACAATTGATGATGATGATCACCTCTCAGAACGTTGGCCAGAGGTGGAAGAATTTGATGGGATTATGATGTTTGCTTATCCCATCACCAAATTTGTGGGTGATACGCTAATGAAGCAGGGAGTAGAAAGAGGGATACCTTGTAAGGTATTTCGACTGCCGTATATCATGGGGGGCTCTGAAACTGGTCGCTGTTCCATTAAAAACAATCATGCCTTGTTGAAATACTTGTTTATGATGAAGACGGGGATTATGCAGTCCATTCCCGTGCCCATGATTATGCTGCCAGTTGATGTGGTTGCGTGTGTGACGATGAGACTATTCCTAAAAGAAGAATGTGGACCGGATGTCTATAATATTAATCACGGGAGACCAGGTGTGGACCAAGAGTTTGTTGAGATTGCCGCCAGATTTGGATATAAAGTAGATATTGTTGAGCTACAAGAGTTTTCTAAAAGGGTTCAGGAACCTGGCTCAGATTTGGAAATGTATAAAGAGTTTTATAATGATTAAAAGGGCATCAGAGCATTTTTTCTAATGCCCCCGTTTTCAAAAAGTGGATGGAACAAGGGTGCCAGTCAAATGATCTGTGGGTGAGCAAAAAGGTGGGGAAATTTATACCAGACTTTTTTGAAAAATCAAAAACCAATTATGGAATATATCTATAAGGATCTCTTATTTTGCAAGGAGCAAGGATGATTTGATAAATTTGGACTGTAAATTTACTTCACAGTAGTGAGAAAACATTCATGATAATTTTATTATATGCAATTATTACGTGTAAAACCCAAAATAAAATTACAGCTTGCCGTGTTGTACATATATATTTTAGGCTAACAAACTTTTTTTCATCACCTACACACATATTTAAGCTATTATTGAAACAATCTACAATTTAACTTCCTATAGCACAAACAAAAGAATTGACGATATTACGCATAAAGAAAACCTTTACAAACATAGTAATAAGGTACATAAATTCGCACAATAAATTTGGGTTCCGAATTAATTTAGACATTAAATTTAAGGTCTGAACACTGATTAAAAATAGGGTTAATCAATAATCCAGGAAATCATTGTAAAATTTGCATTTTTAACTATTTATCCCTTGTTCTTGTGTAGGGAAAATTATTATTTCCCATTTTAGCCCATATTAACCATTTAAACCTATTCCCCCCATTTAAACCCGTTAGAACCCACAAAGCCCGTTTTAACCCGTACCCATTGGGTTCTAGCGTTAAAGCCCAGGGTTTTAACCATGTCTGAAAAAGTCCTTCTTGCCTCTATAACAAATAAAAACAAACATGCTAGCATTCCAGCTAAGTACACAACAAAAACGACTAAAATATGTCCCTGAATAGTAGTTCCTTTTGGTGCTGCAGCTTCGTCTATATTCAAAATCTTTGTCCTCTCGCCTCTCAACCGTGGCATAAATTCAACAAAAAACTTGGTCCACCAATCCCAAACACCAGCTTCATACAAGCCACCCATTCTTTTTAGAATTATGGGGTTGACCCATCGTACAAACATTATTACATATTCTATATTAAATATGCTTGCTTCGCTTAGAAAAACTTTGTCTTTGTTCTTCGGCACTTTTGCTAGTTTGTAGTACGTTTCATGAGCCTCAATATCTGGGAGAAATAGAGCCGTATCATTACAGCTCCCAAGAATATCTTCACTTGGTGGAGAACCATCAGCCAATATACTTTTCCATTGAGGATGTATCCTCGTATAATTAAGCATTGCTTCTGCCTCCTTCGATAAATACTTTGGTTTCATGTTCAAATCATATTGAGTGTCATCGCCCATAGCATACTGATACAGTTCACTTGGCAATATCACGCTTCCATCATGTGAAGTAAGATTTTTTGAAACTAAGCCAAGTAAGTTACCATAAAGTCCTGGAAAATAGCCAGTAAAGTCTTTAAAACCGGAGGAAACAACAACTCTAGTGAAAGCCTGAAAAGAACAATTGACAACTGCGTCAAAAGTATCGACAGGCAGAGCAGCTAGAGGTAGAGTGATTTTCGTGATATTTTTGTTCTTATAAGCGTTGCTCAACACAAGCGTCATAAGAAGAAAGAGTCCTAGAGCTGGCCGCAAGCTGGTAAGCTTGACCAAATTATTTGTGTAAGGATCTCCTTGTTCTGCTAGAGCTCTGATGGGAGCCATTAAAGCTGAGGAACCATATTGTAGCTTGAAAAAACTCCACCATTTGAATTTCCCGCAATTCACATTCTCGCGCCTGTTGTTTTGTACATGCGCTAGGCGAAGGGAAACTTCTGCTATCACCACCATCGATAAAATACTGATGAATAACAGTAGCCAAGTTATATTGTCGAATATTGAGGACAGTTCTTCAAATGCTAGCCGCTCCACAGGAGCTTCTCCACAACTCACAAATTTTAGTTTAGAAGGATGTATTCTGAAAGTCGCGTGATCTGTTTTCCCTCCTATACCCACAGCAACTAGTGGAAGCCTTTTGACGTCGTCTGGCAAAAAAGCTTTGGACCCGTCTACCCAGTTATTCGCGTATTTTGAGGAAAAAGGATGTAGCATAAAATACGTTATGTTACCCAAAACAGACTGCATAAGTAATCGGATTTCGCATCGCATTCTAATGCTTTCCAGAGATTCTTTATGGTTTCCACCTTTGGAGAGAAGGATGTTATACGGAGAACTTCGAAAGAGTTTTGAGTCTCCCTCGGAATCAAACAAAATGAGTGTTTGTCCCATCAAATAGAGTGAATAGTGAATATCATTTGGATTAGAATTCAAACTACTAATCTGTTCCCGAAGTTCCGGCTCGAACGATTCGGTTCCAATTCGAATTTCCATTGGGTAGAACGTTTGAAATTTCTTACAATGTCGACAAAAATGGAGTAGAGTAGTTAGCTCGTATAAATTCTCCTGCTCTTTGTTTTTTATTTGAAATGTAAACTCTTCCCGTGCAGTCGTGGTGTACTTGAAAGCTAGCCTGTTGTATGGAGCAGCAAGGGAATGGGACCAAGCACTCATTGTGATAAAGTCCATAGGCTTCCTTTTCGTAACAATAAATTCGTAAATTTCTCTAGATTTTATGAGAAACGTGCCAACGAAGCCAGGCTGCATGTCATTTTCTTTTTTAAAGAATTCGTGATCAAAAACCCAAAACTTTTTAAATGCAGCGGGTACAATGAGCTGAAAAGGGGAAGTATTCATATTGAAAAATAATGGGTTTTCCATCGGATTCGGGGGAAAGAGATACCAGTGAGCTTCACACTGCCATGGTTTTATTTTCGGGCTATTATCAACGAGTGGAACGTCATAGCATTCTAAATCTTCCGGTACAGATCGACGTTGACACCATTTTAACCCACTTGTGTTTTGGCTACTGGGAACTTTCTCGAATGGAAATGCTCGTGTCCATTTCGTGGATGCTGTCTTGTTGTTTTGTAAGCCTTGGATGAGATACTTGACATGCACCACGTCATATCGAGAGAGAACAATTGGAACTGTGTTTGTTGGCATTGGCAAATCAATCCCATTGTAGTTTATGAGATGATGAAGACAACGAGGGATTTGGCTAATGATTTTGTTCAGGTTGGTTACCTTTATATCTCGGTTAGGAAAACGAGTGTCAATGTTGCCAGCACTATCCCTGTAATTAGAATATTGATGGTGAACGAGATTGAAGTGATTATCATTCGGTGATAAAATCTCCATGAAATGAAAATCCGCAGCGCAACTACAGCAGCCCACGGAAATGAATAGTAGCAATAGCAACATTTTTTACGTCGTATTGCGCCCTTCTTACAATTTTTATGCCAGTTAAGACGTAGCTTGAAATGCTACAAAGCTACTAAACATAATATATAAAGGCGTAATGGTGTAATCCTGTTAAGACTAGAAAAGCTTTTAGTCTAATTAATTTGTTGAATTATATAATCTTGATCAAACATAACAACTAAACTTTCTCGTGGCTTCATAAGGCTTTTGCTCATTAATTATAAATATAGATACTAATCCTAATAAACCTGAAAACGTGATTAAAGAACCAGCACCTTCCGCAAATTAAACTTGAAGGAAATATTTAAAGCATTTAAAACTCTTGAATGGTTTAATTGCTATCTCAAAAATTAAGAAAATTTACCTTTAAGCGGTCGTAGGTCACGCTTGGATCGTTGTAGAACTTTTGAAATATCATGGCATGGATGAAATATCCCAGCGAATGGTGTCATTTTGATGTACTGTGCTATTTGAAATAGTTTACCATGACCTTTGACGTAGTTATCGATAACCAATAACACCCATCTGGCTTCCCAAGAAAGGTGTGTCGTTGAGCAAAAATAATTTTTGGAATTCTTCAACTGTGTGGAAGTTATCGTGTTCACAGACCGACAGGCAGACACCATGAGTTAAAATAGAAACCAACTCCCTTTTGCGAAGGGTGCCGATTAATAAAATGTTTTATTACGCCCTTGGTTAGCAAAAACTAGACTGACATACATTTTTAATTCATTGCAAAGCCAACAGGAGTGTCAGATTGAACGTGTGTGGATTTATATATTTCCAAATATATGTAACAATCATATAAAAAGCCGAGGGGCCTTCCTTGGTATTGGGAGACAAGGTAAAACGGGTAGGAATACCAGGAATACATGCCTGGATGCCATAGAGCCGCAAAAGCGAATATTGTATTAATATGTAATGAAGGTGATTCGTTCTGGGCTAGCGTATGTAATGTAATGCATTGTGTATGGTGTACTACCTGAGAGAGCCGAGAGCTACATATAATAATTCAACTGCTTGTAAAAAGGCCTGGAAACGTAGCTGAATGGCATAAACTGGAGTTACTATTACCCACAACCAATCCAAAACTAAAAACTCACAACTGGAGATGGAATAAGAATACTGGGCGATGAATGGGAATTTTCGGGCTCAGAAACATTTAAACGCATGAAATGCTGTACGTAGAGTAGTTAATACCAAAAGGAATCGATTCAGCATAAATATCAAATAACCTTTAAATGCTAGTATTTAGAGGTTTTTTGATGTGCTGAATCAATTCCTTATGGCAGTAGTGCTCTACAAATAGTATTTCATGTGTTTTGAATGTTTCTGAGCGCGAAAATCCAAAAATATTCCCATTCATCATCCAGTATTTCTATTCATCGCCCATACCTCTAATTCTCCCGTTTATGCCTTTCAGCTACATTTCTAGACCTACTTACAAGCAGTTTATGTAACTTGTGCATTACATTACATACGTTAGCCCAGAAGGACACAATATTCTCCTTTACGTCTCTATGGCTTCCAGGCATGTATTTCTACCCGCCATAGAGGTGGATAAATTCAAACCTCTTTGTTGTAGAGAATTCAATATTACAAAAAAAAATGAATTTGTTAATGACCCGTTTTTCGTTCTTAAACATTAAGTAATGGGTTTTGTTATTACATTTTCTTTAATGAAAGTATTAGTGAATGTGTTGCTTTTTTTACAAGGCGTGGATCATATTACGCACAATTGATAATTATGAACAATAAACGCCATTAAAACATAATTCAACACATTTTAGTTATAGGGCGTAGATACACAGGCAGTTGAAAACCTGTCATAAACCAAACCTTATTAATTTATTTGTCAAGGTTATTCCCGAATTGCCATTCTCAAAACGACTTGTAGACTACGTCAATTATTACTACCATATTATGACTTTTTACAGCAATTAAGTAACGAATAAAAGCAGTAAACATGCTATAATCTATCTCACAAGAACATAATCGTTATCACCATCATCAAAAGAGCAGAACGACAGCTTTAGTAGCTGCATTTCCTTTAAATTTCAACCTGCCAGTCGTTTTACGAACCTTAGAAACTCATAGCAATGAAGTTTGTGAAACTAGCAATGTTCCTCATTGTTCTCTCATATAATTTGGTACGTTTAAATTTTTGTAATGAGATAGATAAATAATGTTGCGTTGATATTTCAAAATAATTGTCACATAATCATGTATTTCAAGTAATCATCCGTGTTTTTAAAATCAGGTAGTGGGAGCTCCTTCAAAGGGGAAGGAAAGTGGACCGGAATGTGCACCAGCATCGGGCATTGGACTTTCTGTTAAATGTTTAGGCGATGGTGGGATCGGAATATTCTAAAAACAAAATTAAAATTAGAGAAATCTCTCACATTCTTTTCCTGCATTGATTGATTATAAGATGCAATTTATTTATTTATAAACGTTGTAAACCAATTTGTTTGTTATTCAGATTTTGGTTATGGATTGTAGTAACGCTATAATTTCAATACAAAACGGGATAAATTTTATGAACATTGCTTTTGCCATAAAGATGCAATAATTTCGGTAATTTAGGTTGCCATTGACTCGCTGACGTAAGCAAATGTTTTCTTTATGAACTAATTAAATTTCTGTAAAGTAAAATTAAAATTAACCTGAAGTTTTGACATTTTTATTTCAAACAGATTTATGACAAGTTTATTATACTCAATCAGTTTTATATTCTTTATATTTAAACATACTTTTAGGTGTATTCTACAATCATTTTTTCTTTTGTCAATGTCAACGCATCAGTTTATTTCCTGCGTCTTCAGAGTCGTCGCCAGTATTATTTTCAAAAAATGTGTTGCAATCATACTCCCTTTGGCTACCCAAAGCACGACCATATATAAACTTCTTGAGAGAAGGCATCCGTATCCAAATATTTGAATCATACATGCGCTCAACATATCCATAAAACTTTACCACGTTTTCTTCATAAGCTCCTGGTTTATCACAACCAATCTCCAAATATTCTAACGAGTTTAACTTAAGGAATTGATCAAGGGGTCCATCATAATCATCTAACACCAATTTTCTTAGTGTTGGAAGATTTATCTTAGCGTCTGCACCCATTAGCGGCTGCAAATTCCCATTGTTGAAAAAACCATGAACTTTAGCATTTGTTAAAGAGTCCGCAAATAACTCCAAGCTCTTGAAAACGTGTTGATAATCTGCGGAATCCAAATGCAAGTCCACTTCCCTCAATGGCGGTGGCACACGCCCCAATTTTCCAAACTTTTCCAAATCTTCCATTGTAAGTGTTGATTTAATCGCCTCCAGATTTGGAAAATGGTAGACAGCATCACAAAGCACAAAATCCTCGTCATCCAAATCCAGTCGTTTGATTTTAGCTGGAACGCAACAAGAGTTGAGAATTTTGTTGGTGAAATCACGAGATTCCACGTGTATTTCCAGAGTTTCTACATCTACCAGTTGAGGCATGGGGTTAGCATTGATGAATCTTCGATCTCATTCTTGTACCAAGTTATACCACAAAGCCAAGAAAATTTTAGTCGCTTCAAATGTGGGAGATGTTGCAAAGAGTTTTGAAGATGAAGTACTATATCCTCCCCAAGGTAGCCATAGTCATGAAGGTCAATCGCAGCAAAATGAACTTGTGGGCCAAACACGTCCAACAATTGGATTACGTGGTTCCAGTATTCATTACGGAAGTCGTCTTCATCCTCTTCCTCCAAAAACCAAGGGATATCACACTTCCCAAGTAACATTGCCCCATTGATTCAACGTGTTTTCAACGTTGCAAACTTCATGTAGAAATAACGGCAGATTATGTCCGTCTAGAACACGTTGTTACAACATGTTGATTTCACGTTGAATCAACGTGGCTGAATTAATATGATTAACATTGATTATGCGTTGAATCTACGTTGAAACGATTAATAGTGACAACGTTGTTTATGCATTGATTCGGCGTAGAAGTGTCAACATGTTTTCAACATAGAATAATCGTAGATGCAATGTGATGCAAATGGAATTTGTTTTCTACATACATTCAACATTAAAAATTATAGATTTATATTTATTGCCTATATAATACTTCACGCAACAGCGTACAATGATGTAAATTTAAATTATCATGCAAATAGATCATCATACATTTATATGCAAGTTTATCTAACGGCACAAAAATTTATTTGTTGAAACCTCTTCTTTGCCACGAAAACCTCGGTCATCAGAATGAAAACCATTTTCCCCACAGTAACTACTAACTATGAGAACAATTTAGAATACTGCTCATAGAACTGACCACCTAATGCATTAACTTCATCACTATCACCACCAACTTGTGTATTGCTTACTATTTTTTCAGTCGTTTCCATATTAAATTAAAAAAATTAACACTTTGTGTTGTGAAAAAATCCAACTATCTGAAACAAAACTGGGTTGAAAGGAGGTTTTCACCTTTGAACAAAACCGAATGCACAACTAAAACTGCTCCATTCGTTGTGAAATCTTTAACTGCGAAAAGAAGTAATTTCTTTGACATCATTTCAATATGTCCACTTGAAACAGACAGGCCGTGACAAAAGTCACAAGAAGATGTTTTGGATTTTATGAAGTTTCATATACTGATTAGGGGTAAAGGCAGCTGTGTTATATATGTTGTATGTGACGGATGTCATCTGAGTTCATAAGTATATGCAAGCAGCAGTTGGCTTGTTGTTTTTCAATAGAATCAACATTGATATCATGTCATTTTCAACAATAGCTGCAATACGTTGAAACTATGTATTTTCAACATTTACAACTACTGTTTTTCAATGCAGAATCAACGTGGTTTATATCATGACATCAAACTAAATTCTACACGTTGATCTAATGTTGATTCTACGCAATGTTTGTGTACATAATTATGTAGAGATCCTCATTGAAAACTAACGTTGAAATGATGTTTTATCAACACATGAATTCAACTCAAAATCGATGATAAAACAATTTCAACACATGCAACGTAGAAATTGCGTAGAAACTATGAGGCAATGTTCCTTGGGTTTAGACTGATTGCCCTTCCGACAAATGGATTCCATTGGTGAAACTCCATATCCCGCAAAAACGTTTGAATTCTGTGAGAACTGGAGAAATCGTTGACCAATTTTGGAAGACGAATACTCGCTTCCTTAAGTACAGTTTGGAAGTCAAGACGACTATGCTGTGGATGAGTTTGATAAGCCTGATCGATCCTTTCTTTCCAAACCCGGCACACTTGACGACATTCCAGAAAATCTGATTTTAGCAGTTTCTCCAATAATAAAGATGCAACCTAAAAGTTTCCAAATAAAAGTAAATCTTACGATACAATTTAAAATATTAATGTTTCATTTCATAATATAAATAGGATCTCATTATTCATGAGGATTTGATTAAAATAGGTTACCTCTGGGAAGAGTACTGTAGGCAACCAAGCCCGCTTTCCCATAATCCACTTGTTCCAGGCTTTACAGGTTCGGAAACAGCTGCTCAAGTCTGTTGAATCCAGCATTCCAAATATCTTCAACCAAACTTATTTTATATGACAAGATATATGTAGATCAATGAGCAAAACATGTTGGTTAACATGCCATATTTTAAGCATATTTAGTTAATGAAATTGCAGTTTAGATTATTAAATAAGTCTCACTTCTTCCGACTTCCGAGAAAATATCCATCGGTACATTAGTATTACTTTCCTTGTCATCAACCTCTGTCTCTGGAGTTTGCAGAAGGGATTGTGTTCCCTCACTTCTTGTCCCCATTCTGTAACTGTCGACACTGGAATTTTCGAACTTGAACTGCTAAAAGATGAAAGAAACTCGAAAGAGATGAGGATGCTTATTATGTTTTTCGGGTCGGAAACACCAACTAATGTCCGTTAAAAAATACACAAAACCGATCACTCGTTTACCTACAAAAACATCAATTCATTAATTATTGATTCAAGAAAGGGTGGATGTTGTGTTAAATTACGCGCCAGAATTAAGCTTTATGCTACACAAAAGAGATATGTAAGAAAGCAAGCCCTGTATCGAGGAAGTCAAGTAGACAAGCACGCTTTAAGCGCAAAGCGCAGCACCTGTAAAGTGCTGGATTCAATTTCAATACCAGCTCCATTCAACACATGCTCAAGAGTCTGGAATGCAGACTCTGGATATAGTTTAGGATATTTATGTGTTGTCTACATGAACTTGACATGAAACTCAAATATATGTATGCTTAAAATTTTATAAGTAATGCAACAAACTATTTTGAACAATGCTCCATGTTTGAACCATAATAGGTAATTTGAGTAATATTGACAATGAGTAAAGCAAGCTCATCCGTGACAAACGTGTCTGTCGGAAAGTCACCGATTTCTTTTGATAATTCAATATTCATAGGATTGGGCGTTTTTATGGTGATCAATGGCTGGGATGACGCTACTGAAACTTCCATGCTTGAACCATCGAACAAGCTTTGTGTAGTGCACAGTAGTTGTCTAGCGTGTAGCTTTATCTGCATATATCGTCATCGAAAACTCGCAAGATGAGTTAATTACCATTAGTCCAAACAATCTAACTCGATGTTTATTAATTTTATCCTTTTTCAATATTATAAACTAATCACAATAACTATTGTATTGATTGGATTCATTCCGACTGCTTGCTTTCCGTATTTATCGCTCTTAACGGCAGAACACGTTCCGGCAATAGCCACTTTAAGTCGTGTCGTGTATATTAATATTCTGAATTTTGAATAAAAACTATCACTACAAAAAAATTATTATTGGTATTATGTAAAAAAGTATAGCATTTGTAGCAAGTTTTAGTATTTTTTTATTCATACAACAATTTCACTCTTATATAAATAGTTTGAATATTATTAGAGTCACTAAGCAAGATAGCTAGGAATGCCATACCAGCGCATGTCAATTGTCGGCTCCTGGCTTTCTGCGTTTTAATTCAGTGACAGATAATTATAAGAAGTGAAGGGGTTTTACAACAAAGGTCACGTTATGCAAATAGTAAGAAGGACTAAAAGAAAACAATTTTACCAAACATAAAAAGTGGTCACAAAATGTTCCAATAGAAAAGCGAAAATTGTTAAGATTAGTGAAACACCGTGTACATAAAACACAACACTAATGTTGTCATCAAGTGAAAGTGGATGGAGTGACGTGGCCCTACCATTCGTTTTTATTGTAAGATTCAAATGTTTCACGTACTTCTCAATCACCCGCCACTGTCTCCCTATCCCAGATTCAACCACCGTTGACATTCGTTTCACAAAATGTGACGCGGATGGGATATTTAAACTGATGAAATCCCACCCTTTTGGCATACGAAATAAGGCTTCCTTGCTGTCACTAATGAATGGTTTATCAGCATATCTAGCAACTTGAAATAGATAGTCGTACAAGAGTAAACGTACCATCTCAATTTCATGAGACCAAACCATAACCGCTGTATTATCGCATTTTTCAATTTTCTCCATGAATCCTAATGCTCCTTTTTGTGTCATTTTATACACCTCGCTAGCGCTAAGATTCATTGTTTGTGATTCAACCCTTTTCAACATTTTTACAATATCCATTTCTGGATCTGTATTTGCAATGAACCAGCTCAAAACATTCATGAGAATATAATCATTTGTATTGTAACCAAGTTTCGCCAGCTCATTATTTGTTTCAGTCACTTTTCCAGCAACATGTTCATCGAATGCATGGGTGTAAATACTAAAATTTTTGTCAGCTAACTGAGAAAATCTGGTCAGCGTGATTGGGGAAACTGGAGCCGTTAAATCAGTGATGTTTTGACCCTTATATGCATTGCTTATTACAATTCCTACAAGAACCCAGGCTCCTGAAACAAAGTTGACTGTATTGAGACGACCTTCATTAATAATACTTCCCTGCTCCAAGATAATATCCCAAGGCATGAATAAGCAGTCTAGGACGAAACATTTTTGGCGAACCCCTGCATCTATGTTTTTTAACATAAATAGGGTAAAAAATATTGTAGCATACCAAATCAACCCCAACCAAATCCAAATCCATTCATCAAATGCAGAGGTATACCCAATCAACGAGACAGAGCCCATTTCTGCTCCACCACAAGTGATGAATTCCAAAGCCTCCTCTTCAAATACCATGAATGTGGCTGGTGTGCATTCAAAACTAAGTATTCCTTCAACAAACCCCTCATCCTTATCTTCGAATTTAGTGCAGTTTGAAAACACCATATTGAATAGTATTATATCAGGTGGCATCCATGGCTCAAAGGATTGAAAACCAATTGTTTTGTCGGCTATTCTATCCCAATATCCTTTGAAAGTAGTTTCTGAGTAAAGTGCGTGCTCCAATTCCCACGCACAAGATGAGGATTGAATTGCCTTCAGTAAAGCAGTGTCCACAAGGGCTCGAATATTAGATATATTTATTGTTTCATTATGAGTTGCTGCCAATGGAATCCAGTGTCCGTCATATGGCTTTTGAGAATCTATACTGAAAAAATAAATGTTTACAAAAAGTAGGATGATTTTTTTAAATTTACACCAAAATTAATACATACGTTGGTTGAACTGCATGTAGAATTCAAGCAGCTCCTTTGTTTGCTGAGAATATTTAATGCATAATGTATTATAGGCGTTTGCGACGTGCAGCCGCTTTTTAATGAATGCTCCTTTTCGGTTAGATTGACGTGACCACTCTTGCATGACTTTGTTCAGGTCATCAGTAAGCAGGAATCGATAAACACCTTCCTTGAAAGCGGTGTTATATAAATAACCTATTTCGGGATCTGCTAGATGGGGCAGAATCACTTCAGAATCATGTAAAACTAAGTCTTCTTCAAGACGGAGGGGAAGAAGAGAAATGTATGAGAGTATGTAGAACTGTGCAACACATGACTTTCTGTGAAATTTTGGTTTAACTTTAACCTCAACGTTCCAATGTGAAACATTATAATCATACTTTTTCATGAAAACCCCAAACTTAATAAACCTTTCGTCAACTTCTTGCGGTGTTGTTAAGTGTTTGCTTAATATTATTGGTAAATTGTAAGGCACTGCATCATCTGGTAGAAGTTTGAAAACTGAACCGGATTGCTGATTGACATTCCATTGAAACTCGAAAATTACAACATGAATAAGACAGTTTGAAAAGGATTGGAACAGTGAGTTTAGGTCGAGATTAGGGCGAGAAATAATTTGTGAAATTTCTTTCATGTTGCAATCTGAAAGTGTCGAAATGATAAGCAAGAGTAAAATTTCTGGTATCATTTTTGTAAGTTTACTAAATAGTCCATGTTCTGCGTTGTTTAAATAATAACCGTACACAATTTATTAAGTGTTGCACTCAGCTCTCCTTCCGTTCTTCTCTTCGTTAGGATTTGTAAACTTTTAAAAACTTACGGAAGAAATTTCAAGGTTTTAGATGCTCTACTCGTAATGCGGTTTTCATATCCGGATTGTAGCTCAACATCGATTTCCGTGTATTTTGAAATTCCGGATTTAGCTTATCATCGATTTCCGTGTGTTCGAGTTTCCGGTTTTTATTTTAACATCGATTTTCGTGTATCTGAATTTCGGGGTTGCAATGTTCAGCCTTAGTTCCATTTGAGCTGTCAACGAGGAAAGTTATACATAAAATCTCTCTCATCAATATTTATCAGCACAATATTTTAAAGCCAAAATGAAGTTGGTAATCCAGTGCCTACACAAGTGGGAGTATATCGTGCCATATAGAAGACTTTTTATCGTGTATAAAACCTACTTATTAACCGGCACCCTTTGCAAAAGGGGATAGGTTCTTATTTTCACAGATGGTGTCTGTCCGTCTGTCCTTGAGCACGATAGTTGCGACACGGTTGAGAAATTTCGAAAATTCTTTTTGGTAAACGATACCTTAGGTCAAGACGTTCCCTGGGAAGCGAGATGGGTGTTATCGATAACCGTGTCAAACGTCAAGGTCAATTATTTTTTAAATAGCAACGTATAGAGTGTAATACATCAAAATGACACCATTTTCTGAGAGGATTTTAGTCATGCTGTTTTCAAAGTTTTGCAATGGCCTCAGAATGACCTACGACCGTCTCAATGTCGAAATGTCTTAATCAAAATTTTCAAAATTAAGCTTAATTTGCACAAGGTGCCGGTTCTTTATGCCTGTTGTCGGGTTTATTTAAATTTGCAATGCAATCAAATAGAAATATTGAAGTTTTACAAACGTAATTTGGTCAAAGTATAATCTGAAGTGGATAACTGTCTCAATTACGTTATTGGACATGAATTAAACTGGTAACCAAATCATTTGAAGTTACAGAAATTTGTCAAAGTTTTTAAATAAATTCTGTTATGAGTAATTAAACCAAATAATTTCTTATCAGTGGAGAATTATAGTACAATTATAGTTAAAAATTAATACAATATTTTGTCAAGTGCAAAAGTTTTATATGCAAGCTTACCATCTTCAAGAGAGAGAACAGAAGTAGATGTTTGAATCTAAACAATAGTTTTATAAGTGTTGCCACAAGGAAAGTGTGGACTGGGAAATTGTCGAGTCGTGTGACTATGTGATTTTAATTTATGAGATATTATGGTGCGCTGGTGGCGAAGCTTTGGAATTAGGTATGAAGGATCGGGGAGTGATACATGATATGAATGAGAAACGGTAAAAATTGTTTTCTAATTTAAGAGTCAGTGAATTTTATTCTAAAGGAATAGGAATGCTCGAAAGGTTCAAGTGGAAACGGAAAAGAGTGATTGATTCAGCTCTGGCAGAGGTTAGGAATCGAATGAATATAATATGGGTTTCTGTAGCAAAGGAAAAACTGAGTTCACAGGAGTTTATATGTTAAGTTGATTAAACAAATGCTTCTCCTGCCTGAAGGGCGAGGAGAGTTATCGGAGATCATCGCACCTTGTGCACGTACATTCTTTATACAAGAAGGCTTAATTTACATGCATAAAGGTTACCTTGCCAGAAGGCAAGCAGCGGAGAACAGGAGCAATGGACCTTTATCCATGCTTATTATCATAGGTATACAAATACGTCTTAATTACTAATATACATAAAGATCTACACATGTCATCCTAGCATTAAAAATGAAGGAAGAGAATCTAGTACAAATCATCACATCAACGCACTAAATATACATACAATATTTTTAACCGTATTTTACACTAAAGTTCATGGGAGTTTTCAAACAATAAGCTTACAGAATGAACACGGAGAAATACAAGTATAGAGTGAATATCTGCCTGAGTTTTGTCAAATGGAGAAATATGCATAACTAAAATTAAAAAAATAGACAGTAGTCATTGAAGTGAAAGCCTTCCTGAGCTATTTTATGTATAATTATACTTACTTTATAAATCGCTAAAGAATTAAAATGTACATTAATACTAATTAGGTTTTCAGCAATACACATTTCTGGTAACAAGCCTGAGTATGGTTAACACACAATCTCAAATTCAATATAAAAATGCAAGCAATTGCCAGTTCTGGATTATTATATTAACTCATCAAAATGACGTCAGCCAACCATGATTTATCTATAATGAATGCACGAATGCATGATATTATATTAGTACAGCTTCGCAAAGCTTTCAAATGGTAATACGAATCTGGATAGAAATTGATACATGTTCGTAGCATGTAAAAAATGTAGTTGGTTGTAGAAGCTTGATGTGTATCAATATCAATCAACTGTTTACCAGTCATGCCACTTCTATTAACTTCCCCGAGGATTCTTTACATTAATTCACACTCAGATGAAACAACTGAACCTGAAGGCAGCTGGTAAGAGCAAAATTGCAATTTCTATCACTTTTACAAATACCATATAAATTCTAAATCTTTCAATAGGTCCTTCAATATTTCATCTTCAGAAAGTACAAATTTGTTACCAAAGGAACAAACTGACGAAAATGACACTGAATTTTACTATGTCACGAGATGGATTCCAGAAAGCAGCAAGTATGAGTTTAAAATTCTTAAATAAATTTATGTTTTTGTGAGTTCGTAGCATTTTATAAAGTACTATTCTTTTGCTTGCTGTTAAGGGTTTTCCCAACTGGTTCATTTCGCCTTCCACTGCCGGTAACTGTTGGAATGACGATTTCTGCAATGATTCTATTCTATATTATTTGCTCCTTCGTCTTTTCAAAACTAGCGAAAGCCAATGAGAAGCAAATAAGGAATTTCCGGGGAAACTTGAGACGTGCTCCCAAGTCAAGTAAAGTTTAGAATAAAACAGTTATTATGCTTTCGCTTTACTATGATGAATTACTACTTGTGTAAAAAATATAACATTTACCCAACAGAGCCGATAGTTATCAGCACAATTAGTATCAACTGCAGCGTTGCACATAATCGAGACAGTAGTCAATCGCCATCGAGCATGCCTTCAAATCATTTTGTTTGTGCAGTAAACGAATTTCCAACTCCAAAGCAAAATGCGGAATCACTGCCACCATCCTATGAAGATTGTGTACTTCAAGATTCAACTTATCATCATTGTAGCCATAAAATTTCGATACAAAATCATGCATGAGTGGGGATGATAATTTTATTTTCTTGTTAAATCAAAATCCAATAAATAAAAATTGTTCTCTTCCTCGTTGACTTGATAATTTTGAAGTCTTGCTAACAAATCATGCTTAGTCGATTTATTCTGAATCTGTTTTGGCTTTGCAGATTAAGCTTTCATGAAATATTAATGATTCTGGCTACGCATGTCAAAATAGCTTTATGATTCCAGATGGCTTTTTAAATGATAATTACCATAAGCTCACATTTGCAAGTCAATGCAATATCAGAAGTTTGCCAAATGATTAAACCATTTTAGATACGAAATAATGAGATTTTAGTCAGTGAGACGAGACTGAATTCATATTCTTTGCGTTCATTTCGAATGTATTGGACTTATTCGTTTTAGCTTTAAATTTTTCTTTCCAACATGGGGAGTCAGATTAAGTGTGCTTTTTTTCTGTGCAAGTAAACAGATGCGGAGTAAAACCTAAATTCATGATAATGTAATTGTACAAGGGGCTTCTGCTTCTCGGAATTCTCAGTCTGCTCTATTTAATATTTTAAAAGTTTTATAACAACATGCTCCCGTGATTTATGCTTTCCATCCAATATTAACCTAAAAAGGGTAAAATAACTCGAGTTTTAGATTATTCAATTAATCAATAATCAGACTACTTTCTTATATGTAGAATTTTTGGCATGAGAGAACATGGTTCGATTTAAATTTTTAATAGTCAAGCTTTTCACGTTCTATGATGTTCTAGTATATGGTCCTTTGTTAGGGAAAGACCAAGACTAGTTTTTTCTTAATAAAATTTTTAAAAAATCAATGATTCGACTAACAGAAAATAAGGATTATGAATCTATACAAAACAGGGTGTAACTACCTAGCGTAAAGATGTTAAATAAAAATAAAAATTCATTCTACATGTTAATAATTTTTAGGCCTACTCCTATACATGTTTTATTGTTGTACATTAACGGAGTCTTTGAGTTGTCTTCAGTGTGAAATCCCTAAATTGAACTGGCAGCTGGTTATTACATTACATTACAGTTAATAAGTAATATATTGTTGATTATCAATTGCATAAAATAGTAAATTCGGGTGATTGTTAAAAATATTAGCTATAGGATGAATTTTAAAAGGCGTTTTAGCATTCACGCGTAATCTTTTTTGGCTGATGAGTTATTGATTCAGAAAGTCAAATATATATTAAGTATGAGTGATATGGTGGATGAATGTATAAACGAATCGCAAAAGCATTCTGCTTTTTGCCTACCTTTTCTCGTTGGACGGAGCATATTACCTGTTCATATGCCTATTTAGATTTCGATTACATATTTGTACACAAAAATTTAATGACATATGGTGGACATTACATTAAAGAAACATCCAACTCGAAACCTAGTCTATTTATAATCTATCTACAAAATTAAGTGTACTATTCAGACCTGAAGACAATACATTTGATTTAAAAAATCGTACGACTTGTTCTAAATTTTAAAATGGGTTTCTTATAATTTTATGTATTAGTTGTTATACCGATATTGAATTTTTCATCCTGGGTATTTTAGTTAACTTGTGATATAAGTAGTAAGGTAGACGGGTTTTTCCTCTATTGTGTCGCTATTTTTTAACATATTTTTTCTTAAAATTTTAATGACGTTATGCTTCCTTACCAAAAAATACTCACAAACATTTCTACTTTTGAGCAGAACAGAAACTACTCTCCATCATTTAGCATCAAGCTGGTCCTGGTATTCCGAAGTGTCTGTGAAAATTGAAGCAAAAATGGCGACTAGGCTAGCTTGGAAGGCATTTGAGCTGCATGGCGTTGTTTATAGCTACATGTACCGATCTCCTATTTTCCTCCGACCTGATAACAGAAGGTTGCAGATGGAAAATATTGGTTGGAAACACACACCCTGGATGCTTGCCAATACAACTATATTGGTGACAGTATCCATCCTAGTTTATATTTTCTGCAGGGAACTTTACTACTCAACCAATACTGTACCAATGGTTACATTTTCATTGTATATCGCAGGATATACGTTTTGCAGTTTGGCTTTGGGAATCAATTTCGCTTTCATATTCTTTGGTGAAACAGTGCTGGCATTTAATCAAATCTATCAGTGGGACGAAAGGCTTCAGAGAAGTACAAATTTATTCAGATAAACAAATTACGAATTATATGTTTGTATATGAATTTTACTAAACATTACTTTGGATTTACGTGCTTTAATTTTAGGGTTTCAAAGAGAATCATGGGAATTAAAAAAGGAACGTGATGGCTCCTTTGACAGGCTTGGTGGCTTTCAATTAGCCAGTCTGCTGTTTCATATTCCAACACCGTTCATTGTACCGTTTTTATTGGTTATACTTAATCTGGACGGATATCATTATTTGTTGGAAGTTTACATCTATCCCGATCCAACACAAAGGGAGATCATGAAACATATTATAATTCCATTTGTAGCTCGACTCATACTTAGCAGCATCGTAATTTTCGAAGTAATGAGAAGTGTTACATTTGGTTTTATGGGCGTTCCGGTGTTCCTACAGACAATTACAAATGGTCTAAAAATACTTGGCAAAACTACTACTTTAACTTCCACAATGTTCTTCTTTTATAGTCAACTGCAAATTATATGCAAAATGGTGCATAAGCCTGCTGGCTTTTTAAGTGGACTTTTTGTTGTCTCAGGGCAAGTTGGAGTGGTAGTCAGTCTCTGGATCTCAATTTATGGATATCATGTTTCCTTTTCAATCGCTTTGTTCTTTTTACTATTGGCAATTGCTTGCATTGTATTTGGCTTAGTAATAGCCGAAGAGGCAATCACCGTATTTGAGACCTCGAATAATATGGTAATGATGTGGAAAGCTGGATGTGTATCGAGAAAGAAAACCAATATAACTTTCACGCTTGCATTAAATCGAAGAATCCGACAGGTGGCTAAATCTCATCCACCCGTTGCAATAACCTTTGGACCAATCAAAATTATTAAGAAAGGTTTCAATATTGAAAATTTGGGCTTTCTTATGGATAATTTTACAAACGCTGTATTAATATTTAAAGCTTAACTATAAATTATTAAAAATTGTTAATGCAAACTATAACCATTGGGGCGTGTTTTGTGTAAGCATTTAAAATAGTCAGGGATGTTTGTACATACATATTCTATTCATTTTATTTTAAAATATGTAATAAGAACCTAATTTAATATTATGGCATAATAGATAGTTGCATGTCAAATTATTTTTGGCATCTATTTAAACGTGTACTTAAAAACTACCTCCGTGCCATGTCAAAACCACGTACTTGACTTTTTGTCCGTTGGGATTCTGTATTTACCTGTAATGCTAAATCCCAACGGACAAAAAGTCAAGTACGTGGTTTTGACACGAAGCCGTCGATATTTGCAATCGTGGAATTTTTTATTTCAGAATTACATACGTTACATTATCATTTAAAAATGATTGATGAGTTGGCAGCACAACCTTAAAATGAAGCTATAAAGCAAAAAGTGAGTTTGACATCGTTCAAGCCAATTCACTAGAAAAATACATAATTTCTCAAATGAAAGAAAATGTCGAGTATTTTGTCAGCTCGGTTTACACCTGGCAACTGAAAGCAGCGCTGTCCATTTCCTAAATTTCATTTGAATATTGTTCTGTTAATAGGCTATTCTGGACACAGTATTGTTATCATTCAGCACTTTGATCAAATGTCATCACCAATAATTCTCAGTGTCTTCAGGCTCAATCAAAGAATATATTTTCGTATCTTTCCAAACAATCTGTTTTGGGATCATAGTAACAAAATGTGGCGGTTTGAAGAACGAAAATGGAAAGTATTTTTACATTTCTTGATTTCATTTGGATTTGTCATTCCAACCCCTTCCTTTATCATTGGTTTAAGGTTTATTACCCACCATTTTATTCCAGATACTCAAACAAAAATAGAGCAAATCGGAATTTTAACCGTGATGGCATATGTATTGTACGTTGCTTGCAGTGAACTGATTTTACCTCAGTATGACCAAGTTATTTGCAACCTGATTAAATTACATTATAAATATGAGCAAATAAACTTTCAAAAGGATAAAATCTCGTTAAAAACCTCCATTCACTTTTGAAATGAGTCAGTTACTACGTGGTAAAGGAGATAAAGTTTCTGCATTTTTGTTCTTTTTCGTTGTAGGTGCAACATTATCAGGTATTTTGGTCTCGATTGTGTTCATTTACATGAAAATTGACCCTGCATATTTTTTAATGTTTGGTATGTCAAAGTCAACACTAGTTTTACTCCACCCAGAAGACTAAAAGTTGATTAGGTGCGCGTATTTTAGAGAATAGGTACGGTGAGTGCGGATGGTAATATAAATACATCTTATTTTAAGCTAAAGCAGTTACAGTAGTTTTGTAGCAAATTTAATAAGCTACAAAAACTAAATTTGTTCGTCCCCTGCCAATTTAGGTTTATCTTCGGAAATTTGGACGAACCTTTTGTTTTTTTAGGCGTGGCAACTAGTTTAGGGTCTAAGCTATAAAAATGT
Organism: Orchesella flavescens; assembly: GCA_964034955.1. NCBI lineage: Eukaryota > Metazoa > Arthropoda > Collembola > Entomobryomorpha > Orchesellidae > Orchesella > Orchesella flavescens. The sequence continues at coordinate 30,801,069 of OZ035957.1, forward strand.
TGTCTAGCAGAAGTCTAGATTACAATGTAAGAGGTAAAATTATTTATTGGTGACATTATTGACCGTTTGAAACGAAAAAAATAATTTTGGTAACTGACAACTGGAAATTAAATGTTTCGCCAGCAAACATCTATGAATTACATAGGAAATAAAGTAAAGAATCAACTTATAATCATATTGGCATAAATACATGCTTATTGACTAGTAAGGTTGACTGTTGCAAACGAAAGAAATATTAAAAAGGATTCTTACAGGGTCCTATAATATAAACATAGGTTATAGAAGGAAATTTATACGATTTTGTGCACGTGTGTCTACTCCGTATTTATTTCATAAGGTTATAGAAACTAGAGGATTTACATCATAATTACGTTAGGTATAAAATTACAAAGAAAAATTATCAACCATTAAATTCTTGGCAAGGATAAACTCATTTTCATACATATATAACGACAAATCCATCTACTTCGGCTTTAAGAATGGTTTCAGTAAGAGTTTTTACACGTAATTGAAAAGTTCAGACTAACTTTTGATCCGTCTCACCTTAAAATTCTTACAAAAAATTAAAAATCATATTTGGACTAGAGTCCAGAAAAGCTATGACAACACCATTGACGAAATATGCTTACGAACTAAATCAAAAGCTGGACATTTCTTGTTTCTTTAACCCAATTTCATGGGACCACTCTTCTGAAGAGTGGCATTTAGAAGCAAAACGGTGGAAACGCATTGCTCATAACCTCATATCATTTGGATTTGTCATTCCTTCTATTTCAATAATTATTGGCATCCGCTTCGCAGCAGAATTATTGAATCCAGGAACTCAAACAAAAGATGAGCAAATCGTGTTGTTTTTTTGCTCCGCCTTAATTTTTTACGCGGTTCCACTTGAATATTTGATCTTGCAGCATGGTGAATGCATTGCCATAAATACAAATCAGCTTATTAAATTTGAGAGAATTCATTTCCGGAATAACCAAATGTACAACAATAACCATGGTTTTCTGGAACTGAAGAATATTCTAGTCACAAAAACCCCTGATTTTCCTGGCTTATTTGTTTTATCTTTTGTTGTTTGCGGCACACCAACTGCTAATATTGTCCTTAGTTTTCTTGTTTATAGGTCTCAAGATCCTCTATATTTTGCCATGCTTGGCTTGTCTCAAGTAGATAAAAACGATGAAATAATGATGCAAATTTCAAATATGATACTCAGATTTTTTGTGCAGTCCAGTTTACTCACATACATAATCCAATCAATGCGAACTTTAGCAATATGTCTATTAGGTGGCTTAATCATTGCACGAAGTAATGTCTTGAGAACCTTTGAATTAGAATTTGGCTCTCGTTCATTATCCCTATTTCACCAGCTACACGTTATATTTTCAGTAGGAAAAGATTTTAATAAAGATTCGAATAGTTTAGCTTTATCACTATCGTTCATCAACTTTCTCATATTCATTACCGTCGCAGTAACTCACTGGGATGACTTACCGGTAATTATTGTGGTTTTTCTTGTCACAATAGCTTTTTTGACTATGGGATTTATAATGACTGGAATCAACTACGAAGTTTCCTACTATGAAGACAGTATTGATGGATTATCCAAATGGAAGACTCAACTAGGGCGTAGAGTCAAGTTCATTAACAACCCTGATTATGTAAAAAATATGAGGAGGGCATTGATGGCTCAACGAGTTGTCGCAGCCCCGTTAGGAAACATTGGAATTGTTGATAGAGACTTGAAAACTAATTACTTGCAAAATACACTAGAATTCCTTATAAATTCCATTATGGCAGTAGGTGATGGATCGATTGGTGTCTAATTAATGCAAATAAGTATTGATAATAGTTGTTGTCAAATAGTTGTAATTTAAGTAACTACATATTTGTCTATTAAACATGTTTTTGTTCCATGGAGTTACTTCAATAAATTCTATAAATTTTTATTTCTAATCGGGTTTAAACCCTATAAAGTATATTATTATACCGCACATAAGACTCTCTTGAAGCACTGAACCCAATCTTATGTGAATTAAGATATTTTTAAAAAAGTAAGTGAATAACAATGCAGGAATTCCAGTTCTACAAAGTTTAATCATTTCATAATTATACAAAAAATTTGACTAAATCTCTTCAGTCCATATTATTAGACTTTGCCTATTAAATTGTTTTGTTACGACGAAAAAAATTACGCTGCATGACTTCCAAGAAACCATTATTTAAATTGTAGACATTTCTATGATTACACAGGTTTTTCTCAAATTGTATGCTTAATGATAGGTTGTATAATCAATGATTACCCCTACTTTGGGGTAATCCATGAAGTATTTGCAAAATGGTCTAAATACAAGCTTGAAAAACAAAATTATACCTTGGTCAGCTAAACAAAATCATTTACAATTTTTATAATATTTTTAATTTTAAATTACTTTTGTAGCGAATTACCAATTTATAAGTGCATAACCATTAAATATCGGCTTACATTTAATCGCACACCTCTATAATAGGAAGTGACCCCATTACACAATGAAAAACTGATCCCATGAAACAATTGTACCTTACTCAGGATTTTCATCACACAAACAAATGAAAATGACACTTTTTAAAAGAAACACTGAATCAAATATATTTTATGCTAATGACTAGATTTGAACATAAAGATGTTCTTAATTTTGAGTAATATACATGAAGCAAGAAAGAGCCCTTGCAGCATGTAACTGGGTACTCATTATTGTCATAAACATCTGCCTGTACATTAATGCTACTCCCAATTTCATAAGTGAAGGAGCAGCACCGAATTTTTAATGTCATTAAATTATTTTAATTAACTTTTTAAAAAGTTAGTAGTACACACTATCTGACCGAGTCGATGAACAAAAAATATTTTACTTAATTAAAGCAACCGGAACCTCTAAGCTGAAGGACCTAGACACTGAGAAGTATGTGCAGGGTTATTATTAGACGTGGTAATATTTGATAATGTGAAGGTGTGCTCAGTCTTGCGTTCTGTTGGCTCAGAATGTATTCAGTCAAGTTTAGTTGTTACGCTAGGGCTCTATACGCACGATTGTTCTCTTGTCACAGCTTATTGATCTATAAAGTCGTTATTAGTCATAATCGATCCTGGGCTTATCAATGATTAAGCATGCAGTTAGGTTGTAGATAAGTAGTATCTAACATCTCGTCAAGGCATAACGTTACAAAGTAGTCTCGTATATAAGTCAGACGAGCAACTAGCCGAGATAAAAAAGTTTAACACTTGAGCCTAAATAAAATCGTTTTAAATCACGTCACGGATTTAAAACCATGTAACGTTATGCCTTAACGCGGTGTTAGATACTACTTATCTACAACCTATTCTATGCTTAATCACTGATAAGCCACGAGATCGATTATGTCTAATAACGACTTTATTAACATAAGATACTACAAGAGAACATCATGTGTACAGAGCTCAAGCTTACAATCCTGTATTCCTAATAGGGATTTCCTTTGTATGCCTAGGAAACTATCAGGCTACCTGACATTAAAGCTAGTAGAAGCGATCACGCTGGGGAAGGTGTTAATTTTAGTTAATAATAAACAGTTGTTTTAAAAGCCCATTGTTGTTGACCCTCACGATTCAAACCAAATCGTCGTCCTGCACCTGTTCCGGTTATTAAAAACAATATTTGTATAGGCATGTGTTTTGTATTGCAATAAATAGAAAACTTATTTTCTGTCATTCCAGAGGCTAAAACAATACCAATTCGTGAAAAGTGTATGCGATGAAGGCCCGCTAAGGCCAAGAAAGCTCTGAAACAGTAATTATAGCAATTTAATAAGCTGTTAAAAAGAATTTAGTCAGTTGATTTTTCATATAAAATGTTATTATGCCACGAAATTCAACAAAAAAAGTAAAGTGACGATGTGTAATTTTAAGGTGGAAATTTCTACTAAATTTGTTTATAAATTTTTTAAAAAAGTGTAAAAGTTTCATGGGATCACTTTCTTCTACAATCATGGGGTCACTTACTATTATACAGGCGTTGCGTTATATATAAGTCTTAAATATCCCTACTGATTGTAAGTATTTTCTTAACTCGAAATAAGCGTTTAGGTCTTAAACTATACCAAGTGTTTAAACTGCCGCAACCTCTGTTTTACGACCTTCTATAACAGCTCAATGAAGTACGTATTTTTTCATAAATCTGCTAAAATTCGTTGAGGTTCATGTTCTTTTAACTGCTAAATATTTCCCTCAAAAAAACTCTGAGGTTTTCAACCGCTGCCAGGCATGACGACTCCACTGATGCGATACGCCTTCAAACTAAACCAAACCCTATGCGTTTCCTTGTTTTCGAACATTATTCTGTGGGATATCGTTCTTGAGGGATGGCAATTTGAGAAACGATGTTCAAAACGCCTGGCACGATTCCTCATATCCTTTGGATTAGTTATTCCCAGTATTTTGTTTCTAATTGGGATACGCTTTTTGGCTGAACTGTTGTACCCTGGAACACAAAAAAAGAAGCGCAAATTCTATTATTGTTTACAGCTTCCGCTTGACTGTTCGCCATTCCCATTGAATTATTTATTTTTAAGCATGGGCACAGTATGACAAAAAACACAAACCATCATTTTCAATTTGAGCAAAAAAAGATTAGAGCAGGAGCATTCGGTGGCCGAGTATATATATTTCGAAAGTTGATTACGTTGACAAAACACCTATCAAAATATTGAAGATACTCTTTCAGATTATCCACCTCTTGAAACTTACTATAATGAACCGGATCATTTATGTAATTCAGGAACTTTGGTTTTGACAGTTTTTTTTTGTTCCAGTCAAACGAAGCAAATCAGTAATGGTTCCAAAAAATATGTCCGGCTTGTCATTATATGGCAAAAGTCCTTCAGTTTGGCACAAAAACTCCAATATTATCACAACCAACAACACCAGCATTTCTAATCCGGATTTTGCCATCAACTTTATTGTCAAGTTTTTCTGCAAAGGGGAACTACTTTTGCTACAATTTACACAAGTTTAAAACTCAAACAAATCCTAGTTTACTAAATATAGAACCTACCAGTGAGCTAAACTATGGTTTAGCTCACTGGTGAGTAAATTTCATACGATTTGGACTCTTTATACAAATGCTCTGTCGATTTTTTTCTAGAATTGTAGTGCATCGGTTGACTATAGTTGTATGGTGCTTAGGTTCGTAGCTTATATAGCAGATTTGAGAAAAATCGATGGTCAGTTTCCGTTGTAGGTTGGATGAAATAAAAAACTACGAAGGGAGCAGTCTGATTAGACCCAACTTGATTATTTTTTGTTGACTAAGAGACAAACCGATTGTAATCCAATATGCAGGAAAGTGGATGATGGCGAGTTTAACTGCCTATTCGTAAAAAATGGGTAATGTGAGTACTTAAAAATGTCCAAATTAATTAATTTCAGATGCAACGTGCTTAAAATTTACTACTGATCGAAAATAAACGTTTTACAGACTGAACAATAAAAATACTTACTACAAATCCCAATCCATCAAATAGGGAAGCTGATAGAACTGATAGTTGATTACAAACGTTTGCTACGCACTACATTAAAACCAACTACACCTAAAAATTGAATGTGCGGTGCCCATCCACAACAATCAGGTGGTTGGTTTCCAAAACATTGCTGAAACCAAATAATAATACAATTTGTGGAATACTTCTGCAACAGCTAGTAACCATTTATGCACCCAGTTACTAATTATTTTCCAATGACTGCAGCAAAATACAAAACAGCTACTAAGCACTAGTAAGGCATATAAATAAAAAACGGTAACATAGTTTCCATTCAATGAGATAGGCTTCACTTTTGTAATTGGAAGTCTAGCATTGGCAACCGTACCATTCCAAGTTCTGATTCTAAAAGCCCAACCTTCCCAAAAATCTGCAAGGCCAGACTCAAATATTGCTCGCTTTCGTTTGCAAAATATGTCTGGTGGCCATGGTACATTGTAAAATCCCCACACTTGATATGCCTGACCAAAAGGTTTGCTAATTGTTACCCGATCATACTGCTCGTTATTTTCAAATAGCTTCAATTTGAGTTCCAAAAACAATTCATACACTCGACTAAAAACATCCGTGTACGCGACATAACCACATTTAGAAATAACATTTAGATAAAATCCTGGAGAGAGCATTTGCCTAATTTGATTACTTGTGTCCGGAACGTAAATTAACTCTCTAGTGGCATTAGCAAGGGCGGTGTTTTCATGTAGGAGAATCTGTAGCGTCATCCTCGGTAACATGAAGCTGCGATAACTCCAATTATCATCGAGGCCATATATTTGCACATGACTGCGCCAATATTCGTCCCGAAATGTTGTGGAATACAGGGTAAAATTATTCCCAATAATTTGTTGTATAGAATCAAATGTCAACTTTGGAAGTGGAGCAGCAAGCTCCTTTATATTCTTCCCCTGATACGCAAACGTAAGAACTATCCCAGTCAATAACCATGCCCCACCAATAAGTTTATGCTGATCGATTACTTGTGATCCCTGACAAGATAAGACATTAAAAACAAATGTGAGGTGGTCATAAAGACCTGGCGTTCTGCAAACTTCATCCGTCCGTTGGACACGTGTTTCAGTAAAGAATGGTGACACACGATCAAATATATGTAACAAAATGCCACTTGTAATAGCAAAAAGAAATAACCACATCCAAATATAACTGTCAAACGCAGACACATAAGCTGACAATGAAAGCCAGCCTTCATTTTTTACAGGAGCACAAGATACAAAGTATAATTCGACATTTCGGGAGCTCGAAAAGATTTCTGTATTGATAAATGGCACATCGAAGATTTGAATAGTTGGGCAGTGCATTGAAATTTCTGTTTGGATGTTGGATTCAATTAATGAAGAATTGGGTGACAATATAGAAAACAAAATATAATTGCTTTCAAATCCATCTTTAAGATATTGGCTTTTGTAAAAAAGTTGGAATGAATGGATTAAACTTTGGGCTTTCCCAATCCAGTCGTTGTACCAAACAATTCCTTTAAAAACATAGTTAAACTGCTGAAACTGTGCTAAATTGTAAATTAATTTTGAGTCGTATTTGTATGCTAACGGGGCTTCAAGACGCTCCAAAAAATCTAGATGGTTGTACGGCTTACCGTGGTGAATAGTTTGAAATTCGCTGCAGGTTTTCCAAGACGACGACATCTCCAAAACATATGTGTCAGAAACAATGTACAGATTTCTGTCATTTGATAACTGAATAGTAAAAATCAATTTGGTTGGCAAATGTACGGTTTGATACACTTGCCCAGAATAATCAACGTGGTTTAATATTTTCCAAAAGTAGTTAATAAAAAACGAAATTTCACGATGGTACGGTGAATGAAAAATGAAATTTTTGGTGAACCCTTTGACGTGAATAAAATACTGTGCAGAATTTTCAAAATTGAAAAAATCGGTCCTCCGTGTCAAATGAATTGGCTTTTGTGTCATCATTGGTGTCATAAACGAGAATGGAACACTAACAGAACGACTGCTAAGTGTATTTTTCAAACTCCGCCATGCAGTGCATCCTTTAGGGTTTATGTATACCATCGCCGCGCAATATCGATTTGGAGGAGGACCTGCTTCAAATTTGAATTCGCTGTTGTATTTTATGTGGTCGTAGAAGAATTTTTTGTTGAGAGGGTCGCATGAAAAGTCTTCCGTTGAAGTTTTGTATAAACTGTGCTTTTTCTCATGAACGTAAAGGATCTTTGTCAATATTATTGGAAATGTAAGTGGTTCCAGAAAATGGTCGTCTACTACAATTCCCTGTTGAAGCCAAGGGGAAATGATTTTAAATGTTAGCGATTCTAGTAAATTAACATAAAGCTTGCTATAATTCCCTGTTTAAACCAAACGGAAAACAACAATAAATTCATTACAAATATCTATATAAAGAAATGCTTACCTTGCCCCTTATCCCATTACTGACGACATACACGGTACAGTCCTTGAATATTTCGAGCTCCGCGTGTAAATCGATGGAGCCGGATTCCAATTCGATAGCTTGTAATTTTATACTGCTATAAAGCAAAAGAACAAGTAATGATAAGCCTGGCATTTTTTGAAATATCAATCAAAACAAATCTGAAAAGGAAAAAATGCTAAATTTTGTTGTGTAGTAAACACTTGTCAGTGTCTAACTTGAGACAGTAAAGAGTTGTAAAGCTCAAAAATTTAAAATGGATATGCTGACGTGGAGCTCTAATATTTAATTCCTGGGCAAGACGATTGTATGGTATTTAGAATAACTAAACTTACTTGAAAGTAGTTTGAGCGACATAAATTGTTCATGTGGGCAGCTAGATGAGGAGTGTCTCCAGTGAATAGAAAAGTGCAAAAACCATACATTAAATGATATGAATTATTAATGCAAATGTTTTCAGCTAAATGGCTCAGACTGGTTTATCATTCGACCAGCTAACATCTTACCTTTCCTACGAATAAAACTTACGAAGCTATAAACCTGCACGGATATTGCCTACATATTACAAATTGCCCCAAAAGTGAAATTTTCTCCGTTGCAAGCTCCAAGTTTTGTATACACGTAGGTTTATATGTAAAAGTGACCATTATCAAGTTTAGTCCAGTCAAATAAAAAAAACTAATAATGCTATATGTACGAGGTTTCCATGTCAGGAGGAATAGTTTTCATTTGCATAGGGATAAAAAAGTGGGGTCAAATTTCAGAAACTCATCAAACAATTGCCAATGTAATGTGGTGGGAAGAGTACTGAAGGGAATTGTACTAAAAACGAAATGTAGCTGAATATTTGATTGTCACATTGCTCAAAAGTATGTTTTTGCTTATTTACAAAATTTGGTAAGTACCTCAGGATGAAATAAGCTTTTCCAATCCAATCACAAACGCAAGCCAGCTTCGACAATTGGGTGACCAGCTCAAAATGGACAGTTTGAATATCGGAGTACATTTGTGAAAAAACAGCCAAACCTTTGACGATCAAGACGATATGTTTGCCTCTATCCCATGCACGTAGGCAGACGGGTAACACAAACTTCCATCATCACTATGATCGATCGAGAATCAAACAGCTCTTTTTTTGCCAGCAAAATTTTGGTCTAGAAAATGTATTTAAAATGCTTTTAGCAAGGTAGCTGAATGATTCCCAGTCACATTGACGATATGTAAAAATGCCGATTTTTCTTGTCTCGGCATATTTATATGCAAATATATCGATTTACCATAATGCCGATTCAAAATTGAAGATGTTTACCAAAATGCCGAGATGAAAAAAAGCCGAGATGCAAAATGCCGAGATGCAAATTACATGAAAATTCATTTTGCATGTTCTTTTGCAAGGGCAGGCTACAAGTGTTACGCATGGATGCTAATGTGTTCGCAGTTCTACTCTGTTCCTTTCTAATAGCAAATAAAATCTTCCACTAAGGTAGACGGAAGGCTTGAATAGAAAAGACTTTTCCATCTGTCCAAATTATGTAAGCGTTGCACTCTTTTTGACTATCAAAAGCGTACTGACGCTTTTAATTATTTTTTAGCAACATTACGAATGTCTCCGTGCGCAATTTAATGTGATTTTTTCCCCAAATGAACCGGGATACTCAACAAATGCAGAAGCCATGTTGTTTGCCAGGAAGTTGAAACTGAACTACAGAAAGCTTCAATTTAGGATACCTGAAATCTGAGAGATTTTGGTAAAGGAAGATGCAAAATGAATTTTCATGTAATTTACACCTCGGCATTTTGCAACTCGGCTTTTTTTCATCTCGGCATTTTGGTAAAGATCTTCAATTTCGAATCGGCATTATGGGAAATCGATATATTTGCATACAAATATGCCGAGAGAACAACCATCGGCATTTTTACATATCGTCAATGTGACTGGACACCAGCTGAACAACCTTGATTGATTTTTTGATGTTTAGGGCTGATGAAAACCTGTTAATTATTCGTTCGCTATTTTCCATTGGCACACGACAAAATATTTGATATGCGTCAGCATTTTTTCCTTGAAACAAATTTTCCTACGTGATTAGTTAAGTAGTTAATGAAAATTTGGGATACAGTAATGAATCTTTAGGGTTTAAGTCATGTAACTATCATGTAAACTACGTGATCCAACATCCAACCTCCCAAACATCGATTCGTTTCCATTGCAAACTTAAAGTTCCATTAATAACGAGGTCTTTATTAACATTCTTTGATGCTTTTCTTTGACAAGTCGGTGCGAAATTTCACTCACCTTATACATTTTACCATGCTTCCGAATTACGACCCATATGCTTTGCCTATTGAAGTATTTACACATACTGATCAAAACTCTACTCACTCGAAAAATTCAAACCACAGGTATGAATCATCCATTGACATACTTTGGCGTATTCTTTTGGGATCTTGACACCCGTTCCAAAGAGACAGACGACACTCCGAGTCTTACTATTATGAACATAAAATTATAGAATAAACGGACACGAGGAAGTTGGGCGTAAATAATTCATCTTCAGTTTATAACACAGCCCGATATGCTTATCTAAATAATCTAGTTTCGCCTCGTTTTCCCGATTTTTCTGCGCATTTACCTTATTACGTTCTTTTTATAGTTATGCCAGAACAAAAAAAGTTCTTCACACCACAACTTCTTTATATTTTTCATTGCTGACAGCTGCTCGTTGAGTTTAAAAACACAAAATTGAGCATTTTTTGGGTGAATCGAGAACTGTTGCAAACCATGTATCTTTCTCAAAAATTTCTACCTTTGCTCCAATTCCATTTGAAGCTTCAGGATTTGATAGGCAACTCTACGTTCCATCTAACCCCCACTGGTTTAACTGGTCCTAGATTTGTTTGTTGCAGTGAACGAAGCAAAATGTGGCAATGGGTGAAACTCGCTATTTCCCTTGCACTACCCACAACATTGTGGATTCAATTTTTTCGGAGCCCTGCAAGTGAAAACTTTATCACCCGGATGGAAAGCGGATTGGTGGCGTCAGGAATTTCCATTCTATTCATAAACAGTTTCGTTTGTCTTCATCGGAATAAGTTTATGGAGGGGTTGCTGAATTCCATTCTCCAGTTTGAGAGAAGGCGACCGAGACAATTGAACCTCCGGAATATATCTACATCTGAAGAATGGAATATAAAATCATTCCAGAACTTGACGATCTCAAGTGCTCCTTTCATTGTTTGCTCGTACGCGGTTCGACGTTGGATGAATCCCTGTACATCTGCCACTATCGGGTGGTCCATTTTCCCTGAGTGCTTTCATCCAAGTTCTGACGAAAACTGGAGCACCAATTCTTTATTTCTTCTTGGTGTAATTAGCTCGATTGTATGCTGGATCTTTTTGGATTTGTTGGGAAAATACACGGTTTATTGTCACATCTCTGTACTTCAATGTGCTTGTCTGGTAGGATACCTGAAGGACCTTCAACTAGCTCTACAAATTGAAGGAAATGTGACCCCGCAACTTTTAAATCGGCACAAGAAGCAGCTTCAACTTTTGGTACGGTTTTATAACTTGATTCAACAGGACGTGCTAATCCATTGCACATTGGGAATCATGCTGATGTGTATCATAATTGGGTTATATATGGTCATCAGTTTGAGCTCAACAGTTTCAATGTTAAACTTGGCTTTCTTTTATTGTGTCGGAGGAGGAGATCTGATGGATATGCTTATAAGGTTTCAAATTTATGCGGATCTGTATGGTCAATCTTGCTCTTGCTTGCAGCTCATAAGGAATGACGTGCTGCCCTCCATGTCCCGCAAACCTCTTAAACGCCAATATAACATATTGAAGAGGGAAGTCAAATCCATGTACCCATTAAAGGTCGCTGTCGGCAGTGTCAATTATGTTGATAATTTGACACCCATAACGCTATTGGAGTTCTGTGTTGATAGCGCAATTAATTTGGTCATGTTGTAAGGAGCAACGTTCGTTCTTTTTAAGTTAGAAAAACAAAAGTTGGGCAATGCTTTTTGAATAGGTATGACGATTGGTTTAGCTACATACTAAACAATAGCAGAGAACGTAGGGATATAGAGAGCTTAAAAATATTATATCTGTATTGGAAATCGTGTAATGTGCACCTAAACATTCTCTAACAGAAGAAAGGGAATGTCGACCCATAACTTACGTTAAACCACAAAACTATAGGTTATATTGATTGAAATGGTAAAATTTACACACGGTTTACTTACTGTGTGGTGCTTCATGATATCAATTTCTCGCTTTTCTCGCTTGGACCCTATCCTACAAGTGTTAAAGTAGTTCTTTCTCCAACTTTTTCCTGCTGATGAGAACAACATTAAATAATTTAGTGTTGACGCTTTCGCTTATATTTTTACTTATAACTCAAAAAATTACGGGCTTTACTGATAAACTCAGGTGTATATAGCAAGGCTCAAGGTATTTGTTAGCTAAATATTTTATTTTTATGCAAAGCAATTTTTACATCCACAACTTTCAATGTTGAAAACTATATTCCAGCAAGCCCATATCCAACTTTGCGTCCTTGGAAAGAATCGAGACATAAAAGTTGTTGGTAATTTATGAATTATTTAAATTTCAAATATCTAGTTTGTAAGAAAACTCTGCAGTACTTCACTTTTATTGGTTTTGATGTAAGAATGTATATAAATATAACGCATTTATATGGAAATGCTAATGAGCCTCGTTTTCAAATTAATTTTTTGCAAATCAATCAAACTTTATTAAGTATCAAACAATTTAATCCAGATTGGTGGTTTAATTTTATCACAGTTTGCAATACTTAAAAGTGAAGGAATGTAAATCTATAGATCTCGTTATATTTCAATTCAATAAATGCTAAAGCACCGTTAATAAAAAAAATTATATTTAGTTTGTAACTTTCTCTAATCACTGAACTCATGATCCAAAAATTTTAGTAACTAACAAATGACACGTTTTTTCTGTTTCTGTTCAAGATAGTAGTTTAAGTTCTATACTCTATGGTGGGTGCTTAAAGTAATTTATTTAACTTTAACTTAAGCTTTCCAATTTTTTGTTTCTACTATAAAAATTATATTCAATATTTCTACACAATTTATTGAACAGATATTATTGCACGTATAATATTGCTTTGTATACTTTACTCGGGTCGTAATAAAACTCTGTTATGATATGTACATTGTAGTTTGTTATGAGAATGCAGCTAGCAGTGGTTTGGGCAACGTGAAATTAGATAAATATTCAAATTTTTCCTTAGTGGACTTTTAAAAACCAACCAACATTCCACATTTAGAATATTTAGAAATTGTCTTCTTTCAGTTAAAAAATAATTAGGATATACGAGCTAAAACAATTTTAAATCAGCAAAATGTGGATAACATTCAATAATATTTTTAGCTTGACGATAGTTTACCCTATCGGTAACACAATACAGAAAATTAAATATCTAAGCCTTCGTAAGCCCATCGTAATGTTGGAGACTTTAATCACATCATACATCATTTGAAAATACTAATCACAAATCAAATTCAACAAATTTTGTGACTGAGTGGTAAATCAACATAGCAGTGTAGTTAAAATAAACTGCCCAACTAACGAGAAGAATGTTGGTTGGCAATTGGTTGGTTGGTTCAATTGGACGTGATCCAATTGAACAGCATTTGGTTTAACTGCATTTGATTGTCATTTTGGTACATGTCTTCCAAGATAAGAATGTTGATTGGCTGTGAAGAAGGGTTTATTGCCAAACCATCAATGCCTTTAAAATAGACAAAGGATTTGGGGTAAAGTAATGCCGTCCTCCCACTCTTTTTGAAAAATATTTTGGAGCAAAGAGGAATATTGGCGGATGAAAGCCAGTGTTGACTTGACATATATTTGGTTTTGAAATATTCACATACTGCATGATTTGTAGACTCAGGCAATGTTCCATTTGATCAGGATCATTATCAAATAAACCTAACAGGAGTGTAACGAACAAGCAATGACATTTGACACTTAAGATAACATCCAAGATAAGCGCGCATATCATAGTTGTTGGTCTTCTCTAATATTTAGCTGAGACGCCCTATTTAAAATGCATAGCAAGAGGCATACAGTATATACCTGATCTGATGCTTGAATACGAAAATTTTTCGAGACATTTGACCCTGAAGATAACATCTGAGATAATCGTGCATAGTACCGTTGATCTTCTCTCGTGTTTAGCTTTCGAATGATATGCTACATGGTATACCTTACGCTTGGAAAAACGAGGGGGTATGACCTTTCCCCCCAGGGGTAACTCCGATTTGGTCCAAAATTGAGCTTGATTCCTCACTTTGCCTAAGCTATCGATTGGTGAAAACAGAATTCAAAAAAGTCAAAGCGTTCTCGAGATATCGTGCTCCCGAACGCACCGAAGGACAGACTGGACCTTCATTTAGGGTTTAATGTCAATTCCTTCATTTTTTAATATCGTCAATAGTTTCTCAATTGGGAAAAAACTTGCGCTTTCTTATCCATATGATAACAAAAGGTTATCGGACCCGCAAGTATTAGTAAATTGCAAGAATTTAAGAAAAACATACATTTTTGATAGTTTTTAATTAATATCTACAACAATTTTCACTTTAAAAAACTCCAGTATTTTTTTTCTAACACAGTTTGACATGCTTTACAATCTCTAATTTCAAAAACCTGGATTTCGTTGACATAAAAAAGGTCCTCAAAAAAGACTTTATGCCACAATATACGGCATTGGAAACTCCGTGCTCCGCACCAGACACACAATTAAGAAGTTAAGTCATTAACAATTAAAGACTTAACGCAAGCGGTATCCTTTGTATAATAATGTGTACTGGACTTGGGAATGGTAATTTCATTGTAATGCACATCACACATATCAAGTTTCCTTTCATATTGTTCATAAGAAATGAGTTCGTTCGCAACGAACAACTACTACTCATAAGGCAACCGACGAATTCGTCATAAGAAACGTGTTTGTTCACAACGAACTACTACTATTAAGCAACCAACAAATTCATCCGAAGAATTGTGTTTGTTCGCAACGAACAAGTACTAACAATAACACTTCCAATGGAAGTTCGGTCTCCTTACATCCTTTGGCCTGAGTAGTAAGTTATTTTTTATATCAATTGAGCTAGCAGACCGTGTATCACGGGCTTGAGATACACTTGTATAATATATATAAGTTTAGTTTCCCATGTATTCGTTATTTACGACACTAAAATGGCTCTAGCACCGAAATTAGTGATCGGATTTCAATTTTCAAATTAAACCCCGGATGCTTGCGACCTCGGTCGCAGATTATTATTAAGACCCGATTGCGTAGGACGAAGTCTTCGACCAGTTGTGCCTCATCAAAGCTTTTTAGGTGTGAAGCGTTTCCATATCCTACGTTCGTAGGATGCATGTCTGTACGTTTTGCATGTGTTGTTAAGTAACCCATACAAAATGTGCATAAGCATCTTATAACTCACTGGCCAAAAAAATAGTGAAAAGCAAACATAGAGCTACAAAAGATGAAAGATTGTATTTTGGAGGAAAATTCTGACTTTCCACATCTTGGAGTACATTTTTCGTAAATTTTTATCCCAAAAAATGGTGAAAAAAAACTTTGAATAGAAAGCAACCTATTTTGTTTGAAATTATGGCTTAAAATGTATTTTTAGTACAATTTTCTCCAATTTTTACTACATATTTAACCACATATTTTGCCGTTTTAAGCACATATCGTTATAAATATTTTGATGGTTTATACCACATTTTTTGGACAGGTCTAGCAATAGGTACTAGGCCATATTAAATACAAACCATTTAAGACTGATTTTATATTATGATACCAATTTACCAAAAAACCCTCAGATGAATCCTGTCTATCGTTTGGTTTCGTGTTATCTTACAAAATGTAATGTTGTAGTTATGTTGGTCGACAAGCAAACAACACAAGCGTACATACATATTCTCTGGTAGCGTAAGAACTCATTAATTTCTAAAACTACACAGGATATCAAGTAATCAAGTTTTCATGACGAACCCAATTTAATGTGAATATGGCTTTTTTGCTTGCTTCAAATATACATAAGAATAGATAGATCAGTAGGTAGATCGGTAGATAGATCGAAAGATAGACCATCAGAACCAGGATATGAGTTTTCTCAAATTTTTAATACGAATAGGGGAGCATCAGTGAGGAATGACTAGTCTCATGTACAAATATGGGTTATATATGGTTCGCTAGTCCCTTGACAAAATAGTCAAACATTCAAACTTGTGGGTTTGGTAAAACCATGTATGTCGTGGTATACTTCATGCCATATCTACTTCAGAAACATAGTTTTCAATGAACCTTTGTGTCTCTCTTCTAAAAATTGTATATGATTGGCATCAGCCAGAAAAGCTTAACTAAAAAATCCAATTGTCAAAGGAACGCTTAAGATATATGTAGATAAATATTATAAAATATTAAACCCAAAATATTTTATTATTTTTTCAATATCGATTTTATGTTTTTCTACGTTCAGATTCAGTAAAAAAAATCTCTTAAATTTTATTCAAAATCATCAAACATAACGTTGGGATAACCCTTTACGTTTTTGTACATTTTAAATTCTTCAACAACTCGATTTTTTTATTTCGAGATTAGTCTGAAAAAAAATCATTGTTTAAGATAACTAAAATCGTCTTACTGTTTGAAGAAAAAAGTGAGAAAGGTTGAATCCTCAAAATCGGAATTGCACAATGTTGGGATTGATTGTAATAATTTTGAGGTTTTCGCTCCAAGTACAAGGCAATTTGCAGTATTATGACAAAACCACCACATTTTTTGGATCAGTTACTGATTTACTTCGTTTGACAGGAAAAGAAAAAGTTTTATTACAAAAAGGATTCTTCAACTACATCAATGACCCAGTTCCTGATGTTGAGTTCAAGCAAGTGGATAATCTGAACGAGTACCTCCAATATTTTGAAAGGTGTTTTGTCAACGTAATAAACTTTCGTAACGTAGACATAAGCCCATTGAATGTTCCCATTATCTTGTCACAGCCAGAATCCGTAATGCACCGATATGATCGTCCTAACCGCAAAGGAAAACTTTATTATATTCGTGGCGCTCAAAAAGGAATACGGGATCGTTTAAAACGAATAAGTAATTCAACGAAGAAAAACTGGAGATCGGTTTGCACTAGCACACTTTTTGTAGAAGAAACTCCGTTTTCAAACGCAGCTCACACCGAGTGGACAAAATACTTATACCCAACTCTTAGAGGCCTCTGTATGACAATCAACCGAAAAAGATTCGTCTTGGAATCAAAGCCATGGAACTGTGAAATAAATCTCTCTCTTTCCCGCCCGTCCACAGTGGAGAGTGTCCAAAGCATAAAGATAGAAATACTCATATTTTTGTTGAATGTGGTCCTGCAAATATTTGGTTTCACAGCTTCAATCAGGGCTTATTCCTTGATCCTCAAAGTTACACACAAATACAACCATCATCTGTGCCGATTATCCACATGAACGTTCTTCATAGAAAACAGCATCAGCAGTGGCAAAAGCTAAAGGTCTATGGAAAATGGATTTGGACACATGTAAACCCCGACCATCGCATATCAGATGAACGGAGACAGTTGCATGCGACGAATGATATTTATCTTGAATTGGTGACGGGTTCCAAGAGGCAGATACCCACCTTGCACATTACAAATATAGTTGGGTTAAAACCGTGCTTCAATTGCTTCGATATCACAACAGTCACGCAGACTGAAATTCCAATATCATTTTTTGGGTTCAATGATCATTTTTGGAATTTAATGGCTAATTTATTTCCAAAGAGAAACGAGCTAGTTGCAGTGAAACTGTTGACATCGTCCGAAGATATTGATCAATATTTTGAGTCTTGTTTACAACAAGATACGGAGTTATTTTCCGGAAGCATGGTTAAAGGGAATGGAATCTTCCCAATTATAGATAGCACATTGAACCTTTTGTTTCAAAATTATTCACTTACTGGTAGTAACTGGATATCCAGCAGCAGATGTGAAGGTAGACGCAAGATGACAGGACAATCACGCAATCCTAGAATTATTCCTTACATCATAAGCTATTATAAAGATGCTAGTAAATACGACGCCATAAAATTTGTGGATTTAATTAACATCCACACATTTGTATCATGTGGAAGGCCTCACATTTCTGGCTTTCAGTTTGGGGAGCTTTTTAACGTGTTTGATGTATATATTTGGTGGTTAATCTGTATTTCTTTGATACTTCTGACTGGATCTATTCACCTTGTGCTCTACATTTCGAAGAGGATAAATCAAGGCAGCATGTACCAGCACCACAGTTTATCATCCACTTTAAAGCAGGTTATAAAGCCATTGTTAGAACAAGGGGATCCATTCTTATCAGCTATATCAGATAATGATAAACTTAGGCTATGTATTGGAGGTTTTCTTTTGGTTGCTGTTGTGCTAAGTAATGCTTACAAAAATACAAATATGTACAATATGATATCACCTAGGAGGCCAATTCCTTATGAAACCTTGTCCCAGCTTATCGCTGATGATTTCGCAATCTTTTCGAAAGGAAAAAATTTGGTTCCCGATGATGTGAAAGACTGGTTGGATCATGTGGCACAGGCAAAGGTATGTATTAATATGCCTAAAGAAATGAGCACCAACGAGAAACAACAAAATGAATCTACTTTCTGTGAGCACCTTGCCATAATATCAGAGGTTGGTTTGACGTTAGTCAATCTTATTCTTTCAATACCCAAAACACTCAGTCTCCCAGAAATATATTTTCAATTAAAAAATCACACCAGACTAGTTCCCAATTTAAAGGTAGCATTACAAGACGGTATGAAAGAACAAATGCCAAAATTAAATGATTTTGCGGTGACGGCAGATAAATATGACGCGTGGAGAATCTTTCAAATGGAAGTAGGCAGATATGTTTTAAAACGACAAAACGCAATAATCTCAGGTTTGCTGCAAGTATGCAATAAAACAGCATTTGTTGTTACTCGATCGGTAGCACATGAAATGGCCAAATCATGGCAAACAAACTTTGAAAAGAATGTATATGTAGGAAAGGAAAATTATCTTTTAATGGAGTATTCACTGTTTTTGATTGGCCATATTCCTCCATTTGTGAAGGATGCCATGCAGGCTTTAGAGTTCTCCGGATTGATTAATCATTTTACTGATTTAGTATTATCAAGTGAAACCCCTAATCCAGTCATGCAAAGAAATTCTCCTACCAAGGCGGCAATGGATGGAAATGTTCTAATAATTTTTATCATTATGCTCACAGGGGTTGCCATTGCTTTTTTCGTGTTTTGTATAGAGTGCCGTAAAATATTTTATAATTTTTTATGTAGCTTCGCGTCTAAACTTTACCAACATTCTAAAACATTTAAACTTTGGATTGTTCATCGTTTTTCCTAGAGGATTTTGTTTTCACTATCGAAATATTTTTTTGATTCTTTCGATCTTATGAATTTTCATGGTGTTGATTAACGCTAATCGTACATAAATATATTTAAGTATGATGCTTAAATGAGTTGAGAATAAATACATATTTATAGTACCTCTTATTTTTCTCAAAAATCGATTGTCAATTTCCGGTAAAGTTGGTGTGAAATAAGCCACAAACAAAATGAGCACCACGAATATTAATATGGTTAATGCTACAGAGTAAGTATATCCTGTTAATGGCTAACCAAATTTAGTCCTAAATTTAGTTCGGGGTATGGGTAGTCGTTCCTTGTATGCCCACTCTTTATAAAAATTTAATATATTTTATGTCCCAAAGTACATATAGGATCGTAGGTTTCGATAGCAGTCAGCGACCAGTGTTCAGATTTGCTGTTTAGAGGCGAAGAAACGTTTTGTGCACTAAAGGGTGTCAAATTTAGCTTTCTATAATCTCAATTTATATTTCATAATGTTTAATAGTTTCTTGTCGCTTCGGCGTTCAAATTTGCACCCTATTCAAATAAAAAAAACTTATTTTTCAACATAAACCAAGGCGCATATTTTCTTTAAAGATGGAAAATGTACCTTTTCCTAACGTACTTGAAACTTGGTCCATGCAAATCAGCATTTTATTGTTATTGTTTAGTGGGATTAAAGAAGACCAGTACTTTGCTAAATTTTCTGACAATCTTGCATAAGTTTTTAAATATTGAAGAAAGAGAATGATGATTGGAATTTTAAGAAACATTTGACAGTCTAAATTGCGTGTAGACTACGTCCACTAATCAATACCAATTTAATGACTTGGAAACATGGGGAACGTGAAAAAACAGGAACCAGGAAAAATTGTTCAGCCTTTTAACCTTAATCCCATCCGAATTTTTTAGCTCGATTTTTTCTAACCGTTTTAAATATAAAAGCAGCAGAGTGTTCGTGGTAGCGAGAAGCTTAAGAACTTCTGAGAGTTCTTGTGTGAGTTGAAATAAATTAGTATCCAATTTAGGGTAAGTACAAATTTTTATTCCATCAGTGCGAAAAAACTAGGAACTCCAAAAAGCAAAGATGATCTCTGACTGAAAGTCTACTTCAAAACTCTGTACAAGCAAACACAAGTACAACATTAATATGTATTACGCGTAAGTCGAAATCGTCATTATTGTGAAGTGATTATAGCTTTTGTTAAGTAATGTAGTTTCACTTTCTTAGTACCGCCATACATCTAATAAAATGCTCTGAATTGTTTGCCATTTACTTATTTTCCAAATAAATAAGAACCAAACAGGATATCCATTGTTTTACCAAATGAGACTTTTCTTTTACACAAATACGTGTATGACCAGCATCAGCCAACAAAGTGAAACTAAAATATTTGCCACATTCAAATGAATATTTAGACATATTGAGCAAAATACTAAACTCGAATAATTTATAATGTGCTTCAATATTGATTTCATGCTTAATTCCACATGGTTTTAAAATTTACTAGGCGTAATGTTAAATAAAACTGCTGAGATAAACTTTGCATAAAGTATATTTAATTAATTTGATAATGATAATAGCATAATGTAGTTAAGCCTTTTGCATAAACTATACAAAATACACCAATTAAAAAGAACTAAAAATGGAATGGAGCCTTTGATTTACTTTTGAAATAAACGCCTGCCTTTTCATTGATGGATATCTTTTGTTAAAAATAAACTGCTAGTAAGCAGGCCAGAGACGTATCTGAAGAGGGCGTTGAGTGATCTCCTCCAAACCATCTCCCCCCATGTCCACCAAATCTCCTTCACCACCTCTCTCTCTCTCTCTCTCTCTCTATACCCACCTCTGCGATCCTCTCCCAACGTAGTGAAAGCATTACTTACAGAATTCCATTCCGGATACTGGCTTTATGCACAAGGACATGATTCCGGTGTTATGTATAAGCACATCCACACATATAAGATTTTTATCCATTTTAGCCATTAAATCCACCTGAAGTGGGGTGGATTGGAGACATTAAAATCCGGTTTAAACCGGATCTAATCCACCAGCATTATTATCCATTAGCATGCCTGGGTGGAATATGGGGTGACTAGAGTACTCGCCAGTGGCTTTTTTTCAAGTCAGTCTTTGTTACAATTTGACCATGTATTTTGCTAGTAATGAATTGACTCCGTTGATCAACAATTTACTTTTTATTGAGAGGAAAATGAAATCAATGAGGTCAAAAATTAGCACAGCCATTGTCCTCTATTGTGCACTAACGGTTTTCTACACTTTTCTGTTCCTTCCCTATCTCACTCTCTTTCGGCCAGGATCCCATGTCATTTTGACTAAATTTCTTTGCAAAAATTGCACTTCAACTCCATATTATTTAAGAATTTTTGTTTTTCTCCTGGACCTTATGTTAATTCAACCAATATAGATGCAGCAGCATTTCCTCTCTTCACGCTCATCATTTTGTCTCTGATTGTTATCATCGGCAACTTCCACATCTTGAAAAATGATTCAAAATCTTTAAATGCTCTTTGGGCCCTCTGTTAATATGGGATAGCTACGGAAGCAACAGAAATTCTTAAAGTTACAGATAATCATTTAGTGGAACCTACGGTTACACTTTCTCAAACTTTGAGCTAAATGAGAAGATAGTGTACGATTTGTGCGTTTTGGTTGGTTTACTGTTGTATTAGCAATTAGATTTGTGCATATCCACATTATATTAATTATTTTCTCAAACGCTATCTCACAATGTTCGTAGCCAAAACAAGAAATCAATGTTATGCCTCGTAAATATAATTAATTAATGATTGAAACCTTTAATGTGTTTTATAATCTAAAGTACAGACCACATACACATATCCTGCTTGTAGATTGACAAGAAAATCATGCTTCTACCAAATTTGTTATTTTTAAGATATTAAATGCCTCAATAGCCAAATATTTTTAAAATGTAATATTAGAAACTAATTCCTCAAGTCCTCTCGGATTCACTCGGCATTATGGATACCATTTTCTTGATCTGGCTCCTCTTCTTCAACGTTTCCGTTGACTGGTTCTAGTTGAAAATTACGGAATATTCGGATGGCCAATCCTCCCGGTAGAATCAATATTTCTCTTGCTTCTACCATTTCGCCGACCATTCTCCTAAATATCCCATGAGCCATAACCGTCAGGGGTATTTCTGGGTACGCCAAGTCAATTCCAGCCTTGCAAGCCTTGTTCACCAAACGGCATGCAAGAGCATCCTTCCGGGGAAGATGAAGACTCGTTAATTCCAAAACCTATGGAAAATACAAACCAATTGCTCAGAATTACATTCAAAATTCATTTACATTTCAAGATGTGTTCATAACTGGTAAGATTAGAAATATTCTCTACCTTTGGTAACAGAATCCTCGGTTTTTGTAAAGTTAGCAAGTGGTTCCACTCTGGACAAGTGTTTAGAATTGTAATCAAATCGGAAGATGGCAAAAACCCAAACGCCTTTTCCCACATCTAAATAAACAAAGACAAAATGATGAGTCATCATCAAACTACACACTACCTGAAATGTATTAATTAGCTTATTGTTTTACTACGACTTGGTTGATTTGAAATCGTCTGGTTACCTCTGGAACAAGCATCGGAACCGTTATGGGTGACCGAGCGATACCACCGTCCGTTGGCTGCTGATCTTGATTATCAACTGGACCTGGAGCCACGGCCTCTCCTCCCTCATCCTCAATGGAATCGTCAACTTTCGGTTTTTTCGCGGGAGGTGATTTATCTCCTTCCATGATGATTATGTTATTCAATGGCAATAAATAAAACGAATTAACAAAACAATCAAAACTCAAATGAAACTTTTACAACTTTGATGAAATTAATGAATTATTTTTGGAAAACACGCGAAGGGGCAAGCAGCTACTGCTGTTCGTCTAGTTTCTCAGCGGCCTGAGAGCGGGAATTTGACACACTCAATGTTTGCTAGAAATCCTATGAGTAGCGAGATCATAGTAGCTACTTCTCCGTTACACATACTTTCTTATTTCTGCGTTTTACTCAACCACAAATTACAGAAAGCTTGAAATAACTTATAATCAAAATGATATCTCAAACCATTAATTTCAATATATCACTCGTAAACTTGAATTTAATGCATACGCAACCAAAACAAAATGGATTTTTTTGACTAACCAGCTACAAAACATCGGTTTTTGCCTATAAATTATTTGTATCATAAGCTACTTACATAATTACGTTTCGTTAATACCAATCGCGTTTAATTATTATTCATCTAGAAATCTCTACTCGATGTAAAGTAAAGAATTTTTTTGAGAATTTATCTAAAAATAGCTACTTGTAAGCTGCATGCAAATAAAGGGTTAGGGTGAGAATATGTTATCATAAATCAATGCTTACCACATCTTGAAACAAAGACAGGAAAAAATTAAATGATGAGCGTTATTTATGGAACTGACCTGACCTTTTGACCTTCATGAAATCTGAACTATTTTTTGAGACCTTTGGAGCAATCGAAACGTTTTAATGTAATGAGTAACTTCAACCTCCAAATGACCAGAAATGAAACATTAGCAGGAACTGAATTTAATCTCCCAAAGTCATGGTCGACAGAAAGGATCTTTGTTATACTACTTTCAGGTCAAGGTCAAGCTTGTTTGAACGTTTGAAATGGTAGATAGTTCATAAGAATAATGGAAACTCGAGGGGTATAAAAGGAGGGAAGAAATCAATCATTTTCTCATTCGGTGTTTTACTCTCGACAGGGTTGGTTGAGTTTAACTAGTTTTTGAAACACTTTGAAATCCATTTCAGAAACTTTCAAACATTTTTTTTGGAAACGATTCCCCTATACATTCTTCTTTCAAACATTTTTTTTGGAAACGATTCCCCTATACATTCTTCTTTCAATCAATTTGGGATTTTTTAAGCATTTCTCGAGACCAAAACTTGGAAATATTCTGGGAGCTATAGTGAGTCAAACAAAATTCAAATTTTCATAGTAAATTTCCCAGAATCTTGGGATTTATCGGTTAATAATTTTCTTGACCTTATCTTTAACGTTTTAACAGGTTGAGTCGGGGAACCCTGAGAATTTCGGGTGAATCAACGGGAAATTTCTAAAAGGACATCTCCTTCCCAGTTACTACTCCTAGCTCAACAGCCTCTTTCTTGATTGCTGCCAAGCTGCGTGGATTTCATCCGTGGAGGAGAAAAATGTCGCCCAATTCAGAAACTAGTAAGTGTAAGTAGTTAGTGAAGTGTAATATTGTTGTGCCCTTCATTTATTGGGCATACGATATAATTTCATGTCTTGATAGTAAACTTTAAAACTAATTCCAATTTTTTTGGCATTCATTTATCTATTTCAGCTGAACAGAACAGGACATCGAGCTCGGATGAATCCAGTTTATTTCAACCACGCAGGGTATCAAAACGACTAAGAAGAACACCCCGACGCCTGCTTGATCAAGACTATCATCACCCACGAGCATGGCGTGCCCTGGTGACGGAGTGCAGCGGTCAAGCAGTTCTAAAGGAGAAGAGAACCTATAAGAATGCTCGTAGAAATTCAAAAAACACAATTGCCAACAATCCAAAAGATAAATATGTAATTTAGGATGATGCACTTATGCTACTTGATTTTTCTTTGGTTAAAACTAACATGATTTTGCTGTTTTCTAAATTTCAGGAAAAGCAGCACCTGTAAATAAGGCTGGAAAGCAGAATAAATCGATGGTCGTGTTGAAATCAGTTGGAACGAGCAAGGAAGCTGCTAAGCCTCCAATTAGAAGACCAACCAGGCGCCTCAAGCCAGTCAAACGTTATCCAGACACGGGAGATGAAGATAGCGAGTGGTTTCCAGGTGTTCCCATTGTTGAACGGAAATCTCGCTCCTTGCTGGGAGTTAATCTTCAACCGCTTAAAAGGCCAGCCCGCCGTGAGGACGACGAGTCAAGTAATATATCAGCGACGTCGCATGAGCCACAGCCAAAGAGAATGAAGACTCGCAGTATGTCAATAATAATAAAAATATGATACTTCGAATAGCTTACACCCTTTCAATCTGATATAATAATAGGTAACTCATATTTCTTTTCTTACCTATTTTTTATAGATCCTGAAGGACAACAAAATGAAATCGCGCCTCCTCAAGAGCAAGGTCAAGAGCAGGATCAAGACCAGGTTGAACCAGTACCACCCAACTTTAGAAACCTTCTAATACCAGTGATGGACGCTAAGTTGAGGGACTTCACGTTTATAGAGATGATTGAGCTCATCCCCGTAATCAACCGGCATCATGGACAACTACGTCAGCAAAATGGGAGGAATGAAGAAGTCATCAAAATTAATTTCAATAACCTGGAGCCAGCCTGCCTGAGGGAAGTTAGCCAACGCATTGACGCCATACTGGATGCTAGAGGAAGAAACCCCTTGGGACCACCTCAATCTCCAGCTTACGGGGATGCAGAAAATGTGCAATTGGCTTTGATGGGGGAAGTACAGGTACCATTGGGAGAAGACGTTGAGCAACGGCAGCACGCATGACGGGATGGCGAACTTGTAAATATATGCTGTTCTGTGAACTGTGTTTTGCTTATCTAACATGGTTTATATAAATACTAGTAGTATTTTTTAAATTCGTTAAAATTCCTAATTTGTCATCAGTTATAATGAATTATAGATAGTAGATTTCAATTTGATATTTTTATACAGAAACTTAGTTACGAATTATTAGGCTTCATGAATTTTGTTAGACCTTTTAGCGTTGAAGATTCTCACTGGGGACTTGTTTTTGTTGAATGAATTTGATTTGGTTCCTTATAAAATTTTCAAGACCAAATGTAATATTTATGAAGAATTTTAAGCATTGTTGATAATCGCAGAGTTATAAATTATTCCAGATACTAAACTTAATTGACTTGTGGTTACTAATTTAAACTTTTTATTCAACTCAGGATCGAACGCTTAGAATTAACTAACTTCAATGCATTTATCACAACATATCGTAACTATTAGTTTCATTACATCAGCAACACAAGAACTTTTTTTTCATTTTAGCAGCTACCGCATGAAACGTCAAACATGTAACGTTATCTACCTTTCACAGTTACAAGCTTCTTGTCGACTCTTTTTACGGGCTAGTTTCTCCTTGCAAGCGGAACAAAGAGGAACTTGAGGACAAAGAGGTCAGTGGTAGGGATGTTGAAGAATCTTATGTGAACTAGCGGGACCCTTGCTTTCACCACAAACTCCTTAATAACTTTCTGTCAAAGCTACCAGTTTTTTCATCGTTTTCAGATTGAGCTGGCTATCAAAGACGTCATGAACCTATGAATGTGCTTGTCAAAGATATTCACAAATTGCCGGTGTTCTTAATGTATTGTACCTACGTAAACGATCACAAAAGAGCATTAAGACTTTTAACTCTAATTAAGAAACGAATTAAAATCAGCAGACGCTATAATTTGTCTCATAACCGCATCATTAAGAAAAGCCAACGGTACTATCTTCACTTCATGCCATCATTAGATTGGATCACATCAGCCGAATCGAGAACCAGACCAGCAACCTGAAAAGAACTCACAGCAATGAAGCTAGTTGGACTCGCAACGCTCCTCCTTTTCATATCATATATGGTACGTGTAAATATTTGTAGAAAAATAATGTTGCTATTTTAAAATATTGTCACATTTAATCATTCGTGCTTTTTAAATCAGGTAATGGCTGCACCTACACAGAGAAAGGATAAAGGACCAGAAAATGCACCAGCATCGGGTCTTGGAGTTGATGTTCAAACATGGCCAGACGGGAAGTAATCTGAACAAAAATGGAACGCTGAGAAATCTTGACCCATGCATTCATTAACTCATTGACTATCAAATCCAATTTCCGAACTTTTTAAATGCAATTTTGATTGTACTTCCTTTTTTGTCGTAGTCGTGTTATTTCTTTTTCCAAATCAATTTGTACACTTTTACCTTTCATAATTGCCAATCTTTCACACGCCATTAAAAATTTGTTTGTTCACTAAACATCGATCTAAAAATGTCATTTCGTAAATTTAAACACATATAAAAAAAGCATAAATCACAGTAAATGGAAGCCCAAAGAGTCATTATTCTTTAAAGATGGTTCCCCAACGTTGTGAATTTGTGAAATTGCTAGTTATTTCTTGTCTTGATTTCGTAGATATTAAATTCTGATTGATGTAACTCCAAATCTGTCGAAGCCATTTGGAATTGAATTAAACTAATGATAGGAAGACTAGTAAACTTATCGTTAGTCTCATAAATTGTCAAAGTAAATGCTTAACGTAAATGATATCTTCATTGAACCTCCATCTTTGCTTCAAATTTTAACATTTTATTTTATGACAACCTTAAAATTCAAGCCCAACATTTAATTTGGATTTGCCACAACAATTGTTTTAAAAGAATCAGTGAAAGTATAGTTTTCAATGTACATTTATCGCCGAAAGAAATTAATTAAAATGAAGCAACATTACATAGATAATCCAATTAATATAGATAGATACTCCAGCGTTTAGTCAAGTTGTTTCTCTCCCACTTCGTCGTGCAGGATTGTTCGCGAATGTTTTGCGATCATACTTTGGTTTGAAAGAGCCACGGCCAACAGCAATCATTTTGAAGGACAGCATCAGTGTCCAAAATTTTGAAAAAATGCGCTCAAAAACTGCATAAAATTGTGCAGCACCTCCCAAATGAATCACGAGTCCTTTAAAATCAATCTCCAAATCCAAATGCTCCAACGAGTTCAGCCCAAGGAATAGATCAAGCGGCCCATCATAATCAACTAGCACTAATCTTTTAAGTTTTGGCAAATTAATTCTGGCGTTTATACCAGCAGTTAGCTGTTGCAAAGGGTGGCAACTACAACCATTTCCGAGTCTGCAAAAGCCGCTAACTTTAGCAATTGTTAAAGTGTCCGAAAATAGCTCTAAGCACTTGAAAACTCGTGCATAATCTGCGGAACCAAAATTCAAGTCCAGTTCCCTCAATGGCGGCACAATTGACTTTTGACTGACCCATTTTAAATTCTCCAATTGAAGTGTTGATTTTATCACCACCTCCTGGTTCGGAAATTGGTATAACGTATCAGAAAGCTCCCAATCGTCTTTTAATTTAAGCCGTTTAATTTTAGCTGGAACGCAGCAAAAGTTGAGAATTTTGTTTGCCAAATCAGTTTGTAAATTCATTTCCAGAGTTTCCAGATCGACGAGTAGCGGCATGGGATTGGCTTTGGTGATGGCGAGAATGTAATCTTGTAATTCCTTTCTGTACTTAGTTGCTACTGATCCGTTGAGCCCAGCAATGTTTAGGCGTCTCAAATGGGGAAGACGTAGCAAACAGTTTCGAAGATGAACTACAATTTCCTTGGCATCTTCAAGGCCATCGTAGAAATGAAGCTCAATCGTTGCAAAATGAACTTGGCTGCCAAACAAGTCCAACAATTTGATTACGTGGCTCCAGTATTCTATTCGGAAATGGCTATCCTCATAGCCTAAATCACGTTCGTCTGTAAAGAAAGGGTGGCTGATATTCCAGTATAGTCTGATAGCCCGTCCAACAAACGGATTTCCACGGTGAAATCCCATTTCCTTCAAAAATCTTAGGACCCGCCCAGAACAGGAAAACCCGTTGACTAGGTTTGGAAGACGAAGCCTCGGTTCGATTACTGAAATTTCGAAGTGAAGACGAAGGAGTTGCGGATGGGTTTGATAAGCATTATCAATTCCTTCTTTCCAAACTCGGCACACTTTACGACAGTTCAATAAATCCAATTTGTATAATTTCTCCAATAGTAGTGGTGCAACCTGAAAATTCCATATCAAAATCAATTTTACATTAGCATACTAGATATTGGAATTTCATTTCATAATAAACTTTGCACACGCACATGCACACCATGAAGATTTGAGTATGTTACCTTTGGAAAGAGGACTGTAGGCAACCAATCCCGTTTTCCCATAATCCACTTGTTCCAATTTTCACAGGTTCGGAAACAGCTTTCCAAGTCCGCTGACGAATCTAGCATCTCAAATACCTTCAACCAAATCTATTTTGTGAAAATGACAAGAGGTATACAAATCATCAAAAAGTCCATAATTTATTGTTTGGTTTATGAATTTGTTTTTAATTATAAACAAATCTCACTTCTTCCGGGAGAGTAACCGCTGATACAGAAGAATTCGTCAAATCCGCAGGATCAACTTTTCGGTTATCGTCTTTCTCAGTCAACTGGAATCCGGTTTCTGTTGGAGGGTCTGTATGAGGAAACAGCTTTCCTTGTCCGTTCCAAATTGCACGCTCAGCCTCTTTCGACATCCCCGTTGACTGGTAGATACTTGAATAAAATACGAAAAATTAAGAAACATTCAACCATAAGCACATCACATTCAACATTTGAAATTTAACCCACGATCCAAAATGGCATTCCATTAATCCTCTGTCAAATTCTTACCTACAAGTGGAGGAATCACCCACCTCAATTCTTTTAGAAACACCTTGATTTTCCTTTGTAGATTTATTCTCATCGTCCTCTGTCTTTGGAGCTTCCAGAGGGGATTTTCCTCCCTCACTTCGTGTCCCCATTCTCAAAGTCAATCTGGAATTTTCGTCCACAACGCAACTCCTAAATGATGGAAAAAATCGAAAAAGATATGGCGCTTGTTGTTAAGGAACACCTACTGTTAACAACTAATAAACACACGCTCACGAATGACGAACAACAAAAACTTCAATCGTTTGACCATTGACTAATAATGAGTCATACACAGCAGCAGCAAGAATGGATGTTATGCTAGAATTACGCGCCGTAATTAAGCTCTATGCTACACAAACTAATAATGTAAGAAAATCAAGCCCTGCCAAGTAGACAAAGACAAGCTAACTCTATCACAGTGGTTCGAAAATTATCAAAAGGTACGTGGGGATATCACTGTTAGCGGAGACAAAATGAAGCCGAATTAAAAAAAACCGCATGAGAAAATTCGAATCCTGGTCGAAGTTATCGCACTTTGAATAGATGCAATTTTCGAGTTGCGTGGGCGTTGACGAATTTGAAAATCTTGTTTAAAAAATGCACAATTAAGTTTAAAGTGTGGAATATTGCATTTAATGATTTGTCTAGTTGAATGGCACATAATAGAAAAAAAAAGTTCCGGATAACATGTTAGTTGTATGAGTAATTCAATTAAATTGATTTTTTTTCATTAATTTTTTTAACGAATGTCCTTCAAGAAAAGTCTAATTCATTAGTTGTAGAGTGTACTTCCGACTGTCCTCTACAAGCTGCAAAAAGAATCGTAGACTTTGACCCCGGGTCACCGGAGATATCGCCAGTTGAAGATATCCAGGTAAAATCCAATTAAGTATTACGCAATCGGTGAGCAGGGATGGCCAATTTGCCTAGAAAAAAAATATTACATCAAATTCACTACAGTTATTCGTAGCAAATTGACCAACGATGGTTCATACTATTATACTATTGTGTATTCTTCACTTTCCAGAAGACAAATTCCACTTTAATTTGATGTAATATTTTTTTGTAGGCATATTGTCCATCCCTGCTCACCTATTGTGTAATACTTAATTGGATTTTACCTGGATATCTTCAACTGGTGATATCTCCGGTGACCCGGGGTCAAAGTCTACGATTCTTTTTGCAGCTTGTAGAGGACAGTCGGAAGTACACTCTACAACTAATGAATTAGACTTTTCTTGAAGGACATTCGTTAAAAAAATTAATGAAAAAAAATCAATTTAATTGAATTACTCATACAACTAACATGTTATCCGGAACTTTTTTTTTCTATTATGTGCCATTCAACTAGACAAATCATTAAATGCAATATTCCACACTTTAAACTTAATTGTGCATTTTTTAAACAAGATTTTCAAATTCGTCAACGCCCACGCAACTCGAAAATTGCATCTATTCAAAGTGCGATAACTTCGACCAGGATTCGAATTTTCTCATGCGGTTTTTTTTAATTCGGCTTCATTTTGTCTCCGCTAACAGTGATATCCCCACGTAAAGTAATACTCAATTAGTGTTGGCACAAGGGGTACCTCAAACTTTTTGTCTCCGATTACGCTGAAAATTTGCAGGAATATAGACTTTAATGTGTAGATTACGAATCTGAAATCAGAAAACAATTTTTTTTAAAGTTGGCCCCCCCAGAGGGAGAAAACGGCGGGAAATTTTTCCCGCCACGGTTTTTGCCATTAAACAATTTTTTAAAATTTTTAAAATTCTTTTCTGATTTCAGATTCGTAATCTACGCATTAAAGTCTATATTCTTGCAAATTTTCAGCGTAATCGGAGACAAAAAGTTTGAGGTACCCCTTGTGCCAACACTAATTGAGTATTACTTTACCTTTTGATGTTTTTCGAACCACTGTGTATGTGAATTAAATGCTACGAAATCGTTTCTATCCATTTTATTTCGTAAAGAAATGAATTTTTGGTAAAAAAAATTGTTTTCTACTTTAAAGAACTTTAATCTTAACATTTTCCGGAGTTTGGTAGTATTCTGCTGGAACATTGTTGTACGTGTATTTCCTCTTAAGATCAAAGAGGAATTTGCCGATAACATCCATCTTATGTATTCACCTGAGATATGGTTTACCAAAAAGAATTTTTGAAATTCTTCCACCGTGTGGCAGTTATCGTGCTCACAGACGGACAGACAGACACCATCAGGAACATACCCCCTTTTGCAAAGGGTGTCGGGTAATAAAGATACGCATTCTTTATAAGGGAGTTAGTAGTTCAGGAATATCAGGAATACACTGACAACATGATCCTCCGGGATCGGCAAATTCCTTCAACTTACTTTCAAAAAATGGCATCTCTCAGCTTCAATAAATTGCTTGTCCCAAGCTGTCGATTTGGCGTCCTAACTCCAAAACCGCTCATTCCAAAACCGTATTCTCAATGGTGGTTGTTATCTCAGTCAATCGAAGTTGAGTTTTCCTGATCACTTCCGGAAACTTCCACACCTTCGGACACTGGAAACCGAGTGTCCACTCTTCTCTGGATACATCAGGAGCACCTTTTGAAGTGGGGCTGCCAAAAAACTAATAATAGCAATATAGCAAATAAATGTAAATTAGGAAAGGCACAAATTACACGTCATGTTAAAACTTATCGACTGGGATATGCCCAAAAATTTAATAGCCCACGATGTGGAAGTACGCGTAGAAGGGTTACATTAAGAAACATTTGGAGAACTGTTGTTGTAAAAAGCACCGTTGCTAAGCTCACCAAATATATTTGATGATGCGGCGATTATAAAGATTAATTTGAAGCAGTTTTGTCAAATTTTCACCCAATATATATGTCATATGTCACCCTACTCAAATGATAGAATTTTAGTCTGTATATGAGTTACTATGATTTATCTTTTAAATGAAACATAATTATTACCGTATTTTGAGATTTGACAGTATCATATCGCTACCATTACTTTGTATTAATAGATATTTATAATAGTATGAATTGTAGTGCAAGTAAGATTGGAAGAACCATTTGAGAAACATTCAGCAAAAACTTTACGCTCATTTAATTAAAAAAACAATAAAAATTCATACAAATTATTTAAAGAAATATTATATTGGGTCTCTGAGTGGGACAGAATATTCAGCATTACAGAATCTGGTTATTAGTCTTTCGTCATTGAACGCTGATCCTTCCCTTTCCCTTGCAATTGTTCCTGTAAATAGGGAAACTGGACTTTAGGCAATATAATACCCTTGCAAAACATTTCTTAAAACTATCGATTCATTTTTAAAGTCAGTTATAAACAAGTCACGTGACAAACCTTAAATGCTGGTTCAAACTACCTCGGCGAGCGTACTGAATGCCACAATGAGGACAAGGAAACTTCTCATTCACTCCAGCTCCATGGGACTTATATTGATGTGATTTTAAATGATCAGCCCTAGTAAAGATCTTCTTGCACACGCCGCATTGGTGACTTTCTTTCCTCACATGTCGCTGAAACTGAAAATGACATAATATTGAAGTTAGCAACTACAAACCTAAAAACTGTTTTTGAGTTTGTGATTAAAATAAGGAACTTAGGTTGACCGACATTCCCAAACAATGAGAAAATATGATTGCAGCAACCACATTTTATTCTCTTGTTCTTCAGTACTTTGTAGCGCGTGCCATCAAACGTTCCACTTTTTCTTGCAACATATTTTCTTGGTCCCTTTCTTTGTGCCGCCATCGAGCGTTGAGTACTTGTTCCAGTATTACTCATTCTCTTCGTTGTCTTTCGCAATGGCTTAGACGTTCCCGGAGGAGATGCAGAGGCCACAACTTGATTGGCTTCACCTCCGCTTCCGCTTGCCATATCTCCGTTGAGGTCCTCCATTTCTGATTCGCTCTGCGATTCTGATTGGATCACATGGTGTTCCTCCTCAAATACAGAATCACTATCGAACAAAGACTGAGAAATTTTCTCGTTGGATTCATTGGAAATAATAGACACTTCGGGAAGAGAGTCTCGCTGCTGGTCAGATAAGAGGAGTGCACCAAGGGCTGGTTCGGCAGACTCGTTTCCAGTTGCATCACTCACGTCCATGTCGCATTTCCTAGATGATGGTGAGGATACTTTCACAGAACAAGAAGCTTCAGCAGTGTTAACTTCAACTTCAGAGATGACTGAAACGGGACTCGATGTATCAAGTTGGATGGCTGCTAACTCTTCCTTCCTCTTGAATATCAAAGTTTCCCTGTAATCTGTGAAAAATAATTTCATCAATTCACCATCTTCTTTTATGTTAAATGTCACCTCACTCCATAACTTTACTAGTTACTCACTTACGTTTTAAAATTACATCTCTCAGCTTGATAAACCGCTTCTCTAAAGTAGCGGCTGAGGACGGCATTTGATCATCCAAATCCAAGATTACTCCTTCCACAACTTTCTTTTCAATGCTGGTCGTTATCTCAGCCATTCGAAGTTGAGTCTTCCTGATCACTTCTTGACACTCCCACAACTCCGCCACCAAATCCTTACAGGAAGTACAGAACGGGAACATTTCTGGTGTGAACTGCACCGGTATGTCATCCTGATTTTGTGGCATCAGATGATTGCAAAGCATCTTAAGCACATTTGATTCCTCCTCGCCACCATCCAACATAATGGAATTATCTATTCCAAGAGCCCTTCCCGCTCTGGTTGGGTCGGTTGGGTTTGAACAGAACAGACATGAATAGTTTTTAGACACTTTTGAATTTTGTTTTGCCATGTTTGAAAATGATTGACTCCTTAATCTGCTTGGCTGGTGAGGTTCCAATGTCTGCTAATGCAAACTAACAAAACGAGTAATTATAATAAGTTTGTTGATATTGTAATACCCAATTGATCTGATTGCTTTACTTTAAAGACTGATTTAGATGAATAAAATTCAAAAAAACAATGCAAACAACGCTTTCTAACCTGTAAACTCATAAAATCTTATCACTCATCAATACTTTACAGTATTAGTGTTTACATTTTCCAATGTAAGAGCGAAAGAATCAAGCCTCACGGTTTTGTACTTTGTGCGCCGACTGGTGATTGAATGAGGGCATTATGAAACGTAAGAAATTTTCTGCAAGAATGACAAAAAGCTTGCGGGTCATTTAAACCACATTGTGGACTATTTATTTGTTGACATTGACGTGACGACTCCGACTTTAATCACCTTTTAAGACTACCGTGTTAACAGTTAACCGTCATCAATCGACGTGTTTCATCAACCGTGATTACGATTTAAACCTAACATCCAAAGATAAAGATATTTTACTGTTGTACTATTCAATATTTTTTAAACCAGTTTATTACTATTCAACATTCTCTATGAATTATAGTTTGCTTTGCATTGTCCATAGTTCATTCAGCAAGAGTAAGTAGACAGATCTTCCAAATTCGCTTTGAAATAATCATCATCGTCATCATCAAACATGGCAAGACAACTGAACCCGTCCAACGACTCCTGCCTTTTTTGTTCCGATCCAGCTGATTCTATCAAAACTGGATTTGTTAATGAAAGAGGAGATCCCATTATTCTGGACGACGAGGATGTGAAGGCGAAGGTATTGAAGGCACTTTGCAATCATTTGATGCCGCAGAATCTAGCTGACATACCGGAGCAGTTCACATCAGAAATGTTCCCGTTCTGTACTTTCTGTAAGGATTTGGTGATGGAGTTTTGGGAGTGCCAAGAAGTGATCAGGAAGACTCAACTACGAATGACTGAGCTAACAACCACTATTGAGAAGAAGGTCGTGGATGACATGTTGGCAATAGTTTGGGATGATAAACTGCCGTCTTCAGCAGCGCTTTCAGAGAAGCGGTTTATCAAGTTGAGAGATGTAATTTTCAAACGTAAGTGACAAGTCAAAGTTAAGGAGTGTGTTTAACACTAAAGATGATGGTAATTTG
This sequence comes from Orchesella flavescens, assembly GCA_964034955.1. NCBI lineage: Eukaryota > Metazoa > Arthropoda > Collembola > Entomobryomorpha > Orchesellidae > Orchesella > Orchesella flavescens. The sequence goes on from OZ035957.1 coordinate 30,836,998, forward strand.
ATGAAGGTTTTTTGTCCACAGACTACAAGGAAACTTTGATGATCAAGAGGAAAGAGAAGTTAAAACCCATCAACCTTGCTACATTGAGTCCCATTTCAGTCCTCCCTGAAGTTGACACTGCTGAAGATGATCGTGTTGTGACAATATCGTACTGGACGAAATGTGAGCTGGACGTGAATGAGGCAACTACAAACGATTATGTCGTACCAGCCCTTCCCGGAATGTCTATTTCTGTCAATGACTCCAACCAAAGAATTTCTCGACAACCTTTGTTCGATGACGATCCACTTTTTGAGGAGGAACACCACATGCTCAAATTTGAATCGCAGAGCGAATCAGAAATGGATCACCTCAACGAAGATAAGGCAAGCGAAAGCGGAGGTGAAGTTAAAGACCAACCCTGTGTGAATCAAGTTGTGGCCTGTGCATCTCCTCCGGGACCTTTTAAGCCATTGCGAAAGACAAGAATGAGTAATGCTGGAAGAAGTACTCAAAGCTCGATGGCGGCACTAAGAAAGGGACCAAGACAAAATGCTGTAGGAAAAGGAGGAATGTTTGAAGGCACGCACTTCAAAATACTTAAGAATAAGAAGACAAAATGTTGCTGTTGCAATCACATTTATACAAGATTTATCGATGTTAGTCGACCCGAATTCCTAGTCAATCTTAATAGCAAACTCATAAATAATGTTTGGGTTTGTATTTAGTAATTTCAATATATTTTATCGTTTTCAGTTTAAGCGACATGTGAGAAAAGAAAGTCACCAATGCAGCGTGTGCAATATGATCTTTACTCAAGCTGGTTCCCTAAAAACACATCATTATAAGTTACATGGAGCTGGAGTGAATGAGAAGTTTCCGTGTCCTCATTGTGGCTACCAGTACAACAAGCGATATGCTTTGCAACGTCATTTAAGGTTTGTCACATAATTTACGTACGACTGATTTAAAATATTATTTGATCTTGCTTAGAATGTGAATGATTAAGGATTGTTGATTATGTCCTTTTTATCCTTTTCAGAATCGGATGCCGGAGAAGAATTTAAGGAGAAATGCAAGGATATACAATCCAATTAAATTGTAATCTATCTTAAAGATTGTTATAATGGTCTTATCGTTAATTATAATCTTTGACAACGAATGTTTTTAGTTTATGAATAAAGTTTTAAAAAATTTATTGATTTTCCTTACCTTTTCTGATCAATAAAATTCAAAGTTTTTTTTATTACGGTAATATTTTGATTTGATTCTTGAAAGTATCATCATTTATATAAAAATAGATTGTAAGAAAGTAAAATGGTTTGACAATAGTATGAAATGTCAAGAACAAAATAGACTAAATTTTTAAAACATTACTCATACTTTATTATACACTTTGTTTACATTATTTCCATTGTTGTGAGTTGAGTCAGGGTAATTGTTGAATAAAAATGTGCCTTTTTTTCTAGTAGGGGGAGCATTGTTCGGGAAATCTTTGACTGTTGGCAGGTAACGACAACATCATGTTAGAGGGCGAAAAAAGGCCATTGGGATCTCACGGGAAATTTAGATTGTCGATGTCCTTCTTCGTTTCGTAAGTTTTTGTATCTGCGACAGTTTGAAACAGTTTGATAATTGAATCAAAGTAATAATTACATGCCAGGACTACAAAACAATTCACGTCCTCCAAGAACTACATTTTTATATCCCGAGTTTGACAGGAGTTTATACAAGTATGTGGTTTAGAGTTAAAAATAGTAATTCATAAATTACAAGTGTCTCTAAATCAAAAGAGTTAAGAATGTGCTCTTATTTCAATAACACTGAAAGCAAATATTATTAATCAAGACGTTAACAGGTGCATTGTTAGGTGATTTGTTAAAATGACGTAACGCAATTATTTCTCCTGGGAGTACATCATAATCTGGGTTCAATTGTCTTCAAGCACAATATATTGATTGTTGCATAATTGCTCAAAGAAATGTGCCATTTCAGTAAAACCAGGTCGTTTCTCACTATCCAAATTCCAGCAATCAAGCAGCTTCATGTATCTGAAACGCCCAAATATATTTTAATTAAGAAGTACTTCTGCAACAGCTACAAAATAATTTATAAGAGGATTACATTACATTTGCTCAGATGCAAATTTAGGTTTGCTAAGTCGCAATCCATTTTCAATTTGGTCGTTAAAATCCAATGACCAGTTGAGCGTACAGTAAGGTATTATACCTACAAACAATTAATAGAAAGCATTGTCAACATTATGCTTATATTCAACTGTATCAATGACCCGGGTTTTACGAAACTTTGTAAGATTATTACTACCACTGATTAAGTTGAGTTACCTAAACTAAATATTTCCCAAACGGTTATACCAAAACTCCACACATCCGATTTCGAAGTGAATTCCATTTTTGTCAAAGATTCATGCGCCATCCATTTCCAAGGCAAGGGCTCCTGTGATTTTTTGATGTATTTTTGATATTCATAGAGCTTTCTTGAGAGTCCAAAATCTCCAATTTTGCAAGTGTAATTCTCATCCAATAAAATATTTCTGGCAGCCAAGTCTCCATGAACAATATTCTTTCCCTCGATGTATTCCATTCCACAGGCAATCTGATGTGAAAATCCGTGTAAGTCATCCATGAACAACGATTCTCCTTCAAACGGGTTTCCGGTAGGACGTTCGTCAACACTGGTAGTAATAACCTGCTTCTTTTGTCTCAAAAACTTTTCCAATGATCCATTTTTACACAATTCCGTAGCAATATACAAAACACCTACAAAATTGTTTTTTTGATCCAAGTGCAATTTTGTTTACTAATTTTTTTCCCATTGAAATTTTAAGTATATTTTTGCTATTTAATACCTTTATGTATTTCTTTTGTATACGCTCCGATAAATCCAACAACATTTTCATGTTCACCGATGTAGCCTAAAAGTTTGACTTCAGAAAGAACACTTTTAAATAAATCCTTTGTACAGCTTTTATTCGGCTGCTTAATTGCGGCTAAGGTTCTCTTGGCCATCCCTTTGTAAACTGTTCCAAAGTTCCCACTACCCAATATAGTTTGAGTCTCTGGAACAATTATTACATGTTAACAAAAATAAAAATTATATTTGATTTTAGCTTCTGTTACCTATTTGCAAATCCATTAGTTCAATCTCAAAGTTAGCCTCAAATTTTAAAAATTCGGCTTTCCACACAGGGTTGGATTTGTTTTGGACAGACTTGGAGTCTTCAGATGATCCATTGAAGAATTCCTTAACTTCATCCTTTGACAAAAATTGATTTAGCTTTCTTAATCGAATGTAGTAAAATAAAGCTACTGCCAGACTTAACGCCACAAAAACCCCAGCAACCAATGCCGATATTGGAGGGAAATGTGAATTCATTTCTGAGTCAGTTGTAGAGTCATTCTTGAACGGTTCAGGTCTCCACGAAATGCGATGTTGGTACTCTAATACAATGAAATCATCGCAATTTTGTCCATATTAGGATTTACGATTATCATTACATAAACCATTGTTACCTTGTTCCTTTTCCGTATACGCAGATGGATCACTTAACCTGCTGTAATCTTCAATTTTCCACCAGCCATTTTTTATTTTAGATTTCAACTCTTCCTGATTTGGATCAAAAGCGTTTATTAGAAAGTAATTGATTTCATAAGCGGCTGCAAACTTCATTAAATTGGAGACAGCTTTCATGTAGCTTTCTGAATGGAATTTTAAATTATGTTGGTGATTATTTATATTAACGTGGAAATATAATTTTAACTCAGGTGAGAATTCCTGAATTGCTTTCTTCAAGTACAGATGAGTATCAAAGATTTTATCCATGTTTTCCAAATCTTCCATTCGCTCAATTGGGTGCTCCTCTTTGCAAATTAAGTAGTCTATTTTCTTTAGAAACTTTAACTCGGGGTGAATCGTAGAGTTTATTGATACAAAGAGACGAACGAATTCCAGACAACAAGGGGTATCCACAAGAAGTCCAATGTGAATGTTCATATTTTTTAATTGTGTTAAAGAATTTTCCACAGCCAGAAGTTTAGAATGATCAGTAAAAGGCTGAAGACTATCATATAGGTCCAAGTGGATTCCTTTAACAAACTTTAATTGGTTTTTTTGCAGATGAACCATAAACGCAACAAATTTCGCTAACTTAGCATGAATCGAGTCTAGGTCGGTTTTTCTTAACACGGAGCTTAATAGAATGGTTTTCTGATTCCCTATCATTTTCTTTTCAGCTTCAATCCACTTGCATGCCTGAATGAATTCCTCGTAATTCTTAGGAAGTACAATTCCAACCAGATCGAATCTATGCAAGATGAACTGAAGCATGATTTTGTATTCATCTGTAGTTAAAGTTACATTTCGTCTAATTTCCTCAATATTGAATGTTATTCCAATGGTTGTATTTTGAAAGAAATCTTCCGTTACATTTGGCCTAACTATTGTTGCATCAATACATGGGTCGATTGTCCAATTGTTAAAATTGTTTGGGTAGTTGCGGCGTACAAAGTAAGGATGTGACTTTGCAACCGGAGACACAACACTCGTTTCATTTCCCCAGATAACTGGTTGTAAAACAGATAACCAACTTGGTTTCTTATCATGTGAGTACACTTTCTGTAGGAAAATTTCTAGGTTGCTACACTTGGCCCAATTAAGAATTGCTTCAAAGTGTTCATTAATAGCTAAAACTTTTGCATTGCAAAAAGGTGTGTGGAATGGTGTACTTCGATTCACCTTCCAAACCAACCAAAGCACTATTGATGCTTTGGGATGAAGTGTTAAAATGGAATTTCCAGATTTCTTCATTCCTTCCAGTTGCTTTTTTATTTGGGCTTCATATTGAAATGTTTTATCTTGGGCAAGCAAGTCTTCTTCTTTCCAATATTGTCTTTCAAGTAGAAAATAAAGAGTTCCGTTGATTTCTTTGCATGCGTTAACCATACTGGCCGCTATGAGGTTGGTGGGGTTATCAACAAACACACACCCAATGGTATAATGGTGAGACATGCGACTAGCAAATTCAAAGTCAACATATGTAGTGTAATTGAAGAAGGCAAACATCAACGTTTTCAAGACCACGTCTTCAGACCACTTTTTAGCCTTCCATGCATTTGTTTCTTTTTCGACAACCGACAAATTGTCTACCATATCTGATTTATCTATGTACAAGACTACTTCCAATTCCTTGCCAGCTGTCGGGTTAACATATTTGGCTGGATTATTTCTCAGTTCTGTGTTCCAAACGACCCAATCTTCTGTGAAATAATACCAAACTGAGATTTAATAAAAAAATTAGATAATCTAATACATAATTTCGTAACTTCATGAAAAAGTTAGTTTTTCGTACGGTAATCAAGCCAAAGGTGGCTAAAATGCTGATAAATTGTCTCCATTATTCGAACTGGCGGTACAGATGACATGTATCCAATCAGTGAAAATTCCCTAGGTGTCGTACTTTTTTGTTTAACATTTTGCTCCTTCACAATTACTCCTGGTCCTTCATTATTGTTTATCTCTTTCAGCCACATTCTTATGTAGTCAATAAAGAGCTGCTGATGACACAGGTCCCCAAAATTATCCTGGTTTGGATAGGACAAGATAGAGCTTTTTGGTATACTTAATTCTTCCACCAGGAATCTACTTTCTCGATCATAACGGAAATTCACTCTTTTACGGAATAGTCCATATGATTCCACAACTCCAATTTCATATTTTGCGACAACAAATATTTTTTGAAACCAGTCGTACAACGCTGATGGGTAACCACATCGATTAATTATTGATTCATGGTAGCCCAAGCCAACACTTGAAGTAGATGAAAAGTTTGACACTGTATTTAAAATTGAATCCATGCGTGTGGGAGGATAAGCGAAGAAATTGCAAGCAATTGAGCCATTTATGTTAGCCAAGATTTTAGTTTTAAACTTTGGTTCCCGAATTTGGAGGATCCTCCTTTCATGGAAGTCGAACATAAGGTCCTCTTCGTTGATGCTAGAAATTTTAATTGTGTTTTATGTTATTTAGGCGGTGTTATTTCCATCATTTAAAAATATAACATTGAAATACTTACGTTAGAGATATAATTAAGTCAATACTCAAAGTATTATTGAAGGTTCTTTCAAAAAAAATTCCAACTTCATCAATCTTTTCAGCACAATCCTTCGTTATTCTGCAATCTGTTTCATACTTATGTTGATTATCAAGGTTGGTTTATTTATCATTAGCACACAAATTTATAATTTAAATTGGATGTTAAGTTTAATCATACCTATGGAGTAAATGACGGACACGTTCAAAAATTCCCCATTTGGGAGGAAGGCCAAACTTTCTTTAAATTCTTCGTATGAAATATTTTGACCCATTAATGCCGTCAGTGGTTTGGTCCAATCATACATCACCTTTGGCATAGTCGTGGATGAATGCATATTAATATTTACAGCACACCATAAACACAACACCACACTACATGAATGTTTTAAAAACATTTTTGACACTTTTTACATCAAATGCTTTCAAAAAATCAGCTTGAATCAGGCATAGCTTGTTTGCGAGAGACGTTAAATCATATTATTCCAGCCACAACGAATTTTCTGTTTTGAGTCAGTGACTGAAAACTTAAATTTCTGAAGGTTTACGTGCTTTTGCAAGAAAACTTCTATACTTCACAAATATTTTTTTGATTGACAAAACTACTTTTCATGTTGTCGAGGCGTAGTGAGAATGAAAACTGGAGAATGTTTCGTTTATAAATAATTTTACCATAAGACAACATAGTTTCACATAAGAAATACTCTAGGATTTTTCACGACCGCTTGTCAATTTTTTAGCTTAAATGAGCATCGCTCGTGTATAAGCAAGAAAGGAAAACCATACGCGAATTTCTGGAAATTATAAAACCACATTGTGCTCTCGTTTCCAATAAAAGTTTTCCAATTATTCTAATTTTAGCTTTCTGAAAAAACAATGACGAATATTGAGCTCATGCTTACGATTATGTCAACCTTGGGAATTTTTTGTGGCCTTCATTTTCTCTTGTTTTAATTTTCAATCGATTTTGTAACTGCGATAAATAAATTATAATGTATCAATTTCTTAGTAAACCTAGTGGAAAATAGTTTCTAGCTAAAATTCAGGCATTATTTGATAGTTGTAGATGTATTCGGGAAGCAGAGGATAACGCATATAACAGTACAAAAATGTTTCCAAATATGCTACTGATTAAATTAACTTCCATATGTTCTATTCAATTTGCAATATTTTTACTCTACTGTCGATGGTTAGCTATCAAATTCAGGTTTCAGCAACATGTTGATTTTAATTGCGCAAAATTGATGCATTTGTTAATAAATAAATAAATAAAATATTATAATTGAGTCCAACAAAAGGAAAATATTTCATAAGAGGTTTAAAAATCATGCGGCGGAAACATGTTGTGGTCTCTAGTTTATAGAATTGAAAATCCAAGCTGCTATTCTCAACGAAAACTTTTGGTGATTCCTGATTTACAGCGTGAGAACGGAACGCCAAATATTTTACGAGACGGATTTTGATTTTACGAGCCCCTGCTTGTTGTTACAGCTTTCTGCAAGTTATTTGGATACACACTTGAGCCTTGTAACCTTCTTTTACTTATGCAAAGTGAAATTTGTTATTCCTGGTTTTTAAAACTAACTTTCACACACAGTTTACACACTAATGATATAAACATACATTGATAAGATATTTTGCCTCATTGCTGACTGAATTGATCTAGCTCAGAAAATATTAGACTTGTTATGTATTATCTACTTTGAGATTTCAAAATTGAAATTTTTCTTTTTTGTTGAAAGAATGCCAAGTAAAACCGGCACCTAAGACGAAGTAGTTAATGACGCACATGCATCAGCTCAAGAATTTGCCATTATCAGCTTTGTTTATCATATGTATGCAACTGGGAAAAAGTGTCAAAATGTTGCCAGTTTTTATTGTTTGCATCTGAACCAAACAGTCATAACCGTAGCATAAAATCACCACTCCCTATCAACATTAGACGAGGTTTAAAATACGTACGCAATCAATCGAACTTTAGACGCACCTACTCGACCTGCTCCTTTCAAGTTTATGAATACATTTGACAATGAAGAACTCACTTTGTTCTTGGAAGCCTTTAGTCAGTGTGGTTCTTATAGATTTGTCATCATCATCACCATCATTGTCTATATGATCGACTTCAGAATTGATATTACTGTTAAGCAGTTGCTTCACATGTGGGATGAATGAAAAACGAATGGTTTATCAATCAAAATATTGAAAAATTAAAGATCTCATCGTTTCACTACAATCGTCGCATAATTTAATCACATGCGTTTAGGTTTTGTGCTCATATTTTTGTAAGCATCTGGTATTCCAGGTTAATAACAGGATGTAGAGAAACAATAGCATGTAAAAACAGATATAAAAACATTTTGGGAATATTATTACGGAAATAGATGGAGAAAAAATGGTTTTAGCAAGTGTACCTGACCTTTATTGACCCACAACTGTAATTTCAAATACATTAAACAATCGAAATGCCTGGGATTTTACTTGGTAAAACCACCTAACAAGTTTTCTTCAGTCAAACGCTCAAATTATTCGCTAAATTCTTAGTTAATACTGCCACAGGCTTTGGCTTTTACAAGTTGGCAATGCTCTCTGTACAACGCCCTTCCTTCAGTTACAAATTTAACTTTATTCTAAAGCTATAGACTCTTATTACGTTATAGTTTTAACTAGTTTCCCAAAAGTACATTTATCACTTATTTATCTATAAAAAAATTCTGTAGGAGTAAAAAATAATGGTAGCAATGATGTTTCTGCTGGTTTTATTGCCTGTAATTGTATCACACGTAAGAAAATAATTTAATAGTTAACTGGTTTAAGTCTTTCTAATTCTCAAATTATAAATGTTAAAATAAACGGATGCGCTACTGATCGACCAATACCGTTTAGTCAGAAACGGTGGGATGAATCATGAAGGACGATGGAAAAATTTTGCTATTTTTATCGATCCAGAATACAGTAACAAATTACATTTTTTTTCATTTTCTGTTACCGATAAACGTGACATAACTTGATGTTAACGTTTCTCCAATAATATAGATGACAAAAAGCGTACACTTATGAATGATGCGGCAGCCGAATTGCAGAAAATACTTCCATGCGTTAAATTTGGAATCTGGCCCAAAGGTGTTTCGCCATCTGGCTATGAAGAAGCTTACGTTCATATCACAAAATCAAATAAAGGTTGTTCCTCACATGTTGGGAAAAAGATACATTTGAAAGGAGCTCAGGTGAGTTATTCACTCGTTTGAAAAATTATATTCCAAGTATAATTCATTTTTGGCCAATTCTTACAAACATGGTTAAAACCAGGTGTGAACGAGTTAAAGCAAATTCAATATGAGGTAAAAGCAATGAAACTTAAATTCCTAATAGCTAGTGCTATGTTTATGTGGGAAGTTGTACTCGTTTATAAAGGTTAGTTAACTCTTGGATAAAGTTTTTATTTTTTCTTGTGTAAACGATAGCGAAAAATTATCAGCACAAATTGTTTAGGAGTGAAACAAATACTTATTTCTAAATTGTATGTATCCATGGCATTATTGCTTGAGTGAGATATATACATGTTGGATTATGTGTAGAAGTAATTATATAATCATGCTAATTGCGACTATTAGAGTCTAATATAAAATGATTGAATAATTATTTTTTTAAACGCAAGATCATGCTATAAAAATTGAAAAATTAAAAAAAATTGTTTGTTAATTTAAATAAATCAATTGCAAATAAAAGTTAATTTAAATAAATAAATAAGTTAATTGCAAATAAATCACAATTTAAAGTCAGCTTAATATTGAAAAAAATAAACTACATAAGTACATAGGTATTAAGCGTAATTTTATTGAAGATTGTTTATTGACTGCTGATTGATTGACTGCGTAGAAATAGGTATGTATATTAATGGACATGGTAATTTTGTTTTGGACGACAGACAGTTAATGTAGTAAATTACAATATAGCAAATTTGAGACTTTCTAATTAAGTAATTAATTTAAATTAGGGTTTGCTATATTAAAAACCAATTAACCTGGTTTTATAGGACGGTCCCATGTTGTTCAAAAATGTTCAGTTCTATTAGAGCATTGACGAATTTGTCACATTATTCCTTTCGGCAAGGAGTTTGGTTTTGAACTAAATAAATATTTGGATTCTTTAAAAAAGCTTTCGCTTTAAGATTTGTAAAACAGTTTTCCAGAAAATTTTCAAATTTTAGTAAGAATGGCCACTCCTTTAATGCTTCAAGCAAATGAACTTAACGACTATTTGTGGAAGCACACAAACTACTTTAAATTCTACATTAACTGGAACCATGATACTAGAGAATTCATTCCAGATCATCATCGTATACACAGTTTACGATGGTATTTATTGGGACTTTTTCCTCAGGTTTTGCAGTTTTTTACAACAATATACCTGATTTTGTTTGGGCTACATCATCCAGATCTAAACAATATGGTAAACTGGACTAGCACACTGGTTTTGGGATGCATGAATACATTTTGCCTTGCAACTAACATATATCTAGTAAAAAAGTACAACGGACGGAATCTGTTCAAGTACTTCAATTTACTGCTCAAGTTTTCTACCAACTTAAACACAGTGAACACGATACAACATGAAAAGTCTAAGAAAAAAGGACTAAGGAAGAGGATTCACCTTATGTTTAAAGGTACATCTAATTTATTGGGATAACTTTAATCATACGAAATATTTAAAAAACAAAACCAACTCATATTTTTTACAGAATTCCGAAAAATGTTTAGTGGTCGGGAGCAAGTGGATTATATAGGACTCATTTTAAACACGATGGTAATTGTAATATGGTTTATAGCTCCGACAATGACATTTGCAGCCACAGTATCCACTCATCTTCTTATGCCAATGGATCCTATGATTTTGGTTATCACCAGGGTTTTCCCTTTGAAAGAATACGAAACGTTTTATAAGTCGAATTTCATGATAGGAACAAATATCGTACTTGGTTCTTTAATTGCAAATGAATTTTGTCGAAGTTTGTCATTTATGTTGCCAAATATCATATTAATTGTTTACATGACTGCACAATCCCTAATACGAATAGATAAGTTGCATGCCAAGGATAGCATCGCAGGCGTGCGGTTCTACAGAAATTTATTTGTTTTGCATAGTATTGGAATGAGAGACTGTACCTATTTTATTTACTTATTAATGTGTACAGGATATTTTATCTTGGGTCTCCTTGCTTCTGGTACTATTAGGGGATTTGGTAAATTGCCTTTGGTAGCATATTGGCTGTGCCCAGCTGGTACTTGTATAACCGTATTTGTAATGATTGTCGCCTTGCCATTTGCAACAAAGTGCTTTGATATTAGTAATGCTATAAAAAAGAACTGGCTTTCCAGAATAAGTGGGAGCGAGAAAAAATTTAAGCACAAGTCGGTCATTGCTTTGAAAAGAATATCCTTTTATTTTGGACCGTTGCGAGAACTTACTTATGAATCTAAAACTGTGTATTTTGCATCGATTATGGATCGATTTGCAGATTTTCTTTTGCTTTTAAAAAGGTAAGGATGACTTATAAAATAATATGAATGTATGCATATTAATGGCGTAGTTGGAGTTAATTTGTAAATGGTTCGTAAAAAAAATTACTGTGCTTTATATATATATTGTCTAAATGGTTACATCGTGAGTCTCTTTTGTAAATTGCTTTTGTAAACTTAAAAAGTAAAGGTACAAACAAACTAGTTGACGAGCAATGTTGGCCCGCTTTCAAAGTGTATCCGTGGGTCGCCCAGACCAAAATTTTGTAAACTTGTGCTTAGAAATATTCGCAAGAATATTTTTAGCCAATATTTTAGGTTTAAATTCAAAATATTGTTCGCTTTCAAGTAAATGTCATCTAAGTAATTGTATTCCATAAAAGTTGTAATTCAGCCTTTTAAAGTATGAAATCACGAAATCAGTGTATTAGCCACCATTTATGGTGATTTTATTAAAAGCATTGATGAAAATTTTAAGAAATAAGGGGCTATTGAAGAAAATAATGAGGAAAAAAAAGAAATAAGGGACTAGCTAAGATTTTGACAAAGAGAAAAGAAATTAAAATCTTTTGCTTACATAAAAAAGAATTAGATTATTTATTCATTTAACATATAATGTTAAAGATCTCTACAACACCGCTTGTATTTTACTAACGTATAAAATTTTATCACAACTGCCTCCATGCCTCATGGACCCAATCTGAATACAATGCCATATTAAGGAACCCATTTGGAATGGACCATTCACACAACCTAAAAATCTGCACCCCACAAAGTGTATCCTTTCCATTTCTCCCCTTACAAATGAGTCCTCCACCCAGCTCCCTATCACAACTTGACCCACCAGAGTATTTCTCTACCCCACAAAAAATATTGTCATCAACCTCTAGTTTCAAATTTACTCTTTGCATCCTATTCATCCTCCGCTGGCACTCGGACCTATCCAAAATTGTAAATTGCCTCTGTAGCAATTGCCCACCTCTGCTTGTATTCCTCGGGAAAGCTAGTTCATACGCAGGATTGGCTGGCCTATCATCAAACTCTGGAAGTAGCGGAAAAGCATTTGACTTTAATCCCGCAACTCCCTTTTCTAATTTAATAGCAGCCAAGTCATTGGTATGATATCTATCCCTGATTCTTATCCGATTTCCTTGATTCTTCAAATTTATTTCCTTCCCGTTTCTCTTGAATCCTTCAAGAATAGCTACGCCTTTAATCGCATGCGTTTTTCCTTTGGAACTTTTCAAATTACTTATTCCAGAGGTGACCATAAGCCCACTGTACATCCTATCTGTTCCATCTCCAGGAGAAATACATTGAGCGGCCGTGACCACCATGTCAGCCGCAACGAGAGTACCTCCACAAGCTTTCCCATCATCGGAGGTAATACGAACCTGATAATCTCTCCTGCTTTTAGGTGGTTGCTCACCGTAAAGTGGAACACGATAAAAAGTGCTCTCATCTTGTTCCCCAGCTTTCTCAAGGAACCAGCCCCGAAAATGATCTACCTCAGCATAAACACTCGGTCGACAAAATCCTTCATTATTATTAATAGCGCAAAGTGAGTCATTTCCTCCAAAGGATGTAATTCCACAGAGCACCGCCATTCCATCAGCTCCCCGACAAACAGCTGGACCCCCTGAATCTCCTCCTCCCGCAGTAGGACTCCATATTCCCTCCCTCACACCCCCAACGCAAAGGAGTTGTTCAGTAAGATTAAATTGCCAAGGCCAGGGAGCTTCATTACTGTATTGAAAACAAGTTCTATCTCTTCTTATAACAAAATCTGCCTTTTGCAAATTATCAGAAACATCCAGCGTGTCCGTTGTGCCCCACCCGACAATCACCGCTTTATCTGCGTACTGCAACTCATTAAAACCTTCTGGTGCTAGCGGAATAGATTTTACATTGGGACCAAAAACAATGTCTCGATTGACACGGAGTAAAGCCACATCGTTGTAAATTAGTGGGGAATCTTGCTCCAACTCTGGATTCCCTAGCATTCTACTGTAGTTCTCATGTGGAATAGCTTCCTCAATTATATAGTCATTCTCTGGCATTCGTAGGCTTCCAATATTTCTTCCTAATTTTGCTATCCAAGTTGCATCCGGTTGACGAAGCTCCGTAGTTTCCTCATTAACTATGCAGTGAGCAGCAGTGATAATATAGCGCTTGTTGTAAACTGTTCCACCGCATTGACCACCACCCAAGTTCAAAAGTACTATGTGTGGGAACTCATTTTTCTCGGCGCCGTACGTAGTTGCCAGAAGGCCTTCTGTTGAATTCTTTCGGCAGCAGTAGGCAGATACTCCAGCGGTGCCAATGGAGGTCGTACAAGTTTCCCTAGAAACTTCTTCATATTCCAATCTCTCATTTTTATAGAAGCGTGTGTAAAGGGAAGAGCAAGGGTCAACAGTGGGTTGATCACATGTTGTTACACGACATCTTCTTGCTAACTTGTTATAACTCACTTCTGTAAAATATAATTTTAAAATCCAAATTAGTCCAAAAATATGAAAAAGTTTTAAATAATTTTTTAAGTTTTTTTACCTCCATTAGTCCCGGGTCTACAACAATATTTTATTGATTGTCCAAAAGCCTGCTCACGAAATACTTCATTTGTTCCTCTTGGACAGCGAGGGACTGACCGTCTGAAACCTGTTGATCTGCAATCTTGGCAGGTTGCAACGCCTGTGTTTCAAAAAAATTATCAATTTAAAGTTAAAACTTTATGCGTCGACCTCGACCAATGAATTCTGCCGTCTTCAATATATTTGCAACTAATTTCTTACCAATCCCAATAAAAATGAACCCGAGTACCGGCCAACAACCACCCATGATGATTTGATTTGAGGGGAAACTGATTAAATATATGTTTGATACCAATCCCACTCCAGCTATAAATTTCTCCACTACCAATTTGGTTAAAGGCGTTCCACTTTATGACGCTAATCTTCCCCATTTCAATGCTTTTATATAAGCTGGAGAAGTTTGCAAACCCGGAATTACAATTGCGTCATTTGAATTGCTATCTGCAAATTTATAGTATTGAATATTATGTATGATGCTTTAGACGAGGCTGGATTCAGTTTCAGGTCTACTAAAAGTCATGAAAAGAGATAGAAATAAAATTTGAAGAGCCATTTCCTTTTTCCTCCATAATTTCAATCGTATCATTGGCACATGGCGGCACGGAATATGGATATCACCCAATTACGCAACTGGGCAATTTTTTCTTCATTTCCTGGTCCAAATTAAAGTCAAAGCCAAACAAAAGATGATAAAGCGTGTAGGTTTCGGTTACGAAATATACATGTGCAAGTAAACATTGCAAGAAATATATGTGAATATACCTGATTTGGTTTGGTTTATATCGATCAAGAATCTTTTCCTTTTGTTTGCTTCATGTCCAGCCAAGCGTAATCTGGCGTGATAAGAATATAGCATACTGTTTTATTCTTTGGTTTTGGCATGTGAAGTTTTCTTTATAAAAGAGTTGCAATTAATCACAAAGCCGTGACGTGATATTCCTTGCTTTATTTCTCTGGCTGCAGATTTGGTAATGATGATGGACAAAAGAACAAAATTTTCTTGACGGTAAAGTTTTTCCAGGAAATTATATAAGTTTATTGTGGCAAAGCAACCTGTTTAGGCTTATGTATATACGTCATTGTCCTTCCAGTTGCTATACTTCTTTTTGGTTTAGAATGGATATAAAGTTGCTAAAAATAAATGTACATACATGAGTCTACAAAGCCTTTGCAGTTGATGCAGCAAAAGAATTTAGAGATCACAATTGCATTACAACAATATCACGATGATGATGATGATGATGATGATGAGTTACGTGGCTTGAAATTTGAAAGGAAAATAATAGCTTGAGACACTAATTTGTTGCTATCATATTGTCTACTACGACTGGAGTCTAGAAAGAAGTCAATTTAAGGAAAAGAAATATGTTTTCGGTTAATTTAGTTAGTTATCCAAAAAAAATACATGGATGCAATGAATGTACGTGCATCCCAATTCACGGTCACGGTCATGACTACATTCAACCTTCATGAATGTCTTTGAGCTTCTTATTTTGTCTGGAGCAAGACAAAGTCCAAAAGAAAAAGCCACTTTCATAAGAGTAAATTTCTTCATCAAAAGGAAATTGAGTCTGAAAAGCCTTACTCCAGGTGTCAATCAAATGTAGCTATTGTCTTGACTAGCGATAAGTAAGCGTCGTTGTTGTTGCTTTGCCACTTTGAAACTTACTCAAATTAATTTGCAAAGTTGGAGTTTTATGGAATGATTCAGAAAAAATATTTTTTATTGTGTACTCAACTCCAGATATTCTTGATTAGATTTGATTTGACAGAGTACTAACGACTAGTTCAAGGAAAATGATGGGTCGTGTCGACAATAACAACTTGCATTCTTGGAGAAGGAGAAAGGTCCCTAAATCGTTGCAACTCTGGATTTTCTCTGACTCTAGATACTACCATGAATGCAACGTTTGAGGGAATATCTGAATCATCATGATGACTTCTATTCTTCAAGCAAAGACTGCATGAGTGGAAAAGCTTCAATATAAAGTTTTCTTTTGTCCACTTTCCTTTCATCCCAACAGTTCCATAGAATAACGGATTAATTACGGAATTTGCAACAGCCATAATCAACAAAGCTTCTTGAAGTCTTTTATCCACTTTGGAAGCTCCTGTTCGATCAATCAAGTACCTGAAGAAAAAAATAATTCCACACGACTGAAATATTTTTTTTAATAAAAATGTTCGATTTTAATGAATATCACTTTGCGTTCTCAATCTTGTTCGGTTCAGGGTAGCTTTTTGATTTGCTGTACATCGCAAAATCAACCTTGTTTTATGGGAAGGAGATGGAAATGTGGATGTAAAGCTGTTGCTACGATTAGGTTTAGTATCATCATTGGAATTAGGTTGTGTACGTGTATTGGGGTGACGTGAGAGTAAGGCTTTCAACGGCTCAGCTTTACTCTCACCTCTTTTGCATTCTGTTATGGAATTGAGAGATATTGAGGTATTTATATATTATGAACACTTTGATGATATTTGTTTGATATATGACATTATCATTCGTTGCATCATCATGTTTTTACCTCGCTGGCTGTCACTTATCCTTTGCTCTTTAGGTTTCTTGCGAAGCTCCCACAAAATTTTGGTGTAGGTATAAATTATCACAAAAAGTGGGATAAATTTTAAAGCGGATACAGAACCAATGTTGTACAACAGCTCGTTGAGTAATCCATTTTTCATGAGAAATGATTTGGTAATACATTGCCGAAATGTTGGATAAATGGGATGACTAGCAACGTGATAGACAAATATCTGAAATGAGAGCGCGAGAGGATAGAAAATCTCTTTATGATACATATTATTTCAGCACTTTTATGTATAATACGTAATTAAATGAGGATTAAACCAAAGGGAAGGGAAGAAGTACGTTTTATTCTGCGATTTTATTTATGCCATCGCGCATCGCTATCCTTTAGCAAGAAAATTGTTGAAGGAAATATCTAAAAGCTGTCAAACTTTCACCACATGTATAAATATTACATGAACATTGTTTATGAAACATTAGATAATTCATAATTGTATGAAAATACTTTACGCAATTATAATTTATTACGTTCGTTTCTCCAAGGGTAGTAGTAGAACATAAGCTGAGCACGACTTCTATTTTCCTAATGATGTACAATTGGAAACCATTTTCGACATCACACAGAAACCAGAATAAATTCGGAAGGTATGATCAAATCTCTTCCAAAAACAAATTCACACGGAGCTGGCTATATTGTTACCAACTGGATTAAACGAGTAAAAAACGAGTTATGTTGGAGCTTGACACAAATTTCACAGCAGAAAACTCTAACGAAAGTTTGATTCTACCTCCAATTTCTGGTAACCTGCTGACTTCACTGAAAATAGCACTTTTCACCAAATTCAACCATAATCCCATGCCATATATTTTCTCGTATTATATATGCACGTCTTGAGTTTCTCATCAAATTACAAAAGCAGCGTGACTCAAACAAACCTTTTTTCTTTAGCTTGTTTTTGTAGGTATAAAATCAACATGTGTTTTAGCTACTCAATTACACATATAGACAAATGTTATGTAATTCACACGCTGCACCTGTGAAATCTGTTTGGGTTTTTTTGTTACCCAAAACACAACGTAAATCCACGCAACGATATCACGAAGGTGGACTGCTCTGCTGATCCTCAACATCATCATCATCATTTCTTCTTCTGACTCACTGAATTATGCACCGACCGTACCAAAGCCAAGTAGATAACCAAATCATTAGACAGCGATGAGAGAGTTTTTCTCAAGAAATTGGATATAATATACCTACGTGCTCACATAATAGGCTTATAGTGCCTAGCACTTGCTCATTAGCGTAAATCTGGGTAAAAGTTAAAAAAATCAGTCGTTACAGGCCCATTGCCGGTAAGCCCGTTTGCGGGTATGGTACCTTTTGCGGGTATGGCCAGTTGCGGGTAAGCCATTTTGCGGGTATGACCAGTTGCGTGTATGCCCTTTTGCGGGTATGACAAGTTCCGGGTAGGTCCTTTTGCGGGGGTGGTACTTTTTGCGGGTAGGCCCTTTGCGGGTATGACAAGTTGCATTTATATAGTAAAACCAAGGTTAGGAAAAAACATGAATAAAAGATTTGCTCCATTTTTGCATGTTAAAATTATTAAAAATATGGAAATTGTAGGATTTTTGGAAAAACTATTTTTCAACCAATGCATTAAAACGTATGCAAGCAATGCGTAATGGTTTCAGCGGATGGTATTCTACAAGTAATACTATTACTACGTTAAGAGAGGATCGCAGAAGTGGGTTTAGAGAGCATCATTGAAGGGATTTGGTGGACTTGAGGGGGTTTGGAGGTGATCACTCAACGCCTGTTTCAGCTGCGTCTCTGGGACTGCTTACTGGCAATTTATTCAGAGAGAGAAGCAGGAAGCTGAGGACAGATAAGAGATTTGAATTTTGTTTGTTTGATTTGTGATACTTTAAGTAATTATGCATATCTATGGCGACGTTTTTTAAGAAGGGTTAATGTTTCCGGCCAAAGAAAAGTGCTGGACCCTGTGAGTTTAGTGACAAAGTAAAGAGCAATGCTTTTTTAATTCAGCGACCGACTCCCGATTTGGCTTAATTTTGGATTAGCGTTACTATGGGTTACTTGCAGCTAGTAATACCAAAAAAGTAAAATCCAAGTTAAGATGTAAACTAAAAATCGGATTACATTAGGATACTGATTAAAACTGGCTTATCTCTTTCGCTATGAATTCGATTGCAAAATGAGTTTGAGTTTCTTCCCTGTTGCTTTGGGGGTATTGCTGCATAGCATACTCTCAGATTTTTATGCGCCTGCGTTAAATCAATTGCAAAATACTATTTGTATTGCTAAAATTTACCGTTCAGAAATCGAATACAAGCAATGATTCGTAATATGAAATTCTTCATTAGACAGATAAGTCGGAACTTTGAGCTTCTATCACTTTAAATTAGAAAGCTATGTCAATTAAAATAAAAAAAACAACTGTTTGTGAGACAGAACCATGTCACGTAAAAGCGTCAGCGCCACTTCAGTAGCAAGAAAATGCAACCAGTTGTAAAAAATTTAACTACTTACTTACTAAACTACTACCCCGTACCGCTAATATTTCTTGACTGTCCATACTCTCCGACAAGTCCTAACCTTAACTTGCTGTTTATCCATACTCAATGGACTTCAACTCAAGTGAAAAGGGTAACAGTAACAGTTAAAAGAATTATTTTGTAACAGTCGTGTAGCCTCTTAGAAAAAAACACTCTTCAGTCTGCTCAAACCTGTTATTATCCCTTGTAAAATTTTATATAATCAAGCCACAATTACATAGTTATGCTACTAAAACCTGTGCATTGGTTGAAAAATAATTTTAACATGCAAAAATGGAGCAAATCTTTTATTCATGTTTTTTTCCTAACCTTGGTTTTACTATATAAATGCAACTTGTCATACCCGCAAAGGGCCTACCCGCAAAAAGTACCACCCCCGCAAAAGGACCTACCCGGAACTTGTCATACCCGCAAAAGGGCATACACGCAACTGGTCATACCCGCAAAATGGCTTACCCGCAACTGGCCATACCCGCAAAAGGTACCATACCCGCAAATGGGTTTACCCGCAATGGGCCTAGAACCAAATCAGTTGCTTAAAACTACTCACCCATTTTAAAGCTACCTAAATGTTTACATAAGATCATAAATATTGGATGTGTATTTGCATACGCAAAACATAGTAAAGTACAGTGTAATCTGCACTAATATGTTTGAAACGACTTTATGCAATCAGAAAAGAATTTCAAAAATAAATTTTGTGTAGCAAATCAATTTTTAAGCAACTTTTTATTAGGTGTATATTTCATGAAAGCTCACATGTATTGGTTTAATAAATTTTGGTACACATACGGACAAAAAATACAAAGCCATTAACTAGCAAAAACTTGTCAGTTAAAAAACCAACAAGGTTATTCTTCATCTTGTACACCTTTAAGTAATTACTAACCTAGTTTTATATATTATGCATTGCACAAGACAAGCTATGTAATCAATGTAAACAATTTATCAGCCTTTGACTTTTTACTATTCATTACTCAGACTGTTCGTAGTGTAAGCATGTATGTATGTATTTTTTTGTGACTTATGATTTTTTTGAGTGTGAACTTTTGCTTAAGAGATTTATGTTAATCAATGTATGTGTTGTGTTTAGATAGATTTTTAGGGATTGAGTGGTTCTGTTCAATGTATTTAACATTTTTAGACACTGATTTTTATATACATTGTTCCTAAATCTAAATGAGTGGTCTTGTAACTAATATGAATATTATGTGAGTTTTCCTTTGAGAAGGAAACTACTGTTTCTTCAATCTCTCTCCTGACCCCGTGTCTTTCTGGTTTGATCTTTTCCCCTGTCTAAAAATTGTCATTCAGTGCAGTACGTTATTTGTTGATCTTTAACATTTTCTATATTAATATTTGGCCATTGGCCTTCCCTACGTATTTTTTGACTTTGGGGCTATGTAATAAATTCAATCTTTAACCCTGTTTTAAAATACAATTCAAAGTTTCTGAGCATTATTTCTTGAACTAGTAAATTGCAGGCAGTTTCTAAACTAATATGAGGCTACGTCATTAGTTACCCCAATTAGCTAAAGCATCAAGCAAGCTTCTCTGAATACTTCACCAACATCACCACCCCCATCCCACATTTTGCTATTTTTTAATGAAATGCAACAGAAATGAATAATTTTTTCCACAAATTTTGCTGTAAACGCTTCTTTAAGAAACCAACAAAACGTCAATAATTCGAAGTAGTGCAAATTGTTGAAACATGAAAGGAGTGGTCGTCGCAATAAAGTTGTTACTACTACAAAACTCGACTCTGAGAACACGGAGACACCTCACAATTCTTTTCCAAATAAAAGGTTTTTGAATGAATACTCCTTGCTGCTTCATTCTCATCAAAAACTGTGCCGAGCTGGAATGCACATTTGCACAGGATCCGTAAACACAGTTCATGACCAAGATGGAGCCAACAAGAACTCGAAAATAATACACCCGCACCCACACGCTAGTGCCGCCCCCAGTTCCCAGACTACTGATGAGTTTCAAAGACGCCGTGATTTGACCAGTAAGTATGGTCATCAGAAGGGAAACGAGGAGCATTGAATGAACCTCATTGAATGTAATTGACAGCAACTGCACTTTCCTGTAAAGTAGGACCACCTTCTTTTTCAATATTTCGCTGCCCGTTTTTTCATTCAATTTATCCAATATATGTTTGATTTGATTCTGGTGTCTTGGTGAAATCAAAGTAAAAACTTCGAACGGAATTCCGTTCGACGTTTTTACTTTGATTTCCTCAAGACACCAGAAAAAATCCAACAAATATGAAAAACATGTATTGACTTTATGTTCCAAGTTTTCGTAACGGTTAGTTATTGCTTGATCGAAATTAGAAGTTTGAACTGATACTTGCCATTGTTCTTGTAGTTATATGTATGTATGTATTTATGTATAGGGCTCCAGAAACTTTCGTTATCTAAATACTAAATCAAATTATATCTTCATATTTATCCGTCATAGTTTTGCTTTCATCCATTTTCCTTATTTGGTTTATCAAAAAACTTACTAATATTTACACATAAATATTTGAGAGGTTCTGTTTGACAAGATAATAACGAAATGGACGGCAGGTCTGGCATGTAATGTTTGGTTTAATTGAACAACAGGTATGCATGATTTATTTTCCATCAAAGTGGACGATATTCTAGTTGGTAAATAATTTGATTATATTGTATTGTATTGTATTGTATTTGTTTATTCACCTCTTTTCGGCCAAAGGCCCATAGAGCGACCAAGAAATAAAATGATATACATACATATATCAACAATAGTATTTTATATAAATGAGTTTGGTTAGTAGTAATTAAGGAAATGAAATAATAGTAATAATAATATTGAATTGATAATAATATTAATTTGATAATAATATTGATTTGATAATAATATTGAATTGATAATAATATTGATTTGATAATAATTATTAATAGTAATAATAAGATTAAGGAATTTATATTCATAAAGTAATGACATTGGAATTAAGCTATAGTATTAATAAGTGTAACATTTATTTGAACAGAAGAACCAATCAACCTAAAGTTATATGTTAATAAGAAAATATTTAATGAAAACCACTAGAGACTAAAATTTTAATATTATAATATTTTAATATTAAGATTAAGATAGGGGTTGCATTTCGATGTCATTGTTTGTAGCATTGGGCCGTAGAACTTTTTTAAGGAGAATAATGAAAAACATAGAGCAGAAACCAATTATAACTAACACGAAAACACCAATGGTAACTTAATAAGTAAATGGCACAGTTGGTGACTTTATTTAAAAGGAATATATAGGAATATACTTAATCGAACTTAAAATATAAAATAGTTTCTATTAACTGTACTATAATTAGTGTGCACCAAGGGATATATTCCTAACTGGAAGTAGTTTGTCATAAAAATTCATCCACTCAGCTTCTTCCACAAGCATGGGATGTTTGGATGAGTAATTGAGAGATTTAATTGTGGACCAAAAGTTGCGAGAGTCGTGACATTTATTTAATTTTGCAAGCGTCGCATTTCTATAAGCTGTCTCTTTCTCACGTCTGATTGCTCTGTATCGCTTTTTTGCCTCGATATATAAGTTATTTTGTTCCTTTTCCCATGCTTTAGCTTTTGCACTCACCAGCGCATACTTAACTTGGTTCCTTGCAACCAAACACTCAAAATCAAACCAGGGTTTATTATCATTTCTGCTGAAGCTCGAGTTCACATACTTTAATTGCCCTAACTCTCTTGCACAGTCGTACACTGCTAGCTCAAATCCTTCATATGATTTTTTTTGTCCATCCAAAAGAAGTGATAATGAAGTTTTATAGCTCTCTTTCTTGCTTTCATTCCATTTCAACTTCCTACCAATTGCTTTATTTATAGGCTGTACTTGCATTTTCAGCGTCAATGTGCATGGGAAATGAGACGAATAGGTAAAATTTAACACTTCCATGTCGTAGCATGAACTTACTGCATGTGCATTCCCATATACTAGGTCGACAGTACTTTGACCATTTGCATTTGCAAAAGTAAATTCTCCTGGTCTGTCTGACTTACTTCTACCATTAAAAAGCAAAAAGTTATTGCATGATAGCGAGTGAGAAATCTCCCTGCCTCTACTTGAGATATGCTTATCTAAGCTGACCCTATTATGTGTCAACACTCCCAAGGAAGCGATGACATGCTCATTATAATCATCCAGTTCGCCAACTCTAGCATTGAAGTCACCTCCAACTAAAATAACATCTTTATCATAGCTCTCCTGTATCTCACAAAGCTTCTCCTCGAGCTCTTCAAGGACATGATCATAATCATGCCCAGGTTGTATATATACATTGACCACCACGATGAAAGTGTTTTTCATACACAAGCGTATTGCCAAGAAATGCTCACTACGCACTATGACAGAATGAAACTTGAACATTTTTTCCTCATAATATATTGCTAGCCCTCCTTTAGCTCTACCTTTGGGATTATCACGAGTTGCATGTGATACCTCCACTTGGAAGCCCTGAATTGTATGTGATTTTTGATGCGGCTCTGTCCATGTTTCACAGAAGCATAATATATGACTATTTCTCAACCGTGCAATGTCCTCTTGGTGCATTAATTTGATCTGATTTATACCTTCTATGTTCCAAAAAATTATTTCTATCTTACTTGCTAATTTGTTAGTAGTATTAATTAGATGATTTCCATTACTTATCGGATTTTGAAGTTGCTCCATGGGCCGATGTCCTCATGCTTCAGTCACCACTTTAAGTGCGTCATCAAAGATGTACTTCATGACAGCTTTGCCATCCTTCCGAGTTGTTAGAACCCCCCCTCGAACGCTCATGCGTAGATCCTTGTCTGCAGCTTTCAGCTCCCGAAATTTTTCCCGAAGTTTCTGCTCCACAGCTCGCTCATACTTAGACAAGTCATCATTTAGAAAGATTTTCTGTCCCTTGAGCTTCGCTCTAGCACTCATTATTGCTGACTTGTCCATTTGTCTAATAATTTTCACCATCAACGGCCTTGGTTTGGTGTCGCCTGCTGTTTTGGGTTTCCCCATGCGGTATACATTATCCAGTCCAACGTCGTTTGCGCCCAATTTTCCAAATAGCTCCGCAACTGCTTTTATTTGTTCCGCTGTGCTCTCGTTAGCTGCCTCAGCAATGCCAAAAATGACAATGTTTTTGGAACGCTGTTGTGATTCCAATCTTGAGATTGCACGATTACATTGCTCAATTGATTGGAGCGTAGGAAGCTGGGCCTTAATTGGCTTAAGCTCCTCCTGGATAATTTCCTTAAACTTTTTTAACAGGTCCGCCTCATTCATTTTTCCCATTGCAAAATCACTAACACAAGATTCCAGCTCTTGGAATGTAGAATCTAAATTCGTTGCACAGGTTTTTTTCGAGGGGTCGGTTGGTGAAGGTGAGAACGATTCAGTTCGATTTCTCTTTTCCCCGGGTGTACTTGTAGATGCTGTTGGCACACTTGTATTGCCTTGACTTTTAGTAGGTGAGCGTTGAAGATTTTTACTTGGTTTAAATGCCCCAATTGGGTCAAACCAGCTCATGCTATAAGCATTATATATTTGCTATAAACTAGCTTCCACTCAAACCACACGCAAAGTCATACAAGTATAACACCTAGGCTGAGATGCAATTGATGTAGATGCACTCACTGTATATATGCGAGACAGTTCTCCAGACAACCTTCCACCACGAGCTCTCAGACCAAACTCCCTAATTTGATTATATGATGGCCGTGACTGTCAAATAAATTTTCTTATGACTTTAATTATCACTCAAATTATTACTTCTATGAAATTTTCCAAACACATCCTGTATAATTAATAATTAACGTATGTATCTGTCGTATTTTAGTAGCAACAAATGAAACTTGACAAATGTAATTGAAATTAATACTGCAATTTACAAATAATGAAACGAAAATTGTTGCTTTAAAATTGGAAACTCATTAGAAACTGAATGGTTTACAAATCAAAACAATAAATAAACTACCCAATTTTTTATTAGTTGCAAGTGTTTCTGTAACTGCATTTTATACTACTTTTTTACAACAATTATATAATTCTAAATATCCTAGCAGATAAATGATTTTTCCAATTAATTATGTATTCTTTTATCTATCAGCAGCAAATCAACAGTTCTTCCAATATTAAAGTCAAGAAAGACCAGTGGGGTCCGTTTATCAATGAAGTTGGAGCCACCAAATTTAATTTTCAAACTTGGTAAAGACCTCACAGTTTTTCTTGCTATTGGATTTCTCAAAACTTTTTCATTTGTTCTAATACTTTTTGTGAGCATGAGGGATGTGTTGTAGACGCTTCCTGCGTACCCATAAACTCCCAAAATTATAATGGAAATGTTAACAATAGCAACCACATTACAGAATATCGCAATCAAAGGAACATCCTGGCTGTTGTGAAATGTTCGAATGAGAATAAATGCGGCAATTGATTGTGCAAATGCAACCGTAGCCAATAGATGAATGACGACTGCTGAGTGGGCTTCGTTGAATAAATTGACCAAAAGTATAAGCCTCCTGTATGAAATAAAAATTGCAATTGGGTTGCTGCCTCTTGAAATTTTCCTGCATAAAAATTATTAAAAATATTTGGTAAATAATTTTCAGGTCGTGAAATATTTTTGGATTAAAGTGTTTTACCTTAAACAAAGAAGCAAACAGGCTCGCATACAATTCAAAGCTAATATCATTTCCAGCCAGAAGAAGATGACTCCGCTCCCAAGACCGTACCAAACTATAAGGTTCCCTGTAGCTAAAAATGTCCTTTCCGCAATAAGCATTAAAGTTGATTTTGGCTCCAATAATGCGAAGCAGCGATCCATGAATAGAAACAAATTTGTGGGAAATTCTGGCATGATAATTGATGGTAGTCCAAAAAATGCGACATTTCTTGCAGACAAAAACAACAGCTTACATAAATACTCCACAACAACAAAAGGTTTTCCTGGTAGCTTGTTTCCATCTTCAAAATTTTTTAATTCAATAATTAATCGTGAATTAAATTTCATATAATTTTATAAAAAAAATTCTCACCCTTTTCCAACTCCATTTCCAGTTTCATTAATTCATTAAGGTTTTGAATTATTGTTTTGCAATGTTTCAAATTGTTGAACACGCTGTCCGCACCCATTAACACAATAGCGCTGGTGAAGTATGCTTGAGATTTCATTATTATTCCATCCAATTTTGGGTTTCCTATTGCTTCGGGGATTACCAGAATACCCAATATCAGTGGAATTATGACTTTTAGCTTCATAACTCGCTCAAAATAAAATTTATCCTGTAGATATAGCTGTTTCTCCTTAGTGTTCCATTTGAATGTAACATTTCCAAAGTATGAGCCGTACTCCAAGGATTTTTGAACGACTTTCTGAATTTCTTCAGTTTGGGACATTTTAGTGAAAGTTCATTGAGAGCGAGTTAAGAGTATGAAGTTCAAGAGTGGTGCTGATAGAGTAAATGAAATTTTTCCAATCTCGTAATTGTCGTTGGCTTCCAAACCTTTTTGTACGTAATTTGATCCATCAAATTAAAAGCAGGAAGCTCACCATGTTTGCTTTTCCTAACATTTTGATATAAATCTAGCTTTTCAAGGTTGGCTTTCCAATTATTTGGTAGCAAAACTAACAATAACAAAAGCAATAACAAATGTTGGTAGAGTTACTCAAATACTTAGACATTTGAAGAATGTTTTGATTGACATGATAAAAGTCTAGTTGGCTGGTCTGTAATGTTTCATTTGATTAAAAAACTGTTGGCATATGTCGAATTTTGACTATTAATTTCGAACCATATTTTGTTTCTGGTAGATAAGTGACAAGTTTTCATTAATTACCAAACCAACGTTGTTTTAGCTGAAAAATCTATCAAACATCTTAATTTGATCTTTATTATTTCATTAGTGTACTTTAATTTTACAACTAATTGCATGTATGTATGTGAGATCTTAATATCAAGAAGTGAGCTACTGGTTCAATTTTTTATCTATTAAAAGCAAATCTACAGTCCTTCCAATATTGAAATCCAGGAAAACAATTGGTGTCCGCTTATCTATAAAATTCGCTCCACCAAATTTGATTTGAATGGTTGACAAGGAAGTCGCCGTCTTTCTTGCTAGTCGGCTTCTTAAAACAAATTCGTTCCTCCTTAAAGTTTTTGTTAGCAAAATGGATGTGCTGTAGACACTTCCCGCATAACCATAAATTCCTAATATAATTGCCGAAATATTTGATATGGCCAACAAATTGCAAAGTATTGGAATCAACGGTAGATGATCCTGACTGTTTCGAAATGTTTTGATGAGAATAAATGCCGCAAGAGATTGTGCAAATGCAACTGTTGCCAAAAGATGAATGACGACGGATGAATGGGCTTCATTAAACAATGTAGCTATTAACTTGAGTCGTCTATAAAAGCAGAAAACTACTTGTGGGCTGCCATGGTGGAGAAGCTTTCTGCTAAAAATAAAAATATTTTTTATCCTAATTAAACTTTTAAAAAATATGTAGAATTACTTTCAAATTTATACCTTAGGCAGAGAAGCATACAAACTCGCATGCAAGTCAATTCAAGTATCATTTCAAACCAGAAGATGAGAACGGAGCTGTGTATCACATACCACACCAGCGTGTTGGCTGCTCCTAACAACACCCTTTATGCGATAACCATTAATTCGGATTTTTCCTCAATTACTGAAAACCAACGGTCCGTGAATAGAAACAGGTTTGTTGGAAACTCGGGGAGGAAGCATGCTGGGAGTCCAAATGCAAAACAAACTGATTTTCCAGATTCATGCAAAAGCTTGCATAAAAATACCGCAATTACAAATGGATTTCCTCCAAGATTGTTTCCACCTTCAACAAACACAATTCAATTTATTTAAGGAATTTTTAGTTTCGTAATTAAAATAAGTTTTGGCTTACCTCTTTCCAATTTCATTTCTAGTTTTATCAGCTCATTGACACTTTGGATGGTGACGCTATAGCTGTTCAACATGCTCCATACCATAGATGGGCGGCCACTTGGCCCATGGCCCACTTCAGATTTGGTGGCCCACTTTGCCACTGGCCCATGGCCCACTTCAGATTTGGTGGCCCACTTTGCCACTGGCCCATGGCCCACTTCAGATTTGGTGGCCCACTTTGCCACTGGCCCATGGCCCACTGTGGCAAAGTGGGCCAAGTGGGCCAGTGGGCCACGAAAATGGCCCATGGCCCACTGTGGGCCGCCCATCTATGCTCCATACTCCATCCCCGCCCATCAAAACAATTGCACTTGTAAATGAGGCTTGAGATTTCATTGTGATTCCATCCAACTTTGGATTTGTTGCAGCTTCATACATCATTAGTACTCCCAAAACCAAATGGATTATGACCTTAATGCGCATAACCTTTTTAAAATGGGATGTGTCTTTCAAATACATTGTCTTTTCATTTGCGTTCCAGCGAAATGTAGTGGTTCCAAATTTTGAACCATATTGTAGGGATTTGTGGAGAGTTCTTTGAATTCCTTCAGTTTGCGACATTTTTTTGTTAAAACTTAGCAAAATAATTTGCTTCGCCGACGAGCTAAAAAAATAGACTGGGCCGCTAATTAAACAAATCCAGACTGTTCTTTACAAAGTTTTTGTTCTATATTCTGACTCTAACGTTATTTCAATTATCAACCACTTAAGCACATTTAAATTGTCTTTCCCGCTATAATTTTCTGTTTAGTTCTCCAAATTTTGTTTACATGGATAATAATGCAAACAAAATGAGTGGACGCTAATGAATCATGTGAAAAAGTTGATTCGTGAGGAGATATCAGTGATGATACTGATTGGCATCATAACTACCTCTTATCGTTGTTAATCATGTTTTATTTGATTACGTCGGCTTTTTCATCGATAAATAAATAAATGACAAATTTGGTTATATGAAAGATCAATCATCGTATTTATGTACAATAGATTTCTAGTTAATTTCTTGTCAGTAATTTACCAGCATGGTTAATTTAATTAGCCTGTCTTTCGTATTCTGAGAAGGTAAGACAGACATTTCTCTTGAAAAAATTATTACAGTTAAGTCACATGTTATTTCCCACGAATAATGTCACGATTGGATAACTTATAAACGAAAACCGTCACAAAAGAATAATGTTGTGTAGTTGCGATAATGTTTAATGAATCTGATTGTGAAGAGGTTAAGTTTCTTTAAAAATAATTATGAGTGTATGAAAATCTAACTGAAGCTGGACAAGTGAGTATGCTATTTCTTGGTCTAGTCTGTCTGTGTATAAAAGATGTAAATAGGTTATTGCTTGGTGCTCTGAGCTGCAAGTGAATGATAATAATATGCAGGTACAAAAGTACAGAATGAATGAGAGCTACAAGAGTATTCTCGATGGTTTCAATCAGCAGTATGAGCAGAATGGACACTGACATTTTATTGGTGTCAGGTTTTTATAGTCGAAGGTTTTTTACACAAAGTCATATGGATCGTAGAATAGAATCGTAGAAATGAACTTGGAGAAGAATGAACTCTAAAAATATTCAGGATTAAAAGTAAAACAACCTCAGAAGGAGGAAGCTCACGCATAAGTATTAAGATTAACATCATCAACATAAATTCAATAATAAGTACATGGATAATAATTAGAAAATGAGGTTACAGGTGAATGACAGATCGTATTTAAATTAGGATAAATTGAGAACATAACAAAAAGATTGTTGAACTTTTACAGACATACAAACAGAATCTATTGGCCTTACCATTTAGAAATATTCTTCCATTTTTACTGAAATTAAGGCAACATTATTATTATTTATTTATTATGATTATTTAAATAATTATTCAATAACTAAACAGGTATCCTGAAAGAAATACTTGAACTTTGAACTTCTATTGCACAATCATAACCTTCGTATCCCATCATGGACTACCACGCTTTCGTTTGGCTCCAATAGATATTGCATTCGCTTCTGGTCTTACGTCGAACTTTCAATTTCGTAATTGCTAATCCTACAACGCGCTTACATTTGTATTGTTATTGTCAATCAAATCAATAGGAATAGATAGAAAAGGTGGGCATCCAAATAAAAAAAGTGATAAAATACATGCATTTTCGAATAAGCAAATTTCGGTGGGCAAATTTGGTATAAACGGTGAAACTTTAAGTACATCCCTTTTTTTATTAACGTATACACACAATATGATTTATATAATAAAATGTCGCGATTGCTGTTCCATAATTTATTCGTGCATTCCCTACAATTAAATAACCTTCTCTGGGTTAAATCTTACTTGTTGTTACAAAATTGCTTAATAACTATTACATCCTACTAACAGAAATATCGTGGTGTCATTTCTGAAATCAAATCATGCATCTTCTTGCGTACTATTAGTTTTACAACATCAAACTGGAATTTCATTTTACAAAGACATTGGAACTTTGTTTACTTTGCTATTGCTTTACACATTTTATTGATCAAAAAGAAAATTAGAAATCAAACTGACAATGAGAAACAAACTTTGTGTTTAAATGGTATCGCTTCTACGAAGAATACAGATGTCGCCATCCGGTTTCCCACCAGAGCTAACGGAAACAAGCTGCAGGTTCTCACAAACGTTCCAAATCCCTTGACGCTTCAACATCTGTCGAACCAAAATTTCATCTCCATTTTCCCCCATCGAAGTTAGTCGTTTGAGAGTAACATCCAGTCTCATTTTAGCAGAAGCCAAAGGTTGCCTTGCAGCAGCCAATCGCTGATTATTTACTTCTTCTAGTGCTTCTTCATAATCATGATCATTCTCAAATTGCTCAAGTATCATAGTCTTTGCGGCATCTTCTTGTAGCTGAAGGGAAGCCACCTCCTCTGTTAGTATAAGCAGGCGTTCTTTCAAATCATCCACATTCTCACCAACAACATCATTATCATTAGAACATTGTCGTTCCTGGATTCCCAAGTCATCGTCTTGTTCATTATCAGCATCATTATTATCTGATTCGGAGGAGAATTCACTTTCATCTTCATCCAGGCCAACAAAAACAGCTTCCGCTAGTCGAAAACGAAGCAGCTGGAGAACACTCAGAGCAGGAAACTTATCACGTATTATCTTTTTGAAAATTCCTTCCTCCGAAAACTTTGGATAAGGTATTGCCAAAGTTTTTAAAAAAGGGAGTGACGGAAGAGTAATCTGTGACAATGGTGATGGTTGCATATCACCAAGAAGAAAATCTAGGGGTATATCATCATCAAACCAAACAGCCACAGTCCAGCTGTCGTCCAACAAGAGTTTCTCAAGAGTATTACGACATTTGAAGATGAAGGTGTTCAAGTCGATGGATCTCTTTTTTATTGCTCCAACAAAGGAGAGACTCTTGAGTGCAGGGAAGGAGCTGAGGCGGAGAAACTCTGAATTGGGACAGGAGATTTTAAGCTCACTTAGGTTCCCAAAAGCAGAATCCTTGGTGCTGTAGGTAATGGCCGTTTCAGAAGTCACTGACAGCAGATAATTATGTCGTTGTCGAAGGGCTGGGATGAAATTAAAAGTGTCAAGATTCAACTTAACAAGCTGGTCGGCATAGGAGATGATGAGCCACAAGCAGAGGAATTCCCATTTCTTGAAGTCAAAGTCGTGGAGTGACTCTGACTTGAGATCTAACATGGCGAGATTCGGCAAAGGCGGAGGTGAAGGGACTACAGCGCCAGGCAAGTCGAATTTGGAGTTGTTAATCAAGTTCACATCTGCAAGGCTCAGACGTTTCAAGTGAGGCATGGAGCCGAGCACGGTGGCCAGGATGTTTAACTCAATTTCTCGATTTTGAAACGCAAAAAACGTTAAGTTACTTCCAACTCGGGTTACGAAGTCAGGCAAATACATCATCGGGAGTTGGGGACTGTGACGAAGCCAGAAATTAGTTTGCAAGCGGTGCTGTCCTTTGAGAAGGAGGGAGTTGAATGGAGCACGATTTCCACAATCAAGTAACAAAGTTGGAGAGCAGCGAATATAAGGTTCCTTTATTCTCTGATTATCTACAAACCACAGTTCGGGAAACGGTTGGAGCACACCGGAGACCATCCTCTTTTCCAGGATTGAGGAAATAATGTCCCTCCATTTAGAATTGACGAGGCGATAGCTAAGCAAAGTTTTCTTGTCCTCACCCAGCTCCAACAAATGCTCCAAAATTATTGTCAGAACCTGAATACATCAAACAACAAACCTCATCATGGTAATTCTTATTTCCAATCATCCATCCATGTTCGAGCACATTTTACATTTTGGTATCCAATGAAAGTTGACCGTTAAAGTTTTGAGTAGTTAGCAATAGATTATCATTATCACTCACCTCAGGAGGCATGTCGACAATTGACAAAATGAAGGAATCCACAGTTACATCATTATCCTGACCAAAAACCGGCATCAACGGAAGGGGTGCCAGCACTAAAAGTTTTGACCCAGACATTCCTAATAGTCAGTTAGCTAGCCGCTTAGCAGAGTTCAGATATATATTGATATTGGACCTAGAAACAAAAGAAAAAATAACAATTACTCGTACTGGTATAGTTCGGAATCGCAAAGAAAATGTTTTAACTTCAGTTTCTACCTAAAGTTGGTTTGTGGTGTAACAATCAGTAATCAAGCGTCAAAATCACTTAATTGTTACAACTTTGTAATATCGAATATCTTTTCAATCCAGCTTTCAACTTAGAGTTGTTCGTTCAGATTCTCTGACGTCTGACCTCTTTCTTTTTCTATTCAACAATTACAATTCAACATTTTTCGTCAGCTGCATGATTGCAATGATTGCATGCATAAAAAAATGTTTTGATATTGCATTATTCTGTAAATTATGCTTACTTTAGCGCGCTTTCTTGAGACTTGAGAATTTTCTATGGTTAAACCATAACTTGATTGTAGAAGGAACAAAGACTTTGTGACCTCGAATTGACGCTTGGTGCTTGAATCTATTATGCTTAGCTATGTCTCCCTGAAAACTTTTCTTAAGTTCTCAGTTATCACATGATCGTTCATAAAAGTATATGATTCAGGATTGTCTTCGAAAGCGTTATTTGTCTAAATGAAAAAATACAAGAAGTATTACGGTTGATTACCTTTAAACGGCTAAAAATTCCAATATGAAAATGCATAATTACCAAATCATGTCACATGTGGTATTCATTTTATCCATGTGTGTCGATTCGGCTGAAGGTAAATGGAGTGAGTACCTTAAATGCATGTTATTTGGTGTTTTTTAAATATATAATGAAGACCTTCAACACTACCTCACTATACCTTACTATGTCAACATTAATACTAAAATTCAAAAGTAGATGCTAACAAGATTTGGGCGTGTTTGCTCTGGTTTTTTTATTATCCATATATGCATTTTTAGTATTGGCTGTTGTTGTAGGTTTGTTTGACAGAGCAAACTGACTATAGTATTTAGAGGAGTTAACTAAAGTCAGTTAGGTGTATTGGCTCTAAAATAATGCAAACCTTAATCGTAAGAATAAAGGAAAAGTAGAAATATATTAATGCTAAAATATTAAATTCAATAATTTTATGCATCCCCTCCTTTACCGTATTACTAAAATTTATGTGGAAAGTTACCAGAACAAAAAATACCCAATAATATAAACTAAAGGAGAAATCCACGAAAGATGTTTACCTTTCTGGAACATGGGAAGTAAAGGTTGGTTGAAAGACATTTTTTCTTTTATTCTAGTCTTTTCCACGACATGAAAAGACAATAACGCATCGAAATATTCTCCTCAAATACAAAAATGTTGCCGGAATCCATTTACAAGCATACAGCTATCCGAGTCCGTCTTACCTCAATTACTGGACAGTCCCTTGTCGAGTGGAATAAAGAGGAGGGTCGTGTCGTCTTAGCAAATACATATTACATTCTGAGCTGGTTATTTGGGCTCATCTCCGGTTATATATTTTGCGCTTGTCATACTGTTTCCATATATCTTACGTTGTTTCCATTGAAGGAAATCCCAGATGAGGCGGAGGAAGTTGAAGACCCCAAAAAATTTGCTACCATCGTTCTCCAGTGGGCAGAATTGATTGTGAGCTTTGTGATCTGCATTCTCATGAGTATGCAGTGGATCAGAAGGCACGAAATCGTTTACTTAATGAACCAACTGCTCATCTACAATACACAACTGATGGGTAAGACTGGAAATTGACAAGATAAGAAGATACATAATCATAGATCAATGTAGGCAATTAAATAAATACAATTTTACTTTCACTTTTCACAGCGGATTTTAAAGGGAGGGGACTCGAGCTGGATGCTGAGCAAAAGCACGCGGTTAAAATCAGTGGGATAATCTTGTATTGGACTTACTACACCACATTTTTCTTTCCGTTTCTACTCGTATTTACCATTCTTCATCCCCTTGAGCCGACACATGTAATGGCATGGGATTTATTGGAGATAGACCTAAGTGTGGACAACTTTGGAATGGTTCAGGCAGTCTGCATTTCCGGTGCCATTCTTGGATTGCTTGCTGGAGGCAACGCGATATTCATAATTGCAAACTTGGCTGACTGCTACCATCCATTGGCTACTGGGGTACTTCGAGACATCATACCTGAAAGCTTGCATCAGCACGTGAAAGGAACAAGGGTAAAGATTGTGGTAGCGAAGTATGGTCCCGTAGATGATGAGGAAATCATAAAAATATACAGAGTACAAAGGCTACTCAACAACCTTCTAAACGGAATCATGGGCTCAGTTATTTTGGCAATGCATCATGTTGCTACGCTGGTGGCGTCGAGTGTGATGATCTTCTTTGTTATCAAAATGCATGGGATACTTTTGGAAGTTGGGCTAATTGGCTATGTTACTGTCTTTGGATCACTGGCTATAGCATTACTGATTGAGTATCTGGAATCTATGCTGTTTGGAAATTTGGTGGAAATCTCATCCGACTTCATTGAAAAGGGGGATAAGCTTGTTGGAAGGAAAACTCTTTACAAGAAATTTGTGAGGTCGTGTCAGGTATTTTATGTGGAGCAGGCGTATCCATTCTACCGTATTGATAAAGGCACATTTCTTGCATTTGCTAGTGAAATTGTGGACAAAGCTATAACTATACTTCTTTGGTAATTTTTGGGTAAGTTGCAATATATTGTTTGCGAATGTGGATACAATTTAGGTCATTATTTTTATCCAAATATTTTTGAGTATTTTGGGCTTGGTTGGCCTCAAAATGTACCTTTATTGAACATGAATATTTTTGGTTGACAAAAGGGCGTATTCAACTGTCAGATTATATCCACATAATCGAGGAAAACAACTTAAATATGTGAATTAAAAAATATTAAAGGTACATAGCTCCACTCGGATCAAATGCATAAATAGTGAAAGGCTAGAGTAGAAAACTAAGGAAAACAACACAATTTGGTTACTCGTAGGATTTCAACATAATTAATTCCCTTTAAACTATCATCCAAGAAATCCTACGACAATTTCAAGGTTTCTCTCAAGCCACTAGGATTTGACTGTTTCTTGCTTTCGTAGTAATTTTTAATTCGAGCAAATGAATTCCACATTACAGAGTTGGAGGCATAATTATTATTATTATTATAGGGTTTTATTGCAGACTGTTGTAAGCGAACATTAGTTAACAAGCCAGTACCCTTTGAAAATAGTAAAGGAGAAAAAAAATAAACAGAGTCATAAAGTTATAAGTATAGTGGCGATCATGGTGGTGGTTGTGAGCAAGGGAAAACATAACCCAGGAGACAGCTAAGAAAGGGAGAAAAAGTACCTTTTCAGAAAAAAAACATATTTGATATTTCCGGATGGGGAAAAAACCTTGCACGACCAACAGATCGTCAGTCCCATTTGGACAACCACACCACCACTTCAAATAATTTAAGAAAAAGGAAAAAAACCAGTAGGCTATGCCAAAAATATTCAATATATAATACATATATTTATAGAATTTGCATGAAACACGTTCAAGCAAAACTAAGTTGGCGTCAGTCCTCAGCACCTCTAGTGAGTTTCCACGGCAGGTTGACTTGAGGTACGGCTTGCACATAAATATGCTAATAAGTATGAGATGATTCGGTTTTAGCAAGTGAATTTACTGTGAGTAGCTTTATTTTGTGTACCGATTGTATAGCAACACGTCTACATGTTTTGGTAGTAAGCTCATCGTTTACTTTATCGATACATATGTCGTTAGCCATTAGAAAGAATGAAGAGGTTACTTAATCGCTGTTGTCCCATTATAGGTCTTAAAATTTTTTTTGATCTTCAACTTGGATAATGCCCATTCGTTACCTGCAACGGTCACTGGAAGTGTGATAAAAATTTCGAGTGCCGTGGTAACATAAGAAAGCTGGTGACGCAGTCCATACTTTGCTAAAATATCCTAAATGTAAATTGTAGAATAGACAAGCATCATATAATACATGCTTGTTTTACTCTCGTCCCATTTTGTTGAAGTTGTTTCCTTGCGGAAAACCTTGACTTTTTAATTCCAACCTCTTTAATCTTATCTTTTCTGAGCCTCATGGAAATTCTTTGGCCGGGTGCGCAATTTTTCCCCATTTCTAACAATCCCGGAAACCGTACTTGAACCCGGATTTCTTCTGACGGAGCAAAAAAACTCACAATTACATAGGCTGTTTCATTCAAAAGTAAACACCTTTATAACTGCAATAACTCATTTGTTTCTTGGAGGATTGGGTTCTACTTTTCCACATGTGTACCTCTACCATTTGTCTACAATTCCCATATGGGCACTACACTCCAGATTTACTCTTCATAGAATAATGCAGACTGACGTATGAAGAGTCGAAAGTGCGTTTTTCCGAGATTTTTTTAAAGCGATTTTTGTTGGTGGTTGTGACATTTTTGGTAGCCACTGAGATGACTCCCTTTTTGTATTAGGTGGTTGTAGTGAATGGGCGTTTGATTTCCAGTCATTATTTGGCCAAGAAAACTCTTTTCCACCTTCGTGGAGCAATGATAAATTCTCTTCGAAATCAGATTTGCGCATAGTATTTGTTGCTTGATAAGAATTTTATGAATCCATCTGCGGCCGCGAAGGGACAGCCCTAACTTTTATGGTAATATCCTCTAAGTAGAAGTGACAGACCCTTTCACTTTTTGTGCTATCTTCCGAATCGTCAATCGATAGTCCTTCGCCAGCACATCCTCAAATTTTCTGTCATTTTTACCAACTTTTTTTCTAAAACGTTTGCTTTTATTTTTTGAGCCCACGTCACCCGATTCAAACGTTTTACACTATCTTTGAAAATTCGTTAAACAAGGAAACTTTTACTATAAGAACGGTCCAATTTGGTCGTTATTTGGCTGAGCCACAGCCCATCTAAATTATAAAAGCTTGATTCAAGCTCTCTGCTCTTGTTTTTGAATATCTATCCTGCTTGCTTCTGTGATCATAACTGCCACGTGAATAGCAAGGTGAACTAATGTGCATTGGCATATCGATAGCTAAGACGCTGGGCTATCTTCTCATACCCACATCCGGACAATTTATAAATTTCGGTTTGAGATATAGCAGTTATAAAAGTGTTTACTTTTAAATGAAACAGCCTCTGTATATGACGATTTTCTTGTTAGTTTTTACAGTATAAAGCAGTAAACATTATATAATTCAGGAAATGTGTTTTGTTTAAAATTTCGTCAGAAAAAACTCGAAATTCTGAAATTAAAATCAAAATAAGCCCGACAGAGCCACTTCCCCATTATATGCCACAGATTTGAGGCTTTTATTTGGTTGAGCGAGCCATTATTGTTTTAGTTTTACAACTTTCCTTCAATTTCAAGTGATTTGCAAAGATTTTGACTTACAAAATTTCTATAGACATTGAATAAAATTACAAAGCTAATCTGAGTGATGAATGGATGAATTTGTAAAATAAACGACTGAAGTACAAGTTCTACAGCAAAGGTCAATGAAACTTTTTTTTACGATTTTAATTCAAGTATTTAGATTTAAAGGCCGAATTGTTATTGGGTTGCCTGGGTTGGTACGGCTCGCGTCAGTGGTCCGGCCTAGCAATCTTGTGCCAGCTATGCTATCGTAGGCCTGGCCCTGGATACAATGTCAAAGTCCTCTGTCATTCACTCACCACCATTCTCAAAATCCCTGTGTACAACAATATCACAATACGGATTGACTTGAAATATGTGAGGTGTAGAGCATTCTATAATAAGCTAACATTTATTTTATTAACTTACGGGCAGGTAGCCGATGATGATGTTTTCGACTTGGTGGTCTCCTCCACTTTTTTGTTGGGGTCATGAAATTGCATGAAGGTGACCACCCTTTGGTCCCATTCGTTTCTTTCCGCTTTAAAGTCCATCTTACTTCCTAGTTGGAAATTAGGTTGTGAATTCACAGATGGGAATCTTTGACTTTCGAACATATATAAACGGTCTATTGCTCCACGCTGCCTGTTGTTGTACAAAGTGGTGATAATGCCCGTAGCCTCAACAGTTTCGAGGCCATCCTCCGCTGCGTTTTTCGTTTCACCCGAAACATTAGGATTCATGTTGCTATTGTAACTGTTCATGATATTCCACAGTTTTGTACCTACAAAAGAAATAATTTTTAAATAACTAAAATCCAAAGAAAGAATCGCAATTGCTTCGGAAAGCCTACCCAAGTAAATGTCAAAGATTTCATAACTTGATAAATTATGACAAAATATCAAATAAAAATTTAAACGAGACACAAAAACCATTTGAACTAAGCCTGGATGTTGCAGCATTTCTTATTTCCATACCCAGATATGCAATTACTGTACACAAAGATTTTTCATGGCTCATTATGCATTCCAAATCCCTTCACTCACAAATACAATTAAACTGTAATACACGATACACAAGCAATGCAATTGCGGTTTGTGAGAGAAATGTGACTAACTACGATGTGCTCACTTCATGCAGCAATATACTTATCATGATGATATATGATTCTAGCATGAGATCTAATTTGTAGCAAGACTGTATGAAAGCGTGAGACTGGGACAGTTTTCGGATACGCTAGACCCAAGAAGATAAATTTTTCATTCGTAAAAAGCAATTGCATTGATTAGAAAGCTTACACTAATGAACTAATACAAATTGTACATAATATCATATATACAGTTTCGACAGTTCCTGTGCGATCCTGTCCGACGCCTAAATTAGCTATGCGTAGGCTTAGTATAGCTGAAAAGATTTCACTAAATAAGACATTTGGCTAAGGTCACGTTCCACTCAGGAATGTTCTATACTGTACTTCTACCTATGCATCTTTCTTCATAGCACTTGTGTTACCAACTGAAAATTATCATGTTCTAATCCCTATACTTGCATGAAAAGGATGAAGCGAGACCTATGGAAATTGATGGATATCCTAACAGGCCACAAAAAGATACCGTGTAGCATATCATTCGACAGCTAATCATGAGATTTTCTCCGATGTTATCTTCAGGGTCAAACCTTTCCCTTTTCAAGCACCAGATTTCAATAACACTTTTGAGTGCCTTTTGTTATGATTTATGCAAGCAGTTTAAACCCTTTATATTTTCTGGGGCGACGTGAGAATCACAGTTTATTTCAGTTATTCATTCCCTGTTTAAGATTGAAATTGGAGGAATACAAACATGAAAGGATCTGAGTAACTAATGTAACATATTGGGTTGGGATTTGAAGTCAGTGTGGAATGCATTTAGCCAAGCGATGATGATATCATTAACATTGTGAAAGAAAGATTGTCTTTCCAAATGGACTCCCATACTCCCGTAAATGCACTCTTTCTCTGTTTTGCACGTTCATCCTTTGACAAGAGTTAAATGACTTTGCTATCTGAGACTGCTCTTCGCTGTGCTTTTGAACTATAGTATGGAATAGTGAGAAGCGCAGTTTAACAACAATGTAAATAATTTGTTTAGTATTTGCTACATTTGAAGAAATCTAACTTCGCTACAACTATGACTTTCATCCCGGAAGTATGGAGACGGTGGAAGCTTGTTATTGTTATTGCGGAGGTTATATATAAAGTCAGTGGATCTATGAGGATTTTCAGCCAGTTTGGGTTCGTTCGTATCTTACTCTTAGGCTATCTTGCATTATTTTTCCCACAAAATTTTATATCTTTGGGCATTTTTTTACCTTGCTTCACTCTCTTTCTCATACTTCTTGCCTGCATATGCTTCTTGTTCCAAACCTACTGCGTCACAATAAAATCTAAACTTGGGAGAATCCTTAACTCAACTCAACATTATTCGTGAGAATCAGTTCGACTGCGTATCGTTGCATATATATTATAATATCTTTAATGAAACATCAAGTATGCTCCTCGTTACTTGGACTCTACGTTTAAGATATTATATTTATAATGATCTTGTAGCTTTTGTATTGCTACCACGATTATTTTCAGCCCTATACTGTATTTCAGTAGGAATGAGAATAGTGCAGCATAAACGAACAAAAGTATAATATCTAATACTGAAAAAAAGAAACCCATTAATTCAGCAAGTTTTGTAGAAAAAACAAGTCTTGCTGAAACATCAGCAAGTGAGCGAAGCAACGCTAATCTGTTCCTAACAGCCTCTTCCCCTTGACATTGTAATTATATACTTGCACTGCACTTCCACGGCTTAAGTCTACTTTTCGTAAGCATGGATGCTCAATGCTTGAAAAGCTGAAAATCCGATATTCATTGGCGTTATATATAAAGTCCCATTTACTTAAG
This sequence comes from Orchesella flavescens, assembly GCA_964034955.1. Classification (NCBI taxonomy): domain Eukaryota; kingdom Metazoa; phylum Arthropoda; class Collembola; order Entomobryomorpha; family Orchesellidae; genus Orchesella; species Orchesella flavescens. The sequence goes on from OZ035957.1 coordinate 30,878,055, forward strand.
TAAGGCGGAAGGGTCGCGCTGGAAACTGGTCACCGATTTGGCTGAAAATTTGCAGGAATATAGATTTTGATGCGTAGATTACGAATCTGAAATCAGTAAATCGACTTTAAAATCGTGGCGCCCCCCAGAGGGAAAAAACCGTTGGTTGCCATGGCAACCCGCCGTTTTTTCCCTCCACGATTTTAAAGTCGATTTACTGAGTTCAGATTCGTAATCTACGCATCAAAATCTATATTCCTGCAAATTTTCAGCCAAATCGGTGACCAGTTTCCAGCGCGACCCTTCCGCCTTACTTAAGTAAATGGGACTTTACACATTGGGGTATAGGGCAGTTAGTCAGTCATACCATATCCGTCGTTGCCAACAATAATCGTAAAATATGCCGTCTATCTGTACATTTTTTATTATCTTGATGATTGATGAATAAGGAAAACTTTTTAAAAATACATACTATATACATAATTCCAACACTAGCCTAAATCGAGTCAACCCACTGGACTCTAGTTTTGCCACACATTTAAAGGTATGTAATGCACAATGAAAGGATTCAGAGAAGATTAATATACATAAGAACCCCATGAAACGGTTCTACAGATGCAAATATACTTGTGCTATTGGTCTGCTTCTGTCTTCGGTTTTCAGAATGTTGAGCAAAACACTTACATGTATATTATATGTTGCTAATTAAAAAAGTTGGAGATTGGGATAGAAGTCTAGTGTACTTAACAAATGAGGAACGCTGGCGAGCGTATATGAAAGCTTTATGCAAGCCAAGGGCCAAGATGAGATCTTGCCTAAAGAGATTTAAGTTGCAAATATTCACTGTTGCTTGCTGCTGGTTGCGCATTGCACTTGCTCATGCTCGGATGCTCTTCAATAATGTTTTGATAATAATAAAGAAACCGTTATTCCCTTTGCTACGCAAGCTGGAATAATTAGGAGAGGAGAAATGTTTTTTTTGTTTTTCATCGTATTGTGCGAGTACTCGACTAGAGTCTTATCCAGCTCAAAGACTCAAAGAAAAGCGTAATCTGAATTGCATACTGTCAAAGTTCTTATTTTATGAGTCGGAAGTTCTGCTCATAAAAATTATCTATTACTTAAAGAGCATATTCCACTTAGACTTTGGACTAATAAAATATGTTAAGCACTCACATTCTCAAATATCAAAAGGTTTTGCAACTATGCAAACCTGAGTGAGTCTGTTCAAATCCGTTTTTGTTTTTGACTCAAGTGTTAGAGCTTAGAGGATTACTAAAAACCATTTCTTCAACTGACAAAATTATGATGAGGACATGTTCTCAAGGCTAAAGCTTCAAGTTATACATAACAATCTTTTCTTCATTATGATGCGTGATATGTAGCTCTCTTCTGTGTATCATTCGGGTTATGCATCCCATTCTGCTACCCAACATGCATACATTCTCATCTTAAGCATAATTTTTAAGTGGTATGGTATATCAAGTTATTAGCATGTACATACATATGAAAAAGGAAATTGCGTATTAGAAATAATAAATGAAACTTTTTTATCAGCATAAATATCTGTATTAACTACCTGATAAATATGGAGAGAGACGATGGTACCACGAATGCTGTCTTATAATATGGTCTCCTTTTCGAGATCCAATAACTTACTTATGACTTGGCTGATGCTAGTTCCTTTATTTAGAAACTAAGGCTATGATTTATCAGTTATGAATGGTAGTGAGAAACTGCTTTCAACAAAACTTTAACGACATCAGTGGTAGGACAATTTCTTCAGTTTAACTTCACAACATAACTACAGGCAGGGAAAACTAATACTTCACAGAAATTAAGAGATTCCCACAATTTAGTGCTGAGACCTTACGTGTATAATATCCTCAATTACTTGTATTCACGTTTTCACGTTTGACTATATTGTATGTATATTGTATATATGAAAGTTTTAAGTCGGGTATCACTAATAATATTTTAACTAAAAACGACACTTAGTTAAATAATAGTTTAAAGACCTTGGCTTTTGTACACCGTCATGGGCATTAGTTTTCTCTTTCTAATTATTCCAGCTTTTGCAACAAAGGGAATAACGGTATATTTTTCATTTGCACTTTTTCTTGACTTTGATATCTCTTCACTTCAGTCAATGGAATGATGATGCTTGGCTTGGATAACACTCTAGTCGAGAACTCGCACAAGACGATGACAAACCAAAAACACAACTGAAGAGCGTGTGAGCTTGAAAGAGCGATGCACCACCAGCAGCAAGCAACAGTCAGTGAATACAGAATGCAACTTAAATCTCTCTAGGCATTAGATCTCATCTTGGCTTACATTAAAGCTTTCATATACGCTCGCCAGCATTCCTCATTTCCTAAGTATACTAGACTCCTATCCCAATCTTTTTATATTAACAACATATATATATATATTCAACACTCAAAAAAAGAAGATGATGGAGTGGTGGTAGAGTGGAACCGGCTCTTTCATTGCATACCTTTACATGTATGTCAAGTCAAAGCCAGAGTCCAGTGCAGTGCAGTGGGTTGACTGGATTTAAGCTAGTGTTGGATGTACGCTTTTCATTTTCATCAAGATAATGAAACATGTATAGATAGATAGCATATTATACAATATTGAAGTAATAAAGAAATTGGTATGTGGGGATGTATATGACATTTGTCATTTTTGTAGTTTAAAGAGACTGATAAGTGGGTGAATCTTATTGTTGTGATCAATATGTTTCGTTTTAGAATATACATATATATGTATATTCTGGCTTGACTCATGATGATTCTGGTTGATGATTCTGCAACTGAGGTTGGTCGATGTCGCTGAGTTTGGTTGCCAGCTCTTACTATAGGAATTAAGTTGTACATTCACACAAAAGCTTTTGTTTTGTTTGAGTGTCAGATGTCTCAGGGAGCTGTGGCAGTGGGTGTGTATATACATATAACTATGTATGTATGTATATACGTGCCTATCAACCTGTTGATTTAGTTTGTTGACACACAAACTAATCAGCAGGCTCGTTTTATTACAGGGCTCGTTTACAAACCTCTTCAACGGCCTTTTAATTACCTTAATATGTATTATTCTCTGCAAAATCCAAAAATGTCAGAACGGGGCGTTAATTTATTCAATGAGCGTAGAACCCTGTTGGTAAGTGGTGAATTTGTGAAGGAGTGGTGTGATTTTATTTTATTAAATTTCTCATATCATTATTTTATTATTCGTTTTTTTCATAGTGCTTTGCAATTAGTGGGAAACTTTATCATTTTATTATTAGAGTGAAAGAACAGCCTCAAAAGTGCGAAAAGAAAATTAAATTCTCGTTTGTTTGAGGAAAAGAGTGATTTTTTCGACAGAACGCTTTCTCGTCTGTTTGAATTTGTGAATCTGTTCAAGTTTCATTTTGGAAACTGGTGCAAGTGCGAAACGGTAGTCAGAAAACAAAGTTATCAGTCATAAATTATTTTCGACACACGGGTCTCCCTATCTCTTCAATGTGTACCTATCTTCTAGTTATAAAATTAAATTAAATGTTTAAATCTGTTCAGCTCATACTGCAAGCAGTATGACCAAATAAATTAAATTTAAATCAAAATTATATATTTTGTGAATGCATGCTTTTTTCCTGAATTCATTATTTTTATTACACGTATTCACCAGCCTTATCAAACTACTCACCGGCAACAGATAAGCTTATAACGGTCAAACCACTTCTACCCATTTCTTTATTACTTATTGATAACGACGAATATGACTGACTATATACCTTTTGCTAACTGCACCGATTTTTTTATACGCGAATGTGGATATCTAATCTAACCCAAGTGAACATATACATAGATGTTTAGCTTTTCCCCCATTGAGTAGCATCCACATCCATCCCATGCTTAACGAAAGATAGACAAGCAGTACTGTAAAAAAAGGGGGAAATAGCATGTACATTGTAAGCAGAGATTGGTAACTGGAAGGTTTTAGTTACAAGTTAAGTTACAGTTACATTTTGTTACAAGCTCAGTTACAAGTTACAGTTACAGTTACATTTAGTTACAAGTTGCAGTTACAAGTTACAGTTACAGTAACATTTAGTTACAAGCTAAGTTACAAGTTACAAGTTAAGTTACATTCAGTTACAAGCTCAGTTACAAGTTACAGTTACAATTTATGTAACTTAACTGTAACTTAACTTGTAACTGCAACTTTTCAATAAAGTTACCCATCTCGGACTGCCAGATATGCCCTGAAAGAGTATGGATACATGCTACTGGACCCAGCTACAATTGCAGCCTTCCAAAATAGCCAATTTAAATTGAAATTATAAAGAATTCTGCCACATTTCTGTCTGTCATACATTTTGTAACAGCCTCAGTTACAAGTTACAGTTACAGTTACATTTAGTTACAAGCTCAGTTACAAGTTACAGTTACAGTTACATTCAGTTACAAGCTCAGTTACAAGTTACAGTTACAAGTTACATTTGGATACTCGATCAGTTACAAGTTACAGTTATGTAACTTAACTGTAACTTAACTTGTAACTGTAACTTTTCAAAAAAGTTACCAATCTCTGATTGTAAGTAAGATAATGTACAGAGGAAGAGATTAGTAGGATCTGATTGCCGTTCCTCGCTCACTCTCTGTTGTTTCAGCATTTGCGTTAAAGGCTTGTTTTTCTATACAACTTGTTGAATGAATAGGTTTCTTTTTTAAAGTATTATTAATGTATTTGCTTTTAACGACTATTATGCTGCTTATGAGAAATATAGTATATAGGGATGTAGAATAATCATGGTAGCAATGCGAAAGCGTAAAAATCCTAAGATATAATATCCTAAATATACAATCAAAAGAAGCATGTTAATGTTTCATTAAAGACATGAGCGCCAATGCGAATGAAAAGACACGCAATTGAACTGATTATTATGAATAATGTTGAGTTGAGTTAAGGATTCTCTCACTCAAGTTTGGATTTTTATTGTGTGTCAGTAGTTTTGGAACAAGAACCATTTGCAGGCAAGAAGTAGGAGAGATAGTGAAACATGATAAAAAATGCCCAAAGATATAAAATTTTGAATAAAAAATAATGCACAAGATAGTCTAACGTTAGAGTAAGGTACGAACGAACCCACACTGTCTGAAAACTCTCAGAGATCCACTGACTTTATATATAACCTCCCCTGGAAAGGGATTGGTATGCCCTTTACCACCAAGGTAATAGCTTCACCATTACACTATTCCATACTATAGTTTAAAATCACAGCGAAGAGCAGGCTCAGACAGCAAGGTCATTTAACTCTTGTCAAATGATGAACTTGCAAACAGAGAAAGAGTGCATTTACGGGAGTACATTTTGAAAGACAATCTTTCTTTCATAATGTTAATGATGATGACTTGAATACGCTTTGAGATAAATGCATTCCACTCTTTTACTTTCATGTCTCATAGCATGGATGATTTTCTCTCATGATTAGCTGTCGAATGACATGCTACACGGTATACCTTACACTTGTCCTCATTTTACCTAAGTTATCGATTGGCGAAAAAAGAATTTAAAAAAGTCAAATCGTTCTCGAGTTATCGCACCGCAAATGGAACGACGGACAGAAATGACAAAGCTATAAACTAGCAATAAATTCTAATTAACGGGTGAGTTGGTTTCTGCAAATACTATCATTTTAATGTTGCAAATTGAAAATCCTATTAGATATTTTACCTGATTGTAGCTAACCGATTTTGCCCGTCTCTTAACTCATTAAAGCCATTGGTTGACAATACCATTGACCTTCCAATCGAAAATCACTACACCTTCAACATGCAGATCCCGGACATTTGACTTCGGATTGTAAAAAAATTGCTTTAATTAAATTGGCCCTTTAAATCCATTTGACTTCTGATACCTAAGTTCATCTGCAACATAAATTAAGTACTAGCTACCTGATATGACCAAGCTCATATCAGGTCGATAGTAAAAAGTCTTAAAGCCTGAAGCCATAAAGAGGCAGATAGTTGTTAAACAATAGGATTTACCCTCCTAGTTCTAGACTAGTTGAAAAAGGTGATTATCTTTTGAATATTAATTTAGGGTTCATGATGATTGACATAAATATAAAGCCAAAGCTAAAATTAAAATTATTATTTTCGGGATACTCGGAAGTCATTTTGAAACAATTTATTCAATTTCAAGCTTTCGTTATCTTTCCGATAACTTCTTCGGGAAATTGTAGTTAAACGGACAAAGAAATTTAACAAATGAATTTGTACAACATTTTTGAGAGTAGTATTGATTCTGTATATAAAGCTATTTTAAAAATTTAAAATTTGGCGCCTTGAATTTGAAACTGGATCTTTCTTTAGATTTTATGGTTTCTTGGTGATAGGCAGCAGTAAAGGTGTCCATACCGTGTTGATATCCATGCCTTGTTGTGTATTAAAATTTTCTTTTCCACTTTTTTTGATGTAAAGGCTTTCTTTAAAGGTGCGGTGAAAATATCGTGGTTCACTTTCAATTAATTTTGCATCTTTTCTTTCAAGTTTGTGTGATGGATTGTTAGAGATGTGAATCGCTACCGCTGATTTGAGAAGTGAATCTTGAACTTTTTCTCCAAAGAAATCATAATTTCCACTTGTGACATCTTGGATTTGCTCCGTAGAGTGCGATTCGGTGGTCGTTTCGCTAATTCTTGTCTAATGAGTTCCTTCTTCCTAAATCTTTCCACTTCATTGAAATGTTCTTCAACTCTCGTTGTATATGCTCTCCATGCTTTTCATTAGTTCCTTTTAAATATGCATCAGGAAGAAATGTTGATTTTGTATGTCTCCTTCTATCACCGTAAAATTCAGTTTCAGGCGACTCTGTGGTATCTGAACTTTTAGTTTTAATATGCACATCTTGATTGTCCTAAAAATATTATAAAACAGTACATTTTAGGAAAAGCTAAAAATTAATTGTTCAATTGTAATGGATAATTCACATACCTTATTCAGAATGTTGCTAGCACGTATTATGTTTTTAATAACACCTGCATCGTTGAGTTGTCATCGTTTGCACGCAAACAATGGTACACCCCAAAATCATATAAGATATGAATTTCAACTGCTCCATTCGTATTATTTGGTTGAAACTGGTCAACCCTTAACCCATCTTTCGTCATGATGTAAACATTGATTATCTTGTTGAACATGATGGCATAGCAAGCGACTGTGATATTGGAGTACGGAAATGTAATTGTGCGATTATCACATGTCAGCATCGGTATTCGATGCATTAGAACATGTCTCTTGAACAAAAGTTGCACTAGGAAGCTGTCATTCTTGTCTCCTGTTAACGAAGTCGCAATCGCTTCAGCCAGAGAGTTTGACAGACCGTATGATATAAATGGCTCTTTGAAACTCACAAGCTCTTCAAACGCATGTTTCAGGTAGCCACACGAGTGAAAGTTGCTAATCTTCGACGGGTCACATTTGATCTGACACAACATTTTTGATTTCCTGATCAATAAATCACTGTCACACAGCACACTTTTATATTCTTTTTCCTTTGAACCAATTGCCCGTGCACTTTCCTTCAATTTTATCATTTCTTCCGTGTCATTGATTTCTGCAGCTTGAAGAATGTTTGGTATGCATTTTATTTGCACATATTTTTCAGTTAATTTGGGACGTTGCTGTATGATAGGATGAAATGTTGATCCTTCTCGTAATATGAATATTGGTTTTAGTATTCCATCTTTTTCAGCATCAGGAGGAAGGGGAACAACATGCCTAAATCTGAGGATGACTGTTGGACTTGACTTGACATCGTATACGATGATGTCTCGCATGATGACATCTGCCATGAATGATATAAAATGATGAAATGTTATTTCACCTGTCATCAAAGATTGAAGGATTTCGTCTTTGATTTCATCATCTTGTATTTCGGTTGCCTTCTTCTTATACTCCAAACACGCATTGTGGTGAATATTCTTCCACGAGAGATTGTCATGGCCCATCGCGACACTGATACACTTAAAAAACGATGTTGTTGCTTCAAGTCTGTGGAAAGACTGGGAAAATAATAGTGACAAGTCCATCACTATTGATTTTGTCAAACAAATTTGTGTGCATATTTGTCTGTCCATCTACAACTTACTTGCCACCATCATGGGTCCCATTCAACAGATCAAGCCACTGCTTGATTGGACCCTCTGGTATCAGCTCAGATATACCATTGAAGTTTTTAGCTTGTTACCATTTTGTGAAGATCTGTAGATTTGTCATTGCCTCATCTCTAACCCTGGTCAACTCTGGTCCTTTGACATCCATGATGGAAAGACTTTATCATAAAACAACAAAAAATTGCACTGATTATAAAAAAAATTATTTGAAATTTCTCTCTCAGCTCTATAATCTATAACCATTGCCATTTAATAATAATAAAGTTGGATTGAAATAGTGAATTTTGATATTAAATGTTAGTTAAATACTCTTATATAGTTGACTCTTTTGTAATGGTCGAACTTCCTCCCTGTTGTTATTGGTGATCTGGACCTGATCAGTCAGTCTCACGAATTTACTCTTCGCTTTTCACGGATGGATGATTAATATTATTAAACTGACCTTTTGCTATAACAAAAACAACCACAAATGTAGACTTTATAAATATGTGACTGAATTGTGCACCACTTTTCAGAACAAGAAAGCTTCTATCAGGCGTCGAAAAGGCATCTACTACTTGGCTCAAAATAATATTTAAATAACTCTCAACTTCCATGAAACATGCAAAAGAGGGCTTCTTTATCCAAAGTATTCAACAACACTTGACGATTACGATGCTAGTATAGCTCTCTCACTCAAAAAAGGAAACGTACCTAAAAATACGATTCATGTGTACGTGCGTGTCCGACGTGCAGTTCATACATAAACTTAGCTTTTCATACGTGTGTGTTACAACTCCAACTTGTATATATTTGTGTCACTTTCAGGAAAAAGGTACCACTAATGTTTTTGCTTTATAACGTTAAATACACGCAAAAGCGAAAACATCAGTGGTACCTTTTTCTTGTCTATACATAGATACAACAGCGGTTGTCCATTAGGCTAAGGGTTGTATGAAAGGGTACCTTGAGTTTTATGCAAATTATAAATAAACATAATCCAAAAAGCTGACAGTATGAGTGCCAGCAGGCTCAATGCAATAAGCATAGTAGTAACAGAATGCATTTTGAAATTAAAATTCAACTTTTTTCCTGATGTGAAACATTTACTTTTAATAAAAATTTACAATGATGAGTCAGTATATGATATATAAAAATATGCATGTCCTCGTATCAAAATAGTCGATTAAGTTGAATGTTATATGAATTGAGCAAAAACGGATAAATGGTGTTTGAATTCAAGTTTAAATGGTTCAACAGGTGCGTATACAATAATTCTTATGGATCTTTGTGAGAGTTAGTACTGTAATGTAACTTTAGTGTCTATACAGAAGCATAAAATTAAAAAGACACTAATTATATGGCTGGATCAGACATGTTAATAAGCCAGGATAAATTGTATTTTATCCGGTATCCGGATAATAATGGAGAAAATGGCTAAAATGGATTATATGGCTAAATATGGATAAAAAAAGTATAAATTGAATTATACATAGGAAAGTCTTATCCTTAGGCTTATACATAAGGATATCAAAATCTATTCCTTTACACACAAACACTTGCAATTTTGTATACAGCACTCCGTAATGATATGATTCAGTTTGTGGGCTCAGAATTTGATATTTTAATCGTTTTAAATATGCATAATTTTATATTTAAGGTATTTATTCGTTTTAGTCATTAAATCCACCTGAAGTGGGGTGGATTGGATACATTAAATCAGGTTTAAACCGGATCCAATCCACTAGCATTATTATCCATTAACATGCCTGAAGCAGAACTACTACACCCAGCATCATACAATTTGCACTTTGTTATACTGCATTAGGTTTTAGCAATGTTCGTCTTCTAGCGTGTTACTAACCATGCTGAACCTATTTAACTTGAATTTGTTGACCAGGTCAGTGTAATTCGACGAGTGGATTGATTTCTGCTTACAAATAAATGTGTGGCTGTATTTGGCAACCAAACTCATAATGATGAAGCCTTGGGATTTAGGGTAAAATGCTCACGACTAGGTTTGATTTATGAAAAGATTTTGTTTATTGGAATAATTTAAAATTGTTTGGTTGTGACTCAGTATGTTCAAATGAAATGTCTAATGTTTTTGAAATTATCTTATAATATCTGACATATTTATTAGAATGTAATTATTACCATTAACTTTGGCTGATACTTTTTAACACCTTAAGAAATTAGATCATTCAATGTTTGCATTGATTTTTATTTCTGGCAAACAAATCCAAACATATCAATTATACATAAATCATACGCTTGTAATTAAAACATGATTGTTCTTAAAAAAAAGGGAAACAAAGTGATTCATTCAAATAACTCTTTTGGTCACTATAACTTCTGATGATTCATTTTGCATAGCATTAAGGATTCTGGACTACCCTGATGTTGGTCAATTCTATGTAATATGTAATCTTAATGCTTGAACATAATGATCATCAATAATCCCGAACACTTTACCAAATACAAATGTATTTATGTAATGAATATTATCAGTGGCGCATCCGGGAAGGAATCATACATTATAATGTAAGAGAGGAAACAATGTGTTAATGGATGAGTCAGTCAGACTCGGAATCTGTGTCGGTTTGCAATGTTATGCTATTCTTCAAAGGTACGAATATTGCATTTAAATCGCATTTTTTATTTCATTTCTTTCCAATATCAAGCTCGAGTAGTAATATTCAGCAGCAGCAGCAGCAGTTTAGTGGTATGGCCTTGAAAGCCAAGTTCCAGGCGTAACATAAAAAAACTATTACATCATAACTTCATTTACAATATGTTCCACAATTATACATATTATGATGCATGGTGTAAGCAAGTTGGTTGAGTCATATTTATATACCATACAATCATATCCGATCCCACATCCTCACATTTCAATTTTTTTTATATATATATGGTGAAATGCAAATATCATGCACATCATGAAAGTATCTTTAGTTAAGACGTCATTAAAAGAACAAGTCATGCCGTCATCATTTATTTTATTCGCTTGACTTGACATGCATATTCCACTTCACTTGGGTCATAAACATTCAGCAAAAAATTGAGGTACCTCACAAAAGAAAGTCGTTTACAACTTCACTTGAAAAGTAATCCCAAATCCCATTAGACTCAATGGGCGATTCATTCATTTTTTTCTGTCAGCGTCCTCTTTGCACTCCAATCCAGTCCAGGATCTTTCTTGTGTATAATTTTTGCCTGTCCATAATAAACGTGTCCACGTAGCATGATCCAATTGTTTGAAGCGCATGCTTAGAGGTAGAATAACAAGAAGACAGACACTTTTATCTTTTCGCCAAATCCTAACTATGAATCATTCAGGAGAGAGAAGAACGATGATGCATTAAAATCACTTTTTAAAACTTGTTTTGAGTATTTGCAATTGCAGAAGAGCTATGTATTTATTTGTGACTTCATAGATGAAGCATGAGATGAGGTGACCTGGAGGTTGGGAGGGTGGTGAAAGCTGAATCATCGTCACCGATGATCCAAAGATTGGGCGCAAGATCAACTCTACATCAACTGCCAAATAGACAAGTTCTTTCTCTACTTTTACGAGATGTATTGACAGAATTATTAATATTAAAAGTAGCTTTTGGTTTACTAAATCCTAGCCTAGCAATAATAATTCTTATTGCCATTTTTTCTTTCATTCAAAAAATCCAATTTGTTCTCAATCTTAAATTTTATTAATACAAAATTGCCCTGCCCTTTCCTTTCTATGACTTGTGATAAATAAGCTGGCATACCATCTGCAGATCACGCTAGACAAGCTGACTCCAAAAGCAAATATATATATCACGAACGCGTCGTGGATTCTGGTTTGCTTTCAGAGAGATAGAGGTAGATTTAGATAAGGTAAACATAACGCTGGTTTATACATAGGTACTTTCACACATACATACATATTATATATAAGTTTAGGTAGGGCAAATAAAAAAATCGATTCATGCAAATTTGATTTGAGGGTGCTCACTCATCATCCACCGCTCAGTCAGATAAACCAATAATTTGTGATTATATTGTGAGTAACCATTTCTACTAGTTCTCCGAAGAACCAATTTCAGTTAAAATAATAGATGTGCCCTTTGACTCTACTTTTGTGCGAAAAAATGATTAAATGATGTGTGCTTGTGTTGTAGTATCTCATTTTATAATGATAAGGTAACCAAGATAGCTAAAAATGCTTACCTTGTCTGGTTAAACTAGTTTAGGACAAACATACAAAAACGATATGAATATATAAAAGGTTCTGGGCACCTCAAGCTATGTGTCATCCTGAAGATGAGCGTGAACGAAATACATCCATCCATGTGCATGTACCTTTTCAATTTGCCTTGTTTATAGAAATTTACTTTCATTTAGCTAGTTTAGTTAATTTAGTTTCAAGCTTTCGTTATCTTTCCGATAACTTCTTCGGGAAATTATAGTTTAAAAAAATTAAAATTATAATTAAAACCAAAGCTAAAAGAAGTATTGAATTTTTAATATTTGACAATTGTGCAAATTTATGGAAATAGATTTCTGGCATTAGTAAATTCCGGACTTCCTAAAAATAGCCAGAGTAGTTCCGTTGCCAAAAATAGATAATGCTAGTATCCCAGCGGATTTCAGACCCATTTCAATTCTTCCAATATTATTGCTGTTAATGGAAAAAATTTACTATACCAAACTTGTTCAATTTCTCGAGTCTAATAATATCCTCTCCGACACACAGTTCGGTTGTAGAAAGTTCCACTCGACTGAGTCTGCTATGACAGCCGCCACAGACTACATCATGAAAAATATAGACAAAGGACTAATAGCAGTTTTGATTTCAATAGACCTTAGAAAGGCATTCGATTCAGTTGACCGACAAAAATTACTTCGCAAGATAGCCAAAAAATATAAGATTTCTAGCCATTGGCTACGAAATTATCTTCAAAATAGATTTCAGTTCGTTGATGTAAACGGTCAAAAGTCAGATGTACGTAAGGTGCTTATCGGAGTGCCTGCTGGTAGTGTATTAGGATCGATCTTATTTGCTCTTTTCGTTAATGATTTGCCTGAAGTTGTAAAAAATGGAAAAGTAATAATGTTTGTTGATGACAGTAATTTAATTTTTGTCGGACCCGTAAATAGCCTCTCCGCGTTAAGCGATAAGATTAATTTTGACATGAAACAGGTTGTTAACTACTTTAAGGATAATTCACTGTCTCTCAACAACGAAAAAACCAAAATGATAACGTTAAGTTCTAATAAAAAGATGTGTTTTCTTGAAAATTTTAGTTTTGAAGTAGAAGGTTACAAGGTGATGAATTCCACTTCCTTAAAATGTCTTGGTCTTATTTTTGACAGAACTCTCACTTGGGAGAAACATATTGATAACGCTGCCAAAATTTGTTTTCTACGTCTGCGCTCATTATACATGGTACGTGATGTATTTTCGACTGACCAACTTAAAATTATTAGTCAAGCTTTAATCTTGTCCATTATTGGATATATGCTTATGATCGTAGGGGCCACCCACAAGAAGTACCTGGCTGTATACAATAAAATAATTCGATCAGTAGCAAGAATGATACTTAGAGTTAGAAAATTTGACCCTGTTGCTCAAAAACTAAAAGAAGATCTGAACTGGTTGTTGATAGAAGGTATGTACGAATTTAGATTACTGTGCTTTGTCTACGGATTGTGTAACTATAGTCGTATACCTTTTTTCAAAGACTACTTCAAAACGAACCAAAATGTACACCAATATGTAACTAGGGGAATTTCGAAGTTATCGTATCTTTTTGTACCTAAACTAGATATAGGCACCAGAGTTGTACAGTATAAAGCTGTTAAGTTATGGAATCGCCTCCCGGAAAAGATACGCAATGCTGAAAGTTTGCCGATTTTTAAGAAGATGTTAAAAAAGCACATGGCCAATATTTAATATGTAAAATGAAACGCTACGTATTGTAACTAAATTCAATGCTTGATTATTCGCGATTTGTATCAAAAGAAATGTATACTAAAAAGAAAAATTCTGTGACTATTTATTAATTTTTGATTTATGTAAAATTTATAGAGCGTAAGCTCAACTCACTCATTAATATCCTACTTAGTAGGTTGTCTGATGTTAAAATGATTTGATAAAGCCGATTTGTGAAATAAAGACAGCAATAATAATAATAATAATAAAGAAATGTTAAATAAAATTGACACACATTAATTCATAAGAAAAATAAAATTTATATACACGACAATACACGTAGTTAATATAAAACTAATTTGAGCGTTTCAATTTCACCTTGAATTTAAAAAAAAAGTTAATTTCATTGTTAAAGCTACAAAACTAGTGAAATTATATGCCATCATCATCACTAACGGGTCTACGAATCCTGCAAACATCGCCTCCAGTCTTCTCCGAAGAGCACACGAGTACAACCTTGAGTGCCTTACAAATGTTCCAAAGTCCTTGTGCCCGCAGAATCTTTCGAAGCAATGGTTCCGCTAGACCTGAAGCAATTATTTCATTGTACAGTGCTAAACATTCTTTCGTTGTATCAGCTAACATTTTCCGTTTGGCAACCAATTCTTGTCGGAGTGCAAGATTTTGCGCCCTTAGCTGGATAAGCTGCTCCTTTAGATTCACAATTTCCTCATCATCGTCTTCCTCTATTATGACGAGGTCGTAATCAAAATCATCATCATCATTTTCATAATCTCTTGATTCATCCTCTTCAGGCTTATATGGTTGAGGTAGATAATGGATGAACTGGAGCACTTGCAAAGCTGGAAACTTGGGGAGCAACGTTTTGTTGAGGAAGACTTCCTTTTCACCTCCAACTAATCTCATGGGACGGTAATGCATTGCCAGCGTTTTCAGCGATGGAAGTATGATATTAGCTGTGGGTAGCAGTTTGTCCCCATTAAGAAACTCGAACAATCCTCCGATAGGAATCAACATATGCCACTTCACATCCAAGACTAGATTTACGAGAGTTTTTCTGCACCTGTCGATGAAGCTTGTCACATCAGTCACATCAAAGGTCCTCTTTCTTGCAAATCCGGTAACAATAACAGAAAGACTTTGAAGCACTGGGGTATCAGTGAATTCCAAAAAATTCCGATTTGGAAAAAAGATTTTGAGCTCTTTCAGCTTTCCAAAAGCAGAATCCGATGTGGTGGCGACAAGGACTTGGCCACTAGAAGTGGTATGGAAGTATTGGAATTTGCGTTGAAGAGCCAGAAACGGATCCTTTGTTTGAAGATGGAGACGAACAAGTTGATCAGCGTAGGAAGCAATGAGCCATAAGTAGAGCACCTTGGTTTGTTCATTTACTGCAACAGACTTGAGTTCCAAACTTGTGAGGGTTGGCAGAGGTGGTGGTGGGGATGACAAAAGAACGGCGCTGCCAGCTGGGTTGTTGAAGTTGTTGCTTAGCTTTACATCCAATAAGCTCAACAGTTTCAAGTGGGGCGTTGAGCGAAGCAAGTTAGACAAATTTTTTAAGCCAATTGTTTGATCATGTAGTGCCAAAGTGGTGAGGTTGACTCCAAATGATGATCCAAATTGTACCAACGACATTAAAGGGATGGTATCCTTTGGCTGGAGGTTAAGTGTCCTGAATTCGCCGTGAAGGGAAAGAGCTTTAAATGGGAACGGATTTCCATCATCCAGAAACCTGGTACGGCCAAGGGAGCAAAGGCTAAGTTGGTCTTCTCTTTCAATGTAGCGTGTCTTTCGCTTCTTCTCTCTTACAATCTTCATATCTGGAAAAGGTTGGATCACACCCAAGGTCATTCTCTTTTCCAGCAATGAGTCTAGTATCTCCCTCCATACAGGATTTACCAGACGGTAGCTTAACATGGCGTTCCGATTACCATCCAGTAAGTACCCCAAGATTATGGTCAACAACTATGGAGTGCAACAAAGTCAAGCATACAAATAATTGTCAAAATTATCTTAACTTTTTCACCCATTCTTATTAAATGGCATAAAATTGGTTCAATTGATTGACCTCAGGTGGAATATTCGCCATTGATGTGGGGTCAGCTGCAATAACATCATTATCCTCATCGCTCGCCAAAAGCATGGCTGCAACAGATGTGTTTTCTTTTGACAAATACATTCTCAACGAAAGTTCCAACTTAACTGTTAACTATGAAGTAACGACAAACTAATGATAAGATTGTTGACTTATTAAAACGGGAAGGCAATCATCTGCCACTGCTGCTTATGCTTTTTTACCACTTATCAGCTTTTGTTTACAAGTTACAATTTTTAAAAGGAAAACGAATCAGAAATATATTTCGCGCTGTTCTATTTTCAAACTAAACACTCTATGATTCTAGGTTGGTGCACACAATATGCTGTTACTATACACAGGTAAGAATAATTTCAATTTTCATTTATTTAAAACGCCAACAAAAATCTGAACAGCTGAACACACTTAACTATAAATCACGGATCAGGTTAAATATCAATTAAACGAAATCTGCATTACGAAAATTAACTTCAAGTTTAATTAGGCTATAATAAAATAATCAATATGGACACAGGAAAGAGCAGACGTAAACAAAAAATATCTCTCACCTTAAATAATTTTTAAACAATTTTATAGTTCACTTTTAATGAATCTAATTTCATATTCATTTACCTTTATTTGTTGACTACACACTAATTAAAATTAAACTTCGAAAACTCCCTGCATACACTGATTATTTCGATAATCTAGTGGTCATCTGCATCGGTCCCAGCAAATACACTATATGTATAGTATTCTGCTGGGCACTCCAGCAGGTAAATACTAAAATATTACAAAATCATTACATTACAGCCCTACAACTGAACAGATTACTGCTGAGGTAACTTAAATATTTACAGAAAACATAAGCACAATCATCAACATCATCAATCAACATGAAAAATCAAACTTCTCGACACAATTCATCATCAACTAGCTCAGCAGAAAAACATTCCAACTGTAGTAACTGCACCAACATGGTCACAATGTTAAAAGAAATAAGCGAAAAATTGAAGAAACTTGACATAATCGATAAACTTACCAGCCTACTCAGCGAACTTGCTGACGCACAAAAGAAGACTACTAAAAATGTTACAACACTGCAGAGCGAGGTAAAAGATATTCATTCAGAACTAGCAACCGTACAAAAGGACATCAATAGTTTTAGAACTGGAAAAGAACAACTTGAGACTGAAGTGCGAAAAGTGAACTTAATTATCTCTGGCATTAAAGATGAGGAAAAGGAGACTAAAGATAATCTTCGTGTTAAAGTGCAAAACATAGTTAACTCAATCGTGACTAATGAAATCGTAAAAGTTGATACTGTAACAAGACTGGGAAAATACTCTTCAATCAAACCAAGATCAATTAAAGTTCGTTTTGCTACAATGGCAGAACGAGAAATAGTTTGGGCTAACCACCGGAAAACAACTGCTCCTGTGTACATCAATGAAGACCTTCCACCGACGACTCTACTTGCTAATAGTTTACTGCGAAAAAAGAGAAGAGAACTCGAGAATGACAAGACTTGTGCAAAAATTAATTATTACAAGTGGAACGTGATAACACCTAATAAGACCTTTCAATTGAATGCTGACCCAAACTTTGTCGAAATTGATGCTACTACTGAGATGACTCCAGATTCAACGAGCATACAGACAACGCAGACCAACTGAAGAAATCTCATCAAACTACCACCTCTTGACCCTGTTATATGTGACCTTGATCTGAACTACAAATAATCGTGATAAAATATGCAAACCAAACATTAATTTTCTTCTAATTTTAATTAATTACTTTCTAATTATGTAAACCTTTGACTTATATTAACTTTTTACTTAATTGACTTTGAAATATGTAAACCCCATAAAATGTAAAACAATTTGATGAAACCTAAACTCCTGTCAGCGTAACAACCTTGGTTAAGGGTGCTGATAGTGTAATAATAATAATAATAATAATAATAATAATATAAGTGTTGCCATATTGCCATCATCTCAATCAATCCCATTAGTAGTCTCACCTGCACCTGGCTCAGGCATATATCAGGAAAGTGCTCATGGTTTAATCATTAATGCTCCAGAAGAAGTAGAGGGAACTGGTGGAATAGATTGAGGCTGTTCATCATCGTCATCATCGTCATCATCATCAGAATCTATAATAATCACGTCATCAATCGTGTCACTCCGGATTTCCAATCGACCAATCGATTAACGTCCTGATACCGTCCTGATTTTCAACCTGCTGAGAATGCTCTTGAGGAGGAAATACTGAAAATAGTGGAAATGCAGGTGGAAGCTTTAGGTTTCCACTTGCCTGAGCGCCAGTCCCTTGGCCTTCCTGTCTGTTCGTGAGAGAGTGGTTGAACTATAGTCTATAGCTAACCGGTGATGGCTTCCCTTACTAAAAAGCCAACCCAAAAATGAATAAATTACATGTATCAAGAAAAGGAAGAAGGAAAATTAGAATCAAGCAGGATTAGGGGATGATTAAAGGCAAATTATTTTAAAACTATCCAGGTAGCCTATCGATACATTAAAAGATTTTAAATAATTAAAAACGAGAAAAAAACAGTGATTCGTTAAAATGGTGTTGTGTGTTATTGTAGGTGGAAGCTCGAAACGACTTGCACAACTGTTGAAATTGAAAAAGGATATTACTCTGTTACTTTGGAATTCTGGGGACGAACTAAGTATTTGAGGCTAATAATTTTCTTCTTCTACCCTAAATTATCTACTCTGATTGTCTATTAACGATGCTAAGCTTCATCAGCGTCAAGTATGATTAATTCTTTCATTAAGCTTGATGTCAGAGGATGTAATTATGATGAGTTCAGACTTGAAGTGAATCTAATTGAACTTTTATTACAGTGCAAGATTAATGTAGAGATATTTTAGGATATCTATGAAATGCCGTGTTTGGAAAGAATCCATTTCGTCAACTTTATTATTCAAATTTATTTAATGGTACCATTTAAATCTTACTATTTATTGATACATGGTAATTCTTCAGTTAGTTTTATTTTGTGGTCGTTACTTCTACTGTGAATGCATTCGTTCAGGGACACCTTTACCACATGCCAATTTTACTTTTAAGAAAGATCTGGTTTTGTGCGACCATTTTGTATGCAAGAGCATACAAAGAGAGTTCCGAAGCCTTAGTTCAACCTAACTCATTGATTCAATGGGAATTGAAAACTTTTGTCCTTAGCGGCTTGTCGATTATGGCAATTTAAAAGGAATTCCAAGGTTGAAGCAGTTTGGTTGTGGCAAGAACGTGTTTATTGAAGTAATGTGTAAAAGATTTAATGAACAATATTCCACTAACTTTTTTTTTACTTAGGTAGAAAACCCTGCCCGGGAGAGCCACTATCGTCACTGTTATGAGCTCGCGTTCCATCAACGCTATTGTTAAAACTTAACATTTAATCCAGTTCCAAATGTGCCATTTCCTCTCTCAATACTCTTACAATCTCTTACAATTTTAGGTAGCATGAGTGGGATTTTCATTAAAGTTTTCGATTATAAATTCTACGCAATATGAATAAACTCAGGTCGCTGTTTTAATATTAACTATTCGTAATGCAATTCATGTATTCTTTCTACCTATCCAAAAAAAACATGTTATTTTAAAAGTTATTTTTTATGTGCCCAAAAAAATATTCCATTCCCAGTATATATATATATATATATATATATATATTCGTGTGGGTAGGTAACCAATTTTTTGTTTAATAAGTAAAAAATAAACTCGACAATTCAAGATGTAATAATGGACCTTTATGCTCATATTATTTGAAATTGTATGGCTTAGGTCAAGGGTCACGCTGAGGTTATCAAAAAACGTCGAAAATAGTATCACTGATCAGCTCTCAGCAGTAGCTTCATTTTGATATGTCACAACCAATACCTTGCTATGTGACAAAATATTTTACCTCGACCTTTGACCTGGTTCGTGATAACCGATTATGCCCATCTCAGAACTTAAAGTCAGCTTTGCCCTAAGGTATCGATTACTGAAATCCTAATTCAAAAAAGTTAATCCGTTCAAAAGTTACGATGCCTGCGGACAGGCGGACGACGCACGACTACCACAGCGATCTTAATATGGACCAAAGGTTCATAATAAGATGTTGTACATCGGAAATTAAAAAGTCATTTCAATTTCGTGCATATTTAGTGCTACTTTGCTTTGAAGCAATTTTGCAATCACTTTATGTGAATGTGTTTTCTGATCCAGTTTTAACTTTTATGAAGAATGAAATCATACAAGGGAATCAGTTCTTTGTGCATTTGTAAACTATTACATAATTTAAAATCATTTTGCATACATATATATATTTACATAATAGAAAAGAATATTCTTTATTTAGGTGTTATATAATTGATATCAGTCACCCTTAACACGATTGAGTGTATTTCAGTTGTGTAATTTGAACTTTACAAGAGTTATATTTTATTGCTTAATACCTGTTTTGCAATTTTCAAAATGTCTTTAATAGTCCCTTTAATCAACATTTTAATGTTATATGATTTAGTATTCAGAAAGAAAATATGACGTTAAATGAACCATCCGTTTGCATTCTAACTCGTTGATTGTGCAACACTTTTCTACTCCGGGCTTGTCGGGGTTATTCATATTATATAGTTTGAATTTAAACATACTTTAATTTCTAAAAACTACTTTAGTTAAACTATGCATATGAGTACAGGCTTCCATAATACAGGAAAGTATGTAAAATTTGGCTTGTAAATTGATGATGGATTCACTGGTAAGATTTCTACTGAATATTCGATGAGCCTTAAAATCAGAAAAATACAGTATGACTTTAGCTTAGCTTGTCTTACACAAAGTTTTCAATCTGATTTTTGTTACGTCGATGTTTTTTGCTTAAATTGATTTTTTTTGCTTTTTTGGGGCGAGGCCAAGAAGCATTTTAAGACAACATACACAATGTAAGAAGTTAGTTCAGAATTTTAACCTGCTTCCCTCACATATCACAAAAAATAAATCATACTCTCTCCAACACTGAACCAAATATTTCAAGCGCAAGTATGAATTTCTTGGAGAAGCTTGTTGCAGATGTATTCCAAATACCTAGAGAATCAAACTCGGTTATTGTGACTCCATTTATCTACGCTGCACTTTGCATTTACAGAATTGGTGTTAGAAAAATTCCCCCGTTGGTGGTGGAGCTGGAACTACACAATAGTATAACATTTCAAATCGTTAACCAACCGAATACATTGTGGCTTTACAGCATCTTTATGATTGGGCTTGCTTCTTCTCTAATGACAGCATTTGTTCTGAGCGTCGGGCTGCTTCAAGCGGAAAAAATGAAAATTAATATAGTACAAATTGGCATTCTAATTTTTTTACTTTTCAACCTATTATTCATGTTAGCAAATGGGCTCATCATACATAATACACAGAGAACTCTATGTCACCTAAACGAGCTACTTGCAAACAAATTTAAATTTCGTGAGTGACATATGCTTAAAAATGTTACAATTTTGTTAAAAGTACGTGCATGTGACATGGCTTATATGGATTTCTATTTTTACAGGGGCTCGAAGGATCCACGGACGAGACCGATTTGATATTTCTGGATTCCTTCTACTGTATTACTTTCTTTTTTCCACCATCCTTGGCGTTGCCTGTTCTCTGGTGGCGCATTTAGTGGGACTAAATCCATATGAAATTGTCCTACAACAATTCTTTCAATTTGTTTCTATAGTCAATAACCAAAGCGTTTTATTTAACGCTTGCTTATCCACCTTCTCACTTGTACTAAACACGCTTTTCTTAGTTATCCTTTCTAAGAGTATTGGAATAATTTTCTTAATACAAATGCTTACTGTTGAATCCGTTAAGGCATATTTGCAATCGTTGGTCGCTGATGCTGGGAGTTTTTCGACGAGTTCCTTTCTCCTCTACTACAACCATTTGGCGACTCTCTTCATGATACGTCGAACGTACTTAAGCTATATCATCCTGAGCTTGGTCGTGTGGGCTCAATTGATTTTGAAGTTATTGGCTTGGCTTAGTGTCAACTGCGCCCACATTTTACACTGGCTTATTTTGCTCTCAAGCAGAGCAGCGCTTGTTGGAGGGATAGGTATTGCGACCATTCTTATGTATCATTATGTGGACATTCATTCGGCTGTTAAGCGAGGATATCATTCAGAGTAAGCAGGCACAATATTTTACATATGATTAGTATTTTCTAGAAGTATGGAGTTTTATGATGTGATGATGATTTGGTTGGATCTCACTTGGGGTAAGATGAGAATCGCTTGTATGAAGGAAATCTGCATTTATGACTTGGTAAAGGAAGTGTACGTAGTTGGACTTGGGAACTGTGATTATGTATACTAAAACGTCTCTTAAAATATCTTTATTACAACAACTCGTCAACTTGTGAGACTGAAATGGAAGATGCAGGGACAAGTGTTCCTCTGCTCTGTCGGAAAGAGAATGGACATGGAATGATATGTGTTCGTAGCTTAAATAGACATTGCTTGCTTGCTTCACGAAGGCTAAAATTAGATATTGGACAATGCATAAATCATGTAGAAATAGGTACATTATTAGAATCAAGTGTTTAAGTATTCATACACAAATGTGGAAATAGTCAAAGATTAACATGTACAAATGGGCCATATTTACGAAGATTCTTTATACTTCTCAATACTCTCAACAACATATTATACTAAGAAATACAGCTATTACTCTACTCTTAAGTGGAAAGCACAACACCCACTTCCCGTTTACTGCGGTTCACATTTTAAATTTTCCAACGAGACTA
The DNA here is from genome assembly GCA_964034955.1 of Orchesella flavescens. NCBI lineage: Eukaryota > Metazoa > Arthropoda > Collembola > Entomobryomorpha > Orchesellidae > Orchesella > Orchesella flavescens. The sequence goes on from OZ035957.1 coordinate 30,901,003, forward strand.
TAATAATTTTTTTGAACGTTCTCAGCACTAATGTCACAAATGCTTTGCTGTTGATAAGACCATAATTTTGAAAAACAATTGTACTGGAAATAATTAAAATTATAAAAAACAGCATTACTTCTCTAAAGGTAAAGTTTCGTTACTTTCATAAAGCTTGAAAAAAAATCAATATTTTCTGTAAAGCGAATGTGCTCGTTAAAAATATTTATTAGTAGGCCAAGTAGGCCTTTTTTAATGCAAACTTCAAATAAGATTTTAGGTAGTTTGGCGGCAAAACTTTGGCCCAAATAAATTAAAACATTTGCCACATACAAGAAACGAGTTGGTTATGGTTACTTGTGTTGTACAATTTTTATTTTATGATTTGTGGACTAAATAAATAGACTTGCTTGATTTTGATTGCATTTTCGGATTTTGATTTATGATATGAATAATATTAACTACGTATTTCTCTTAATTGCATTGACGATATTTCGTATAAGTATGTAAATCTGATGCTATGTAGTTGTTTAATTGATTAAATGGGATTTGGAGTCAAGACGAAATTGAAAAAAAAGAGGTCTCGGGGTGGGCGTGGAAATTCTTTTTGCGCGTGGGGCCGAAATTCTGAGATTTTTTAGCATCTGGGAGCCAGATTTTTAAATTGAGGCTTTTAAATTTTTCTCTTACGAAATTGTAAATATATTTCCTGATGTTGTGTCTACTGATTTATACTGTAAAACTTACAAGAAAATACGGATTCACTGATTCCTTTTGTTTTGGAAATGGATAAAAATTACGCACCGGGTCTCGGGAAAAGAATTTCCATGTCCGTCTCGGAGAGATGTAGTGATGTTGGGAGCCATTAAACTTTATGGACGACAAGTATTCAAATATTAAAATCTGTGTTTAATGTGCAATGAACCAGGATGACGGATAACTGAGGCATTATAACTTTATAACAGGTCGTTTTGACAAGTTTAATTGCAAAAATTTCAAATCAAAACAAATTATTAACGTAAGTTCTGTTGGTTCATTATTAGACATGGACCTTGGACTGAATCACACAATTGTTGTATTTTGTTATATTCGATTCCTTTGCTTTTATGTCATCTCACGTTGAGAGGTTGAGTCCAGGATGGAGTGGCCATTTAATAACCAAGTTATGTGTAGGTAGAACATGGCGTAGGCTCAACAGTCACTTGCACTTGCTCTGTCTTCAAATTCTGCATGAGAATTTGGTTCTCTTCCTCCTTTTCATTCTCATTCTCCTCCACCTTCAATGTTCCCGTTGACATCACCGTGTTAGGAATTGACGATGATGAAGCGGTTTGTTGCTGCTCCTCTTCCGTGCCTTCTTCTTCCTCTTCTTGATTCTTTATCTCATGGGCTTCTGCCAAAGTATTAGTGACTTTTTGCAGCTTCCCCCAAATTACTCGCCATTTTTTCTAGTTTCCTCTCTATCTGGGCTTTCGCTGCTTTCTCCTGCTCCAGCTCCTTTCTCAGCTTATCATTTTCCTTCTCCAACTCCTTCATATCAGCTTTATTCTTGCTCTGCACATTTTCCAATTGGAGAATGTTACACTTGTTGATGACTCCTCTTCCTGATCATGATGAGAAAGGGAGGCATAGTAGGCGAGCGCCGGAGGCCATTTGTCCCTCCACCATTACCATCAGTTAGATGACTATGCTCCTAAGGATGTTGATTCTGATGATAATCTCTTCCTCCTATCAACGCTCCCACTCGTACATCATCCATCTCCTCGTCATCTGAGTCCAGAAGGGTGACTAGCAAAATTTTGGCTAGATAAAATAATGAAAAAAAGGTTCACACAAATGTTGAATTACAAACACGAAAAAAGATTTTTGATTTAACGCATGTAAAAACTAAAATCATTTGTATTTTTACAATAAAAAATCTCCATCTCACCTTGTTACCACAACGGCAAGCAACGATTGATAATACGATAGGAAAGTCGGAAAATGTTCTACCCAACCAATTCGAATTCAACTGACACTGAAGTGACGTCACAGACCAACGTCCCTCAAACAAACTCATTGATTGAATGTGAATGAAATTAGAAACCAATGTGTTTAGAAAGGATGAGTGTTGAAGATGATAATTTTGGTTTCACGGATGTCGGACTTCCTGACCACCACACTGTGGCCACACATGATATACATTTTTTACTATGCTGATGTACAAAAGGAAGGCCAATGAGAAAAACATGATGATAATGACGTGAAAAAATGGTGATGTTGAGTGATGTGCAAGAACATCACAGCTTATCATTGACCCTGGCCTGACTAAACATAATATTTAAGATGACAGGATGAATGGGTTTATATGCCTTTTGCAGCACACGCTACGGATGTGTGTATGCAAGCATGAAGGCATTATCAACATCCACTCTCAATGTTTTTGTACACAAAGTTCACAGTTGTTTTTCGATTTCGACTTGAGTCTTAAAATAATCTTTGTTAAACAGGCCAATTATAAATGCAAGTGGTGATGTATAATTTATTGTACATAAATGAGCAAGGCGACAAATAATACTTATCTATACAGCTCAGTTAATCAATTTATAAGCATAAATTTAATGTATTGTATGGTATGGCTTGGTCGCCTTTTTTCCAGACATGAAATTTTTTATCACATTTACTTGAGAAGAAGCCAACAAACTTGAGACGAATGGAAGTAATCGAATATCAATTGTTGGAGTTTTCCTTACGTGGTGTCTCTTTGGTATAAAATAAAGTATGAGACAGCTCATTAACGTACGTACAGCATCATATAGATTTAACTAGTTGAATAAGAAAGGTCTTTTTTTTTTATTTTACTAAAAACTGAGCCTAAAAACTCTTCATTTTTTTTGCATTTTTGCGTTGAAAATGTCGAGCTCAAGCACATCAATTTCTTCGTTGTGTGCTCTTGCTGCAACGATTTTGTTCTTCGTAGCAGCTGAAGTCAACGCCCAAACCCGTGCCACATATGGAGAGTCATGCAGCCGAACAATGCGGTGCGATTCCAGGTCATCCCTAACGTGTACCAATGGCACTTGCGAATGCATGATGCCAGACGTCATGAATTTTGATGGGACAAAATGCGCAGTTTTTGCTGGAGAAAAGTGTACCTTCACTGCCGTTGACATTCAAAGCAGAGGGGAAGAACGGAGTTGGAGAGAGGAGCTGCCATGCGTTAAAAACGCGTGGTGTCTAGAAGGCTTCTGCTCATGTCTTTCTGAATTTTACGAGTCAACTAACGATACTTGCTTGAGGAAAGGTGGCTATCAAGATGAATGTGAGTTTGATATGGCTTGCAAAACAGATCAATTTCTAGCCTGCAATGAAGATAAAAAGTGCGGCTGCAAATCTACACTTTCCATTTACGCCGTTTCTCGTCAACGATGTGTAGCTGTTGCAAACGTCTCATGTGATGGTGGTCAAGAATGTGTACCAAATGCAAAATGTATCCTGGATGGGTTAAGAGGGGAGAAAATATGTAAATGTGACTCTGGCTACTTTACAAATCCAAAGGGGGAATGTGAGATGAAGCGAGGATATAATGAGACATGTGTTGATGATAATTACTGCAAGTATGGAAGTGGAAATCAGGATTTACAGCTAGTTTGCAATGCTGATGGACTCTGTGGTTGTAAAGCCAACAGTTCTACGTACGATCCATCTAAAAGTCTTTGCGTAAGATTGGCAGGAGAAAATTGTTCCGACTTCCCTAATTGTGTGGAAAACAGCGACTGCAGTTCAGGCTCATCAAATCGAGTATGCATCTGCAACTCCGAATTTTTCCAGACTTCCTTGGGAACATGTGAGAGAAAACGATATCACGGCCAACCATGCCAGGATGATGACAGCTGCAGCAAAGATTTGAAATGTGGGTTCAATGGTTTGTGTGAATGTAATCAAATGAAAAAGGTGTTTGATCCATCAAGAGGGAAATGTGTTGGATTGGCAAATTACCCTTGCTCTGCTCGAAGAAATGACTATCATGACTATTACTGTGTCCCAAATGCACAATGTTCTGCTAATTTGCATTACCATAACAGTGTAGGAAAATGTAACTGTGTCGACGGCTACATTAACTCTCAAAATGGAAGTTGCATGGAGTCACATGGTAGGGCATGTGGGCTAGATTAGACATCCGCCTGTAATAATGAGCAAGGTACCGTATGCACAGGAGGAGTCTGCAAATGTGAATATGAAAACTTTCAAACATTTGATTCCAGCAAAGGATTGTGTGTCAGCCAAGTACCCGGCCCGTGTGACGATTCTATTCCGTGTGTTTCTAATGCCTATTGTTCTAAAGAAGACGATACTTTCCGTCAGTGCAAATGTGACGCTGACTTCGTTTTGGTTGAAGGCTATTGCATGCTTGATATTGGACAATCGTGTGGCTATTCTTTCAATCCTTATACTGAACAAGACCCTTTCCGTTCGCCAGGTGACACTTGTGATAAAGGAGCTCCTCTTAAATGCGTTGCAGGAACTTGTCAATGTGGTGCCTTGGAAGAGTACGATTATGAAACAAAGAAATGTAGAGGTTTGGTCGGCTCTCGTTGTGATGGAAAAAAGCAAGACTACTGCACTCATAATGCAGACTGCAAGGTTAGACGTGCTCGCTACTACGGAGTTTCAGATTTTGGATTATGCAAATGTAAACCCGGATGGTTGACAACGAGAACAAAACGTTGTATTATGGAAATTTCAATGCGAGATGAAAGCCAGGCAGCTGAAGCTCGAGAGGAAAACGTGATCAATTCCAGTGACAATAGCTCTGAAAATCCTATTTAAATAAAGTTTAAATTTCACATTTTTACTTTGTTGTACATTTACATTTTAATGTTAGCTTTTTGGTTGAAACTGTACATGAGCTTTTTCAAACACATCAATAAATTGCTTCAATTTTCACCGTAAAAATTAAAATATTCAGCTTCATAATATGTAACGCTTACAAAATCTTCTAATTCATACGGTCAGCGAATATTTGCCATAAACCTGAATGATAATAACAAATGCCTTTATTTTAACAGATTAAAAGTGTAGAAGCAATAGCAAGCAAATGTTGTACTCAATCAAGCAAACCATTATTTTTATTTTCACACGCATTAAATAAAGTAAAAAATTCGAATCATATTTATACATACGAAATAAAATAATGTAAGTTAAGAAAATTCTTATAAATAAGCAGTCCATACGTATTTGATGTAACTATACAGAAAAGGCACTAAAACTCCAGTCTATTCATTTAGTCCACAAATCATGTAATCATGTATAACATGAGTAACCATAACCAACTCTTATCTTGCCAAAAAATTCACTTTGATTGATTCTTCACAAAGTTTTGCCAGTCTCCTCGGGCATACTCATACTTTTCATTCTTGAAGTGGTTGTCATTTGGCTCCCCACCGCAACAGGAGTAGGACAAATCCCTGACGTGATTGGGATTGTATTTAACAATTTTTAAGTACTTCAATTTAGGAAAGTGGTTCCAGATGTTGGACTCGAGCACGTTGGGAACGTGCCCATCAAACTGAATAACTTGGTTAGGTGTTGGTTTTCCCATAGAACAGGTTATTATACTCCGAGTTGGTTCTTGTTCTGCTTTCATCTCAATTTGAAGGCTGGAAAGAGAGACACTAGTTGCGAGAAGGAAATCAATGGTTTTCAAAGGCGTATAATCCGCTATAATTTGAAAGGTGATTAAGTTGGGTAGCTCAAGTTTCCCATTTGATTTGTTGAAGCCTTCATCTCCAACCACATCAAGAATAAGGTGCTTTAGATTATTAGCGAAACGGGATGCTGAGATTGCTCGAATGGCTGCTGAGCCCACATGTTGTATGCCAATAGCGAGTTTTTTAAACGGCCAAGAAAGAGACCGAAGAGTGCGATGATCCATATTATCCTTTACGTGCGTTGTAAATTCTTCTAGATTATTCATTTGAATGTTTAGTAACGATGTAGATGATGCGGAAAGGGATTCGCTCAACCAGAGGAGCTTCTGCACATTGTTGTTTTTCAATAACAATCCTTTCTCAAGAGGAGCAGGCACATATGCCATTTGCAGGGTACTAAGTTGCTCAAGTTTAGGGAGAGGATTAGTAACAAGCAATCGTTCGAGGGAGGGTGTCACACTGCGGAGGTTGGAACTATTGCACGCCGTCGAGAATGTTAGATCCAACGTCTTGAGGTTCGGCATGAGGCTGAGATAACGGTGAACCAAGTTGTAGACACTTCTCTTCTCGTGCATTTTGGCGATTGTCGGGAATCTGAGAGACAACGAGGCGTGCCAAACCTGGGTTGCATGCAATTCCAGCAAGTTGGTGAAGGCCGTCCGTAGTCTGGGAAAAAGGTTTGCTTCATTACCTGGTCCTACATAAATTAATTCGTAGTATTTGATGTATCTACTTAGAATTGGATTACAATCTGGTGGAAATTCCATTTCAACAAGATTCTCAAACTTATCCAAAACTGTAACGTCAAACTCGTAATGCTTGATTGGGAGTGCATTAATAGCTTTAGAAGGGTCGAGAACCTCTTCTTCGATGGAAAAGTTAATGTCGGTGTGGTAGGGATGGTTTTGAAGGAAACTGTCAACGGCACATTTCCAAGATTTGCAGACTAGGCGCGTGCTGAGAATCGGGTTGGGAATTGGAGTTTCATCCTCTTCAGAACCATCAACTGAATCGTCATCATCAACATCTTCCCAATCGGAATCATCATTTGAAACGTCTTCATCCAAATCGGAATTATCAACAGACCCGTCAACATCCTCCTCCTCTTTTTCCTTGTTGACGGTAATATATTTGACAATGAGTGGAAATACCTGGATCCAAAATAATAATGGTTTTATTTTATTTCACAATTGTATAATAACAAATAAATATAATGAAGTAATTATAGTTTCACTTCGAATTTGAATAATTTTTACCTCCGGCATTAGAAAGTTTGCCCTGTCTAGTTTCAAAAACGACATCCAGTCACTGCATGTTCGATAACAGCTTGCCACATCAGTTGGGCTGTCCAATTTGTCAAAGATTTTAGACCAGACCTGTTGGTTTATACAAAAAACACGAACATTTAAACGTAAATTAATAAGATATCGTATATACATGAAAAAATATAAGTAGTATGACTTCAAAATATCTAAATATGAATGATGTGATGTAATTTGGGATGTAAAGAAGGTTTCTAACCTCCAAAGGACATATTTCCGGTGGGCTTATTGGCTTATAGCAGGAGGTGCTTCTCCAGCCATGCTGCTTGCTGTTATCCAACTCCTGCGAATAAAAACGAGAAACGAGTTAGACTATCGACTCAATTTTGTAGTCACATCTCAAGTATTCTCACTATAAAATCAACACTAAACTGACAGCACGAATAAAAAATTATGTACTTACCGGATGTCAGCGATATTAACCAACTCTTTCTCGAACGATCAATTTAGTAGTAATTCTTCTCTCTAATTACATAAACTATCTGAAATTTGGAGTACGTCAACTGCACAAAGACACTAGCTAATCAATTTATTTCAAGACTAAATCTTTAAACTCGATAGCTGAACAGATCGATCGTATTGAGATAAAAATATATCAGACTGGCAGAGTCAAACCAAAGTCAGAACGCATAATATATACGTAAAACGAACGCTGAGCCTATTGTACATTTAGTTCTTGTTTTATGTATTGTACACGTATGTACATGAAACAAAATCGTAAGTAAATACGGGGAAAACTCCATCCAAACTCCATGTATGTTCATTCTTTGGATTGGTATGACGTGCTCTTGTTCTGTCTTTATTTTCCAGTTGATACTTGTACTTGTACAAAAGTGACTAGGTGGTTCTGAAGGCTTGTTTTGAAAATTAATTCTTAAGACATCCGTGGTTGCCAAAGTCCGAGTTTGCTAATAATTAGAGAAAGGAGCTACTAAATCTGGTTCTCCTATTATTAAGTTACTTGCGATTTTTTTAAAATTGGGGTATTGATTAGTTCAGAACATTAATTGCATTCGGTAAGCACTATAACGTTTTTGTTTCATGTTGATTTTATGTTTACAATAAGTAACAATTTTAAAATTAAAATACTGATCGACATGAGTATTTCTGTTTTGAAACTCCAAATTGAGTCGACAGCTTATAATCTTGTTTTCATACGCAGGAGTTGAAGTACAGCCACAACATGACTGGAGAACCACCACCTGCCAAAAACCCGTTGGAAATACTACCTTTGGAGGTTTGAATTCAAAATTATCTTGTTGTTTAAACTGCATGAATAGTATCCAAATTATATACGTTTAAATATTATTTCATGTTTCTCGTCTAAACCAACAGATCTGGTCTAAAATCTTTGACGAACTGGAATCTCCAACTGATGTGGCAAGCTGTTATTGGACATGCCGGGACTGGATGACGTTTCTGGAACCAAAACGCGCACACTTTCTAATGCCAGAGGTAAAAATTACTCGAAATCGACGTGGAATCAAAATTAATTATACATTTGTTATGATTCGGTGATAAAACGCAACAATTATTATTTTGGATCCAGGTATTTCCCCTAATTGTCAAATATTTGACCGTCAAAAAGGAAACAGATGAAGAGGAGGATGATGAGGATTCAGATGATGGTTCTGAAGATGAAGGGACTCCCACTCCCAACCCGATTCTTAGCACACGCCTAGTCTGCAAATCTTGGAAATATGCTGTCGACAGTTTCCTTCAAAACCACCCGTTTCACACTAACATTGACCTTCCCAACGAAGAAGAGATTCTCGACCCTTCTAAAGCTATTAATGCACTCCCAATCAAGCATTACAAGTTTAACCATACAAATGTGGATGATTTAGAGAATCTTGTTGAGACGGATTTTCCATCAGATTTCAACCCATTTTTAACTAGATATCTTCAATATTCTGAAGTCGTTGAGGGAGGTGGAGCGAACCTTCTTGGCAGACTACGGAGTGCCTTTACTAATTTGCTCTTATTGCATGGAACTCACGTTTGGCACGTCTCACTTTCAATCAAGTTTCCACGGAGTGGTAGTACAGATATGACGAAATTGACAGAAGTCTACAATTGGGTTCATCGTTTTCTCAGCCTTATGCCGAATCTCAAGACGTTGTACATATACTTCGACAGGCCTTGCAGTAACTCCTACATCTGTCTCATGACGCTAGCACCCTCCGAACAATTGCTTGATGCAAATCCTTTTCCTATATTTGAGCGTCTTATTACTTTGAAAATGCTCTATGTTCCTGCTCCTATTGAGAAAGAAATCTTATTGAGAAACAGCCACGTCCAAAACCTTCGCTTATTGAGTGATTCCTTTGCCGCATCCGCTGCCACATTCCCAAACCTTCAAATGGATATGCTAGAGGACTTAACATTGTATGCGGACCGTGAGTAGGATCTCCTTCCCCTTCAATTCCTTTCTTGGCCTATTAAAAACCTGTCTATTGGCTCACAAAATGTGTCCTTAGATTTAGTGTTTCGAGCAATCTCAGCATCCCGTTTTGCTAACAATCTGAAGCGTCTTGTTCTTGAGGTTACCGAAGATGACGACGTAAACAAATTAATGGGAAAATTGGAACTACCAAACTTAATCACATTCCAAATTCGAGTTGAAGACATGCCTTTGAAAAGCATTGATTTCCTTCTACCAACCAGTCCCTCTCTTTCCACCCTTCAAATTGAAATGAAAGCAGAGCAAGAAAGTACTCGGAGTATGCCAAACGAATTGAGAATACCATCATCCAACCAAGTTGTTCAGTTTTATGAATATATTCCCAACATGCTGGAGTCCAACATTTGGAACCACTTTCCTAAATTGAAGCGCTTAGAAGTAGTCAAATATAATCCTAATCACGTCAGGAATTTTTACTACTCATGTTGCGGTAGAGAGCCGGATGAAGACCACTTCAAGAATGAAAAGTACGAGTATACGCGAGGAGAGTTTTAGCAATTTTTACTGAAATCAATCAGTCGGCATTGTTAATTGTGGTGGTCAGGATGATTATGGACATTTGTAATTATACATTTATATATTTGTTTTATGTTATTTGTAGACTAAATGAATAGACTTGCTTGATTTTGATTGCATTTTCGGATTATGATTTGTGACATGAATAATATTAACTACGTATTTATACTAAATGTATTGATGTTATGTCGTATACATATGTAAATCTGATGGTATGGGTGTTAAATTAATTAAATGCGTGTGAATATAAGCAAAGAATTTGATTGATCCTTGTCTGTCTCAGTACATTTTGTGCTTCCGTATTTTTGTCTGTGAAAAATAAAAAACATTATCATTTATTCACGTAAATAAACCATAATTCTGATAATATGTACATCTTTACCAAGATATCATGGCAGCCTTAAAATTCTGTACAATCACCTTCAGTCTGTATTGAGCAAAATATTTATAAACCTAATACATAAAAAATTCTTTAAAAAAATCACAAATCAGGTGTATTTACAAGTCACAAACTGAATGCTTGTTTCTTTGGTTGCTATTGTATATCCCCAAACCGGATGGACAGTATAGGTTCTCCCTGCCACAAGAAGTACCCTAATTTAGAGAGCCACTTCCCATTTAATTTTGACCAAAGAACAATTTTCGCATATCAATTGCATCATAGTCGGCTCCATGTCATGCGCTCCTGATTTGTGACCTGAAATGTAGGTGAGTATTTTTGTGTTTGTATTATTGCTTGCGCCACCAAAAAAGAAGTATTTGCAAATACGTCTATTGCGTAAGACACCTAATGAGATTATTTTGGATTTGACTTCAACCACTTCCATTGGCTGAGCTACAAATTTTCCGGCTAATTTGAAATCACTCTTCATCTCTTGATTTACCTTTTGTGCTTCAACTTGTCCAGCAATATAATCTACACATGTTCCCATATAAATTTTCTGAACCTCTGAGGCTCCAAAATGCTCCAAACCTACTCTGAAAATTAATGTGATTGGTGTATTTCTTATACCACATGAATATTCCAGCCAAATTCCGCTAACCACCTCAAATACTGGGATCATAATACCAGATTTAGTTCTCCGTCGTGGTTTGGGCGGGTAATGGGATTTTGAAATTTGAACAAAGTACATTCCGCTTTTCAAAGTTGACGTTTCATCAGTGGTAACCCTGTCATCATACAGAAGCTGAAGAAAATATATATGAAAAAATGTACCAAGACGGGCGGCTGATCCCCCATCGTGTTTATACAACCAGGGGTCGCAATCTTTTGGCTCTATTAAAACTAATGCAAAGCATAGTTGTTTTGGAGGTGGTAGGGCCTGAAATAGAAAATCTTGATTGATATTATCCATCCGTGTCATTCTTTCGGCTCCACATTTCATTCCAATAGGCTCTGATGACGTGTCCTTAGTATATCTATATTGTGCAAGAATAACTGGAAATTCCAACGGCTCCAAATTATATCGTGTGGTGCCTGATGTTTTATTCTAAAAAAAAAATTTAATGAGAGTTGTACTGCATGCATTGAGTTTTTGTTTGATAGACTTACAATAATATTTGTTTCATACAGGCAGTTCCACTTCTTGTATGATTACAATTACAAGAATTGTACAGTTGCGAAATATCTGCAACTCATTTTGTATCTTGAGAATATTTGAAGTAGAATTTACCACTGAAACGGCTAAAATGGGATACAGAAGATGGATGAGGTGCGTCATGTTTTTTTAGAACACAAAAAAAATGTGTTGCATCGACTTGGCTTGCCAACGATGACTAGAAAATAAAATATTAGACAGCAACTATTGCTTGAAAATCACTTGTGAAGGAAACGCGAAACTTAAAGAAAAGCACTGCCATGTTGATTTAAAGTATTTAAGTACTTGAGACGTGTATATAGAATTGTTTTGGTCTTTCTCTGTCTCGTATGTCTTATCGTACTACGCCCATTGCATGACCAAACAAGCACATGGATGCCGTTTTTATGTTGAGTTTGCTAGTATTTAAACATATATTTTCAGTGCAAGATTTTTTAAATTAATATATTCATTAAAGGCGTTGCAAACCTGGATAAAAAATACGACATAAAGACTCCTAACTAAAAATTGAGGTTTAATCTTATCAATATGTCTAGTAAAATGTAGTTTCTATAACGTTGTTGCTGGGTTTGTGTTTGTATGTTTTGGCAATTGGTGGTTTGGTCGCTGGCTTGGCATTGAAAATGGCATTATGAAATGTAAGCTTTGATTGATTGATTGACTTTATTAACGTGTTTGATTGTATCAACCTTATAACAGGCTGGTCTCCCTACAATAACACAGACTCGCTTGAAATTTTGCTCGCTTGAAATTTAAACAATTTTCCTTGTCACTTTTGAATAATGTAGTTTTTATTTCGACATGGATATGTCATCATCAATAATAATATCGTGGAAAGTAGAGCACTACTTAATTTATGTATACCAAAACCAGATATATGCTGTGTGTTTTAGTCTTCCAGGCGCACTGGCGACCATAAAGGTAGAAGAGGAATTATTATTATATGATTATATGTGAGTAGGATGTATTATTGTTGTAGCTAAAGGATTTATACAAAATAATTATTATCAAAATAGTTGAAATATAAATATATTTAGCCCATATAATGTAAATATATTTTAGCCCTGGTTTAAAGGTCGATTTTTTGAACTTTTGAAAAAGAACCACCAGTAGACCCCGAGTTTAACAAAATGTACAGGTTAAATATTTCTTTGGGGAAAGCCATGAGTAAACCCACGGCCCTTAATAAAAATTACTCTTAGCTCCAGCTCCATGAGCGTCCTCGTTAAAGGCAGTATATTATATCGAGATAAAACATAAAGATTGATTTAAGGACAGAACTAAGATTTCAAATATAAAATAATAGTTTCCACATAAAAATTATAAATCATAATCTATTAGCATAAAGATTTTCAAGTTAACCAAAAACATTTTAAACAAAATAATAAAACTTTAGCGACGAGAGTGGGATTCGAACCCACGCGTGCAGAGCACATTTGATTAGCAGTCAAACACCTTAACCGCTCGGTCATCTCGCCGATTTTTCTCGTCAAGGTGGTAGGAAGCTGACTTGGCTTTAAACATAAAAAACGCTTCTAGGCCCTTAGCACTTTTGCCAGAAGGCACTTTAGGGCCCATTAGCACTTTTGACCACTAGCACCTTGTGCAATTAGCACTTTTGACCTCAATCACTTTGCGCTGTTAGCAATTTTGACTTCAAGCACCTTGCGCAGTTAGCCCTTTTGACCATTAGCACTTTGCGCTGCTAGCACCTTTGACCTTAAGCACTCTGCTCCTTATGCGCTTAGGGAGCATTCAAAAATTATGACGTAACGCATTTTTGACGAAAAATGCTCTAATTATTTTGGCTTGGAAACGTTCCTGATACTTTGAGACAATGGGATTTTTGGTGTATGTACTCGTAAGTTTTTACAAATAAAATGTAAAACCGTATGTGCATTTTTATGTGTATTGCTTTTCATAGTAGTTAAATAACGTCAAAAAGATCTATTTGAATCATAAAGCTTATTCTTCTACTTCCTAATTTCATCCAGACCGTTCCCTGGAAAACCTTTTAAAATATTCCAAACGTTTGCAACTTAAGTATCACATTCAACATTTCTTTCTGGCTTAGAATTAGTTTTTTTATAGGTTATGGGCATACGTACACCAATAGATCTAGTAGGGTTCATATCTATGGTTATGGGTAATTATTTATACAATTTTGCTATATATTGTATCAGTATATAAATTGTTTAGTCAAACAGATTTGATCAGGTAACGCTAGAAATAATCCTAATTTAAAACCAGGTTAAAAATATCTAAAATAAACGCATTAGGGATTGCTTCTGATAGAAAAGAAAACCAATACTGGTGATGGATTTCGAACTTATGAGTGCATTTTTCGTCAAAAATGCGTTACGTCATAATTTTTGAATGCTCCCTAAGCGCATAAGGAGCAGAGTGCTTAAGGTCAAAGGTGCTAGCCGCGCAAGGTGCCTGAAGTCAAAAGTGCTAGCAGCGCAAAGTGCTAATGGTCAAAAGTGCTAACAGCGCAAGGTGCTTGAAGTCAAAAGTGCTAACAGCGCAAAGTGCTTGAGGTCAAAAGTGCTAAGGGCCGGCTACCTAAAAAACAGCCCGTTCCCTGCTTGGCTTGCCTACTATATATCCTATAACATGGTCCCTATCTATCCCCTTTGCTGGTTTTGTTCGTGTATTGTATTTACCATTATCACTATACATTCTATTACATACTCACAAGTGTATTACAATACCAACATAAGACCAGCCGAGAAAAGAAAAGTAAGCAATTTTGTACGGGAGATATTGATGACGTCTTTTTGCTGTACTAGTAAAACAACAAGATATACAAGACTGAGCATACATTTTGATAATGACGAAGTTGATGTGATGAATATAGAAATGATGGTTGGAAGCCTGGAAATAACTTTCAACCCAGGACTTCTCCCCGCCTATGCTCCACTCACAACTCGAATAAAACTTTCTTGGGACCCTGCAAGAAATGAGGGAAAAGCTTGGAGAAGCCCACTCTCTAAAAATGTTTTATGCTCCGCTATGCCAATCCATTCATCCATCTTTGAAGCAGTACTGTATGTATAGTGTATGCATGAAAAGATGAAAGAATTGATATGCTTTAAAATCAAAATCATCTACACAAGAAAAATCAAAGAAAAGTAGAGGCAGCGTCACCAAAAAGATGAATTTTTGGAGGACCCATCCTCGTCATTGTCAACCAAATGAACATTGAAAGGAAAAACTCCTCTCGAATCTCTATACGTCTCATTCTCTCGAGCTGTTCTCGTTAGCTAATTGAAAAGCAACCAGAGAAAAGAACTATTGGTTCGGCTAGGCTTGGTCACTTTACTGCGAAGTAAAAGTTGACAGAAGTGGGAATGAGATCAGGAGCTGAGATCGCAAATCTCGATCGACAGAGAAGGGAGCCAGCCACAAGACTACTTTATCAAATCTACTTGTGTGTATATAATAGAAAGTTTATACTTGAGTTTCCCTTGCGCATTTTACGAATCTGCCTTGCTCATAATATGGAACTCATCGCTACTTTCATCGTGTCGCTCCCTTATACAAAGACTGACCGTTCTCCCAGACACAAACTCCATACACTTTACATGCCTAGCTTTAAAGAGGTGAAAAGCAATAATGCTATTAGCCCACGGGAAGGAGAAGCGGGGTTTTGGGAAGAAAACACAATGAATAATTTAGCACATCAATCTAGTATAGAGTCATGACGATGTTTCTTCAAGCTTGCCTTTCATTCTTCTTCATTTCTTACATGATATACAAGAAGGTAACATATTTTATAACGTAATAGATATTAACATTTCTCTCAATCTGTCAACAGCATCAAATATTTTATGAGCGCCCAGCCCAACACCTCGCTAAAGAATAAGAATTTGTTTGAAAATCAGTATTTAGAGGTTTTTTGATATTTCGAATGTAGTCATAGTAGTTTTGACCCTCTAAAAATAAAAACAAATTTTGAATTATTTACAGCAGAGATGTCTACTGACGATAATTCTGTATCATAGCATAGCGTAGTAGACGTTCTAAAACCCAGGCTAGGCATATTCACTTGATTTGTTACAATTTACATTTATTATTTGGTATTTTACCCATCCCTGCTCATATACTTAATTGATTTTTACCTGTTCAAATTCAAATGGCCATACCGTCAGTGATCGGGGGTTTAGACAAAAACTCTTTTTTGGGGCTGATAGAAGACACTCTGGAGCATACCCAGTGACCATTGGATTAGGCGTTTTCGAAAAGGTATTCAGTTAAAAAATTAATTTCGAAAAATCAATTATCCTTAATTACTTAGCCAGTTAACATTATACAAACCCAAATTTTTTTCTATCATGTGCCAATTGTATAGGCAAGCTTATATGAACAGATAGCTAGGATAAAAGCTCAACGATATAACTTTAAAGACGGATTTTTAAAATTTTCTCACGCCCCCGCAATCAGATTCGATTTTTACTAAAGATTTTATTTCTCCTGTCAGGAATCGAATTTTGACATGGGTTTTTTTTGCATTCAACGCGCCGAATTCTCCTCTATCAACACAATCCCATGTCCGAAATTTAGGTGTTTTAAAACACTGTGCGTTAGATAACCAAGTTTTAGCTAATGGAATGATATTTTAAGTTTTCGCACGCATAGATTCTTAAATCAATTTCCTGTAAAACTAAACTTTGGAATTTATAAAAGCGGTAATTGGTATGACAAAATGCCATGGTAAATGAAATGGATGTGTTATTATGTACCTTTAGGTATATATTGAAAAGACTCGAGGTGTCGTCTGTCTGGGGGCACGATAACTCAAAAACGGTTTCATTTTTTTGAATTCTGTTTTCACTAATCAATATCTTGGGTCAAAGGTAAGGTCGAGTTCGAAGATGGGTCAAATCGGTTCAGGGGAACTCCTGGGTCATAGGTCAGGTCAATGTTTTTGAAAAGTAAGGTATAGGTTGTGATACATCAAAATGAAGGTACTGGTGAGAACAGTTCATTAATTGGGCTCCCAACTTCTTAGGTAACCCCAGTGTGACCTTTGACCTTATTAAAATAAAATAAATTCTAGAGGTGGGGATCACTCAGAAGGGGAGGAGGAATTGAGAAATTTTAAAGGTACATCATTACATCTCGATCTGTCGGGTTTATATCAGTTGAACACAACAGAGGAAATAAGTAATTATTATCGAGTAAAAATCTTTAATACATGATTGTTTTGTTTTTATTTTTCTTAACGTTTAATAAATATTTTTGTGACTTAATCGCAACACGTATAATAAATGTAGTTAACCATCTAGAACTCATAAAGGAGTCATGCAAAGCCTCCTCCCATCCCTAACGCTATATTCACAAGACTAATCATTCTGTGATTAAAACTCTATCTAAACATTTATAAACGGTAAGGTCTATCAGTATAGTTAAAGACTCATGCAAAATGATTCCAGCTTACAACAAAGCATTTAATATATGTGAGATTGGCAACCAGCTCAATTAAAAATGCATTAGGTAAGGGCTAAAATGGTGATTAGGAAGTCAATTGCTTGTGCCAAAAACTGTCCAAATGTATCCTTCCGAACGTTATAGAATGGGTACGCCAATTTTAAATCCAGTATCTGACAACTTTTCCCAAATTTGCTCAACATCGACCGTCTACTACACAAATGGTCAAGTCGGCTAACAAAAGCCTTGGACCATTCAAACAACCGGCTAACTTCTGTCGACTCAACATACTCAATCTGTAATGTAGATAAGATAGCTGCAGGTATTACAACGGAAACAAGCAGGCCACCACTGAATACCACATCAGGAGCTTTCAACATAGTGACTGCTCCGCCAAGAAACACGACGAGTAAAGCAACGTGATGAAATGACAAAAGAACTGAGGCGAAACAATCATTCACAAGATTGTTGAAAACCTGCTGAGTTCTGTACATTTTGACAAAAGTGAAGTCATCTAATATTCCAAAATACCTTGTGTTTACCAAATTGCTCGTGGTCGGAATCTTGCTCGGCCGCGGGTCACGCTGCTGGGCTACTATGACCAAGCTTTCTGGCGTTAAGCCAGATGTCACAGTTTGGGCCAATAGAAGGTATGACAATAAAATGAAGATTCCATTGAAGATAACGCTTGCAGCATTGGATACAACCCACATTATGAATAGGATCAACGGTACGAATCGTGGTTGAGGTGAAACATTCACCACCAACCATTCCTCAATCATAGCATGGGTTGGAGCAAATCCGACGCAGAAGAAAGCCCCGAAAGCAAGTGGAAAGAGAGTTGTTAGCACTCCGACTAGCAGAACCAGGTATCCCGCCATATCAATGTAATTTTGTTCGGCATGACTAAGCCGACGGTTTGCGCGACGAATTAGTTCTGTACGAAAATTTAAAAGTGTTTAGAAACTGGATAGAAAATATAATAAAAATTGAGAAATTAACTTACCTTCCACCTGGTCCGAGTAGCTGTAGAGTTCATTAAGCATGTACATATTGCTGGCCCAATTTTCATTGATTTGATAGGATGTCATTAAAATCGCAGTCATTGCGAAGTTCTCTGTCCAACCAAGCATGAATATTAACAAGTTTGATGGTGTCGTTAGGTATTCCTCATTCGGTATTTTGAGAAGTAAGAAAATTGTCATGAGGATTGGAAAGCCGCATCCTGTAAAGAGAAGAAGTTGTGCATTCCAACGATGATATTGACGTGCTGGAATAAAGCGTTGTCTATGCTTGCTCCAGGTCCAGTAACAGGCAGCGGATACGTACTTCATTACTTTAATTCTGTGGCGCACAACGTTGCGTATTGTTGAATTAATCATTTTTAGTTATGGATCACAACCAAAAGGTATGAAAGTATTTGGTGGACACATGCCATACGACTGAGCTGAAATGGTCTATTTTTCTGGTCTCGTAAGGAAATTTACTTTATATTTAGATTTGTTGATTAATTTTCATGGTTTTCTTTTAAATTGAAAACTGAATAATAATTTTAGGCCCTCGTAAGGAGGCAGTTATGGTTTCCTTACATGTATTTTGCATGTTTGATAAATAATTGGATGATTCGGTAATCAAAAGTTTATTATATTCGTTTATTTCAAAGCCGATTTTCATGTTTTTTTTAATCAAAACGGAATAATAACTTCAAGCCGTCGTAACTCTATATAGCTGTGGACTCCTTGCAAATGAATAGAACATGTTTGATGATATGGAATATTGTTTTTATACATGAGTTTAAACAATCGAAAAAAACTTTCATGCATAAGAAACCAATTTTTAAAATATAATATAAATGCATAATACGGATGACGGAGGCAAGTAGTCCCCAAACAAAATTCCTTTAAAAAACTTTACTCCTCCTTCACAACTAATTCGATTCGTATAAGTTATTGTAAATGATCCATAGCAACAGGAATAAGGATATAAATCCCGAAGACTGAATTGAAATTATCAATTTTTATTTCTCTTAGTGAATTTTTTTGATTTTTCGATTTTTCGATTGATTTTCATGTCTGTTTTAAATTGAAAACTGAATAATAATTTTAGGTCCTCGTAAGGAGGTGGTTATGGATTCCTTACATGTATTTTACATGTTTGATTAAAATGTTGTTGCTTCCCTAATAGGGCTCGGTTCCTTTCAATTCAATGCAGGAAAAATCAATTCGATTCAGAGCCTGAATTAAACCAAATCTTTTCAATTCAATTTTTGTCACAAGTATGAATTGAATTTTTCAATACATGCAACCGAACAACGTATTATATACACAACTTAATTGGAGTACTGTATACAGGTATTCAATTTATTTACAAATCTAGTAGGTACTTTATTTTACCGTACCACGTCTAATTTGACGAATTTTATTATTACACAAGGTATCAAACTTACATTTTTGCGTTTCAATTTTCCACCAAGTGCATAAAAATATTGAGTGTTGCCGTGAAATTTTTAAAAGGAATGAATTGCAGTTCAGTGTTTCCACTTCAGTTCATTTCACAGGATTTTAAATTCATTTTCCTTTTAATTGAGTCGTAAACAATTGAATTCCTTTCATCAGGAATTGAATTGAAATGAATTGAAAAAAATTCAATTCGTTCTGAATTGAGCCGAGCTCTATTCCGCATAAAAAATAATTATAATTTTTGGTAGATTTTGCTACCAATTCTCAAGCCTTTGTATATTGTAAACTGAAGAATAATTTCGAAGTTAAAAGGCCGGCTTATGTATTTTTTCAATTGCATGATAAATATGTATGATGAAATTTAGTATTGTTCATATTATACATGAATTTAAAATCTAATTCCAGTAAGAAATTTGTCAGTCCGATTTTAATTTAAGTGCAAAGAAATTGAAATCCATGATGAAAAAATGTTGGAAATATTATTTTACAGGATTAAGGAAGCTCGTAGTCCCCAAAAAAATTCAAAACATATTGAGTTTATTTCAGCCTTCACAAATAATTGGTTTTTATATGTAAGTTGTTATAATTGATGCATAATCAGAGGAATCAAGATAAAAGTCAAGCACATGTAAGGCAAAATTATATTTAATCATGGCCAAAAAAAGAGAACATCTGTACGTGATAATAAATTTCTTCAGCATGCGGAATGTTTGAGATGCCCATGAAAGCTGTCAATAAAAGAACCAAGAGAAAGTTCTTTCGATAATTGCAATTGCAACTTACAACAAACACTACAACTACACACGGCGAGCATGAAATATATTTAAACTATGAAACACTGAAATGTTACTATCCTATCAAATAACTATCTTTATTTCAAGTACATGTAAATTTATTTTCAGGTTTCACAAAACACTAAAACTCATTCAAGCTGATTAGATTATAATCTTTCAGTAAAAAGCATCATCATCGTGACCTATAATTTTAAAATCTTTGTACTCAAATGTAATCCATTTTTTATTTTTTTAAGATTTATATAACGGACGTTTTGTTTTTCTTATAGACACACACGTTTCATTTTCTACCTACACACTTTTGTACCTACTTTTTTTTTTAATCCATCCCGTTTTTTCTCCATAATCAAATTGAAAATGAGTAGAATTACATCCAGACGAAACTTTATCATTTATATATTCCTCGGGGTTTTCATAACGGGATCAACAATTATCTTAAAGAACACAGAAGGTAAAATAAAGAACTTTGCTAATAAGCTGCACTAACTTTAGTGAAGTTAGTTACGCGAAAATAATTCTCTAAAATGACTCTTGTATGCGTTTTATTTTACGCTTGTACAAACCCAACGAGCACCACCTCCGAAATCTGCATGGACAATGTCACAATTAAAAACTGCGGTTCCAGCTGCATTGAAAAATTCCGACGTGATCCCAACTCCTCATTGATGATCTGTAGTCAAATCTCAAATCTTTGCTGTTTCAATGGTACTCAAAGTCGGTCATCTCCGTTAAGTCTGGATAGGATTTTCGCCTTTGCAATCGCAATTATCATCATTTCACATTTTGACAGTATAAATATCGTGTCCAATCGAAGGAATTTCCTCTAGTTTCTTTCCTTGACTGCTTTCATGACCATCTCAACCATTCCACAAGCTGAAAGTATTTGAAAGAGATTTATTTATTGTATCGAATTCTAACTGCCACCTGGTGAGGGTTAGAGATACCTAACTCATTATAGGCTTGCCTGGAGGCGAAGCCCAAGCGAGTGTCGTTCGTGACAACCAACATTATGATAGGTTCTGTGGAAAGGTAAGGAAAACGAGATGCAAACTCCACTTAACCACTCTCATGATACCATACCACAGCAACTCGGCTTGTGGATACAATGCATTATAGATGCATAGGTAGTAGAGTACATGCATTCTTGGTTGGGGCAACGAAGACAGAAGGCTTGTGAAGAGGAACAGCTTTATATTGTGCTTCTTCTTCCTTCTCGCAGTTAGTTGTGTCTTGTTTCTTGTTCTGAGTAGTTCACAGCCATTTAGTTGTAAGAAAAAGTCTCCCCGAGTTGAGTCGTAAGTTCCAGCAATATAATTTTGGTACATAAGGTTCGGGAAGTTGGTAACCAGTTCGAAACCCCAAAAATAATTGGTATTATTTCGGTTCATTGCAGCATTGAGGGTCCTTAGGTTGAGCTAGCAATATTCGTTGCTATCCTCCTTTTTTTTAAAAGTAGAGTTGATTGTCGGTGGTAAGTCAACCTCCAAATTAATTGTTGTATTTTTTGGGTAATTCTGTGATGAGTGTTTCGTAAAGGCATTCATAAAAATCACATTTTTATTCATAGCCTTTTTTTTATTGGACGTAAAATATCCTGAGGCTTCCGTTGAGCAGTAGAGACCAGAGTTTCCTGCATCCTAGTCGTGGTGTTCTTCCAAATCAATTGGAATCGAGCCAGCTTGCAGTCCGTCTTCCGTAGTTACTTAATTTTAACGGTTGTACAATTAAGCGGTCTGAGTATTTTATGTTTTATGGAACGAGATGAGATTTGGGTGACTTAGCCGAGTGCATAATATCCCAAATTCTCCACCGATACTTTATGAGCCCCCATCAACCATACCGGGGAGGGTTACTCATAAGTTGCATAATTAGCTGCAACTGAAACATGATTAGCTCCGCGTTTTCAATAAATTTAAGTTAGTTTTAATCGTAGAAAAGGGTAGAATCTATTGCGCAATAGAGGGTTTTCTTTCATTTTAGTCGCTTTCCAGCATTTTTAATGGGAAGTAGTCCTTAACAAATACCTTTTATTCTACATAAATTTAATATCTACGAATAAAATATACACCTGTGTATATATATTAATACCACGAAAATACCTACGGTACATTTTCGTTAAATAAATTCATCGCTATAAGCGAATTCAAGTTATAAACTATAATCATGTTGTGTACACTTTGAATCATTTGATGCTATAGTAGTCATACATTTCGTAATTCCATTCAATTCATTTCAGTAGAAGCATATACGCTCATCATCAAGCTTGAGAAGCGAACCAAAAGCTCTGTTTATGTAATAGTTTTATAGGGATTTTATCGAATTATGGCTTTAAAATAATATCCCGTGACATATTTCATTATCACGCATCCTATAAATATTTCTTATTTTTTGCCCATTATTTGATTTACATACCTTCCATTCTTCTAGGTGTCAGATGCTACGTTTGTCCAAATCAAGGAAGTCTGGGGAGAACGAGCCTTGGAAATGACACTCACAATCCCACCAACGAAATAGTTGAAGAATGTCCAAATGACTGCTAGGATAGTTTCGAAAGGAATGCCAACTCCAAAGTACCATTCATTAGCAGGGGCTGTGAGAAACATTACGGACCTCTTAAATGTTGGGACATTGATGGATGCTTGGATTTAAAGACAGATAAACAACATACTTGTAGCTGTGGAACCAAGAACAAACAACAAGTAAAAAGAACTTGGGTTGTTTTACAGGTGAAAGGGATCCTCCTACCACAACTCCATCGACTGGAAATTCAATTATGAGCATGTTCTTGAATTATATCCTTATTCCTGTGGGTATGGATCATTTACAATAACTTATACAAATCAAATTATTTGTGAAGGATGAGTAAAGTTTTTTTAAACAACTTTTGTTTGGTGACTACGTGCCTCCGTCATTTATATTATATTTTAAAAATTGGTTTATTATGCATGAAAGTTTTTTTCGATTGTATAAACTCATGTATAAAAACAATATTCCATATCATCAAACATGTTCTATACATTTGCAAGGAGTCCACAGCTATATAGAGTTACGACGGCTTGAAGTTATTATTCCGTTTTGATTAAAAAAATAAAACATGAAAATCGGCTTTAAAATTAACGAATATAATAAACTTTTGATTACCGAATCATCCAATTTTTTATCAAACATGCAAAATATATGTAAGGAATCCATAACCGCTTCCTTACGAGGGCCTAAAATTATTATTCAGTTTTCAATTTAAAAGAAAACCATGAAAATTAATCAACAAATCTAAAAATAAAGTAAATTTCCTTACGAGACCAGAAAAATAGACCATTTCAGCTCAGTCGTATGGCATGTGTCCACCAAATACTTTCATACCTTTTGGTTGTGATCCATAACTAAAAATGATTAATTCAACAATACGCAACGTTGTGCGCCACAGAATTAAAGTAATGAAGTACGTATCCGCTGCCTGTTACTGGACCTGGAGCAAGCATAGACAACGCTTTATTCCAGCAAGTCAATACCTTCGTTGGAATGCACAACTGATTCTACATCAAGGAATTTGGTTTCCATTCCTCATGACAACTTTCTTACTTCTCAAAATACCAAATGAGGAATATCTGTCAACGCCATCAAACTTTCTAGTTTTCATCCTTGGTTGGGCTGAAAACTTCTTAATAACTACGGTTTTATTGATATCCTATCTTATCCGTAAAAACTGGCGCAACATAATGTACATGCTTAATGAACTCTACTGCTACTCGGACCAGGTGGAAGGTAAGTTAATTTCTGCATATTTAAAACATATTTTTATTAAGTTTCTAAGCACTTTTTAATTTTCGTACAGAACTAATTCGTCGAGCAAACCGTCGGCTTAGCCATGCCGAACAAATCTACGTTGATAACGTAGGATACCTGGTTCTGCTAGTCGGAGTGCTAACAACTATCATTCCGCTTGCTTTCGGGGCTTGCCTCTGTAACCCGTTTGAGCCAACTCATGCAATGATAGAGGAATGGTTGGAGGTAAATGTTACACCTCAACCACGATTCGTACCATTGATTCTATTTATTATGTGGGTTGTATCCGATGTTGCAAGCGTCATCTTCAATATAATGTTCATTTTATTGTCATACCTTCTATTGGCCCAAACCGTGATATCTGGCTTAACCCCAGAAAGCTTGGTAACAGTAGCTCAACAGCATGACCCGCTGACGAGCAAGATTCCGACCACGAGCAATTTGGTTCACACAAGGTATTTTGGAATATTGGATGACTTCACTTTCGTCAAAATGTACAGAACTCAGCAGGTTTTCAACAATCTTGTGAATGATTCTTACGCCTCAGTTCTGATTTCATTTCATCACGTTACTTGCCTCGTTGTGTTTCTTGGCGGAGCAGTCAGTATATTGAAAGCTCCTGATGTGGTATTCGATGGGGGCATATTTGTGTCACTAGCAATACTTCTAGCTGTCTTCTGTCCATTACTCTGTGAGTATGTTGAATCAACTGAAATAAGCCGGTTGTTTGAAAGGTCCAAGACTTTTGTTGGCCAACTTGATCATTTGTGTAGTAGACGGTCGATGCTGAGCAAATTTGGAAAAAGTTGTCAGATACTGGATTTTAAATCGGGATATCCCTTCTTTAACATTCGGAAAGACACCTTTGCACAGTTTTTGGCACAGGCAATTGACTTCTTAATCAGCATATTAGCCGTTGCTTAATGCAGATTTTAATTTAGATGTCAGCCATCTTCGCATGTTTACCATATTTCTTATAAGCTAGAATCAATTCGTATAGTCTTTAATTTTCAACTTTACTAATAAACTTGTGAACATTTGGATGCAAGGTTACTTATAGCAACAGACACATAGTATAGGTTGATGTATAAGAAGCTGAATTGAAATGAATCTTAATTCATTTTGTAGAGTTGGACACAATGTCATTATGAACAACGTGGGAATATTATTCAAAGAATTTTTATAGCTTGCTAGACTGGTAAATATATTGTTAGCTGTCAGCTTGTTTAGTTGTCAATCGCTTAGGGAAATAAAACCGAAACACTCATATTAATTCGTTTATTCATTTGTAATAATTACCAATTTCCTGTTTGGGGGGGTCATCTAATATTCTAATACAACATTTCCTTAAATGTAATGTTGGGGTTTGCTGGGTTGCATTATATTAAGTTTTAAAACATTACAAACCTCGAAACCTCTTACCTTATATACCACTATATATTGTATCTAAATTTGACATTTTCTCAATGAAAATAAATTCGAATAAAACCTATGCTAAAATCAAATTTCAAATTGAATCATTTATTTAATATAAATTAATGGACAAAACAATTATTTGTACGCACTTTGGTGTAAAATAAAAACATACCAGATGAATTTTTGTCGTATCTACTACTAATTTGGCGCAGTGAATGTTTTGGTCAATATTCGTAAATCCTTAATTTTTGATGAAAAAAAGTGACCAACTCTGCAATGACATATTTGTGAAAAATTAGTGGGCAAAAATGGTAATCCAGAGGTTCACATATTTTTTAGGCATAAATAAATCATTTATGATGGTTATTACAAAGCAAACTATTTGTTTGAACAGTAAGATAAACTGTTCTTTGAACAAGAACTCTAACAAAAGCTGGGCCTAACTTTGGACTCATTTTATGAAACAATCCCACATACATAGAAACAGGACGACATGATTTTATGAATCGTCGGGACCAACAAGTTCCTTTGGGATCCCTTTTGAGACTATTTAAAACAGCTTGGGATAATTGGGACGATTTGCTTCCAAGCTCAAACACAAATAAGCAAAAAAACGTGATAAAGACTATGAAGACCAATACTATAAAAGCAAAATAGAGTGGAAGGCGATGGCCAAACACGAGAATTGAGTAGAAGGGCACAATCGTCGCCACTAGTCCGTTGAACTGAATACTTGGCCAAATATATTTTTGACAACAGTCATTACAAACAATTGTGAGAATCTGCATTTGTCTGAAGAGACGTTGATGTTTTTCAATCTTTTGAATTTTACAATTGCAAAGAGTTCTGAAAAAGTTCATCGTAAAATGATATTTAATTGCTTTAACATAATCCTCAAAAATATGCAATAGTTTAAAAATGTTACCTTAAAGCACTCAAATTTCCTCGAATGTATTCTAGACTGATAAGGGAAATAATCATACCGGGACCTCCAGCCACTGTGACTGGTAGAAAGAGCAACAACTCAATTCCAGATACCAATAATCTGCAGCCAAACGGCATCGTCACTATGTCGCATGTTTTGCCACACAGTTCTGTAACCAGAAAAGGATGCGCACATGGAAAGACCAAGCATATTAGTGTAACTGTTACGGACATTCCCACAGCGTTAGTTGCCATGGCTACTAAAGTCATTTTGAAAAATGTTTGACCCTCTTTCGCCCTACGGTCTATGAAAAAAATTAATCAATGGTTGAACTTAAGTTGAGTTGAGTAAGTTAAAAGGTAAAAGATTTAAACATTTAAACTTACCGCCAAATTTTATGTTAAACTTTTTCATGCTGTTGATTAACTGGGGAATATTGTGCTCATTTCCTTGCAATCCCGCCATGGTAACCAACGACGCAATATGAAATTCAAGAACAAATCCTTGATAGGCGATCACAGCTACATTATTCATTCCTATCGTTTGAATAGAACTGTAAACTTCAAAAGATGAATAGACAACGCCGACAATGTTTATTATAAGCCATAGTCGATTAAGTATTTGGGTTTTCCTACTCTGATCTGCGATGAGAATCCCCTTTTTGGTATAATAATAGGGTACCATCCCAAAGTAATGAGCAACGGAAAGTTGACGATGAGCAATGTGCAATCCTAACCTGGAACTCATGATGATGTTAAACCGAATCAACGTTTCAAAGAGAATTGAGACATAAGCGAGACTGAATTCTCATACCGGTTTTATTTGTCTCTCAAAAATCCAGATAAAAGTAGTGATGAATTAAAAGTTCACGATATGTTATCAGAAAAGCTATGACATGGTCACTGGTGACACCTAATCCATATTCCTTTTAATAAACTGCTGGTAAGCGGACCTAGAAACGTAGCTGAATGGCATACACATGAGACTAGGAATACTGGGCAATGAATAGGAACACAAAGTGATGAATGGGAATACAGGGGGATGAATAGGACTGTTTTTGAATTTTCGCTCTCAAAAACATTCAAAATTGCAATAATTACTGTACATAGAGCATTACCGCCATAAGAAATCGATTCAGGATATCAGATAACCTCTACATACTGAGTTTCAGCCAAATCGACGAAATTTTTGAATTTTCGCGCCCATAACTTTCAAACGCTTTGACCGATTTGGCTGAAAAGCAATACCAGGCAAGTTCGTTAGGTGTACTACCTATGTGCCAAATTTGGTGGAAATCGGTCAACGTATGTCGACATGAGAGTGCGGACAGACGGACAAACTTAGTAAAGTGTTAACTTCGCTGACTGAGATTCAGCTACGTAATAATCCTGACCAACAGCATTAAAGAACCGGCACCTCTGGCGCAAATGTAACTTGAATTTGATATATTTGAAAATCTTGAATGGTGTAGTTTCTATCTCGAAAATTAAGGAATTTCGACTTCTAAACGGCCGTAGGTCAAGCTGGGGTCATTTTAGAGCTTTTAAAATAGCATGGCTGAATTGCTCTCAGCAAAAAGCACCATGCTGTGCTACTTTAAATATTTGGCCTTGACCTTTAACCAGGTTATAGTTAACTGATAACACCCATTTTGCTTCCCAAGAAAGGTTTTGACCTGAGATGTTGTTTAGCAACAATAATTTTTGAAATTCTTTAACAGTGTGGAAGTTATTTTGTTCACAGACAGACAGACACCATGAGTAAAATCAGAAAGCAACCTCCTTTTGCAAAAAGGTGTCGGTTAAGTAAGGAGATGTCACATGTGTCTGCCTCTCTCTTGATTTATTGAACACGAGGCCTAAATTAATTAATTAATACGACGAAATTAATTTTCTCTAGATGTCCGATTAAGTCAAAGAGTAAACATATTCCAATTAAGTTAAGGGCGTGGGTAGTGACAATAATATTATAAAGCTAATCAATAATCATGAGACACAAACATGAACCAATTGAAGCGTTCGAAAGTTTGTTTATTGCTTAATGACGAATGATTTCACATATCTGAGGACAGACAGACATGGTCGTATTCAGTAAAGGAATAATTAGTTAGTAATCCCAACCAAGTTTTGAACAATTTCAAAGATGTGGGTAACCTATTAGACTGGCTTGTCTCCTAGCAATCTTGATAGGCCCCAGCTCAGACGTGTCAATATTTCCCGACTAGAAAAACATGTATCACGTAAATTATGTGAGATCTTTCAATATAGTACATACATAAAAGTTGAAAATAAAATTTTGGTACAATAGCTCGGTCGATTTGGGCCGTTCAGTTTTTATTTTGCTCAGAGGCATCATTGATCATTATTGAAATGATGAAGAATTATTTATGCAGTAAGGCACCATAATTTTGGGTTTATCCAATTATATTCCAGTGCTTGCTGTGCTTTCAATATTTTTCTTAGATAGAAGGCATGCATTATAAAAGAGTAAACTGTGAAATGAAAAATATGATGATTAAGCTTCAGAATTAAAATGCTTTCCTGGAAAAATTTATTCATTGATAATTGCAACAAATGTTTACTTCCTGGCGTTAAAAAGTCCCCGGAAAGGATGTGGTGAGTCGGTTATTCCCTGCTCAGGTACTGTGATCGGCTCCTTCTCCCTAGCAACCTTGGTCAGTTTAAATTTGCTCAAAATATTCGAGAAATAGAGGAAAACAGTTGTTTCAGCCAAGCTTTATTCAAGACATACCCTCTTTCCTTCTCCAAACAGGACAAGATTTCATGTAAATGGTAACTTCATCTTCCTTGAGGTATTGCTCAGGTCGGAAGTTTTTTTGTGTGCATGATGACAGTTCCCTTTCAAAATAAAGTTAATAAAAAAATTAAATAGTCTGAAAACCTTTTAAACATTGAGTATCCAATTTAAAAAATAATTAGCCTTTTTTTTATAAAATAACCCATCTCCTTTCGCGACCACTTCATCCAGCTCCTTTTGAAGATTCTCTCAAATATCCTGATGAATCAGCAATGTATAGCATGTCATGGACCGGCTGTTCTTAAAATCTAAAAACATCAGATGACATGTTATCACGATATCTAGTAACCAGTTAATAAGAAATATCATTCGTTTACAATTGACTTTTGATAAATTTTGTCCCAAGAATCCTGATGCATTAGCCGTATTAGTAGACATCATAGCCTAACCCATTTAACCATACAAATGCTCATCCTCATCACCCTCCAGACCTTGAAAACATATTGTGTAGTTTTCCGGACACTCCCTTTATTCAAGTACATGTTCCAGAAATTCATGGATTAATGAATATTTTTGCCCTTACATATCAAGATAGATTGATACGTGTAAAAAAGATCAGACACAATCATTCCACCCAAAATGAAATGATGAGTGCGGATTGGAGTTGACACTAACCACACAGCTTCATAATCCAGAGCGGTATTTTTGAAAAACACAATGTTGACAAAAAATTCTGCTCTGGAATGCAATGCGTGCAATTTAGTTGCAAACAGCTGGTGGTTGCAGTAATATGGATAAATGGTTTGATTGGATCTGGGCTTGTTGAACCAACCTTAGTATGATTGGCTCAATCTGTACCAACCTTCTTGCTATTGGTTATAAATTTTATCTCTTGTCTGATCTTTTTTACACGTATCAATCTATCTTGTACATAAGGTTCATTAATCCATGCCAGAAATTAAAATAAATTTTTTGCACACACACATTTGGGCCTTTCTTTATGAGTAAATTTAATTACAAACCTCAATGAATAATATCCACATGTTCGGTATTGATCATCAGAACGAAACCAATTAGTGCTATTTGAGACTATTTAATTTGCTAATTATTAATGCATTTTTGTGTTGATGTACCTATATAAAGTTGATGCCCCACTAGGGCAAATATCCATGTTGCAAGTAAGGTCCATATGAATATGTCTCTCATATTCCGAACATTTTGCAACACTGCTTCTACAGTTGATTTCAAACCTGCCAAAATTATATGGATTCATAATAAATATACTTTTGTCTAAGAATTGTGTTAAAATTTTGTAAATGTATCGTTAAAAATTCGTTTTTTACTCGGTGTTAATGCTGCAATTTTTAATGAACGAATCCCAACAACAAAATAAAACCGTCAAATGTCCTAACCTAACCTAACAAACAAGTCGTTTATCTGTCACGCTCAGGACGAAATTAAAAGTGTAGACTACTCCAAAAGAGTAAATGTAACTTTGAAAATTAAAAAGAATATTTAACGACAACTTTTTACATTATGAAATCCAAGTAATGCATGATTATCCATGTTTTTTTAAAACGTGGCTGCGTGAGTAAACTTGAGTCTATAAGGTGTGTATACAAACGATAGGTTCATGTTATCACTTTATGTAAATTCCACTTCCTGGCTAAGCAGTAAAGTAGCAGGAGATAAAGGTTGCACGAAAATCAGTATTGATATGCGTTCTATACAGATGCAAATTTTCCAATTTCCTGACATCCGGCTTACGGAGATAAGGGCATATGAACAAAACAAGTCAAATTTTGACTGTATAAAAACCATAGGTTCAAGTATTACATTTGATCTTAAAATTTTGTCAGTGTGGTTTTTGACTTCAGTTTGGAAAATGTTTGGGGCTACATTTCCCGAAAGGTTTATGCACATGGCAAACAATATGGCAACACACACCAACTTGTAGATGCCATACACAATGCATGGAACTCCACTCCTCTGGAATATATTCAGAAGTTGGTGGAGTCCATGAAAGTGAGGATTTTTAAGCTAATTTCTAAAGCTGGGGGATTCATTGGTTACTAGATCAATTTTTTTGTTAATATCTGTTATTTTTACTAAAGTTATTATTATAATCTTCACTAAACTTATTGACAAATGCATTTTTAAACAAGTCAATGACTACTTTGAACATAATAACTTTTTCTCTGATCACCAATTTGGGTTCAGGCGTAAGCTTACAACCAACCATGCACTAATAGCGCTAACTGACTACCTCTACGAAAACCTTGATCAAAATAAAATTTGTACTGTAATTGCTCTTGACCTACAAAAGGCTTTTGACAGCGTTAACAGGGATATATTAATTGAAAAAATGTCTTGGTATGGTATAAGTGACGACTTAATTAATTCGCTTATTCATGATAGATCTCAATATGTTGAACTAAATAATATCAAGTCACAAAGAAAATTCACTACCAAAGGCATTCAACAAGGTGCTGCTACAAGTAGTCTATACTTTAGTATCTATATCAATGATATGCCAAATTATATTCGAACCTGTAAGAGCTTTCTATTTGCCGATGATACTAGCCTAGCTAACTCTTGTGACCCGAATGATTTACAACTTATGATTAGTGATATTGAAAAGGATCTCATAAATGTTAACACCTGGCTTCAATCAAACCAGGTCAACCTCAATATTAATAAAACCCAGCTTATGGTTATCTGTCAACCGAAAAATAAACAAAAAGTGAACAGTCTAAATATACTCATAAATGGTATTAAAATTCAACAGGTCGATATGATAAAAATACTCGGTGTCTACATTGACTCAAATTTAACTTTTAAGGATCACTGTAAATACGTAGTTAAGAAATGCTATAAAAACATATCCATGTTATACCCTCTAAGACATACATTATCCTTAGAAAATAAATCAATACTAATAAATGCACATGTCCTTAGTGTACTTAGCTATGCATCCATAATATGGATGAATAACCTCAGCAAAGAATGTACACTGATGCTTGAAAAGGTTATGAAAACAGCAGCACGTTTCATTTTCAACAAGCGAAAATACGACAGTATTACTATGAATATATGTAAAGACGTAGAATGGTTGTTTCCTAAACATAAATTTAAGTATGAGTGCCTAGTGATGGCGTATATTACTAGTTTTGATATATACTCTGGCTACTTCCAAAACTACCTGGATTTTTCCAACACCACACTTATACAAACTAGACAAACTTCCTACTACAGACCAACCATTAAATGTAAATCGTACTGGGGTGAACGTAGTTTTAAGTATAAAGCTATATTATTTTGGTTTGAGCTTCCAAATGACATTAGAACAAACAAAATCTACAGTATACATAAGTTTAAAAGGGCAATAATGTCCCATCTCCTTACCTTACAAAATTATGAACGTATAATTGACCTAAGTGAATATATGTGTGATTTCACAGAAATCTTTGAAACGGTGATCAATAAACATAATAATACCTTGTAACTTGACTATCAAATATAATTGTAAATAACATTAAACGTGAATTGTAATTCTTATACAACTTTACAGTTAATCATGAATAACCATTACGTATGTACTATATGAAATTTTTGACAATGTATGTAATGCTCCAATTTCTGACTTCAAATCCTATGTATTTCTGTTCTTCGTATATGATGACATGTCACATTAGTGTAACTACCCTTTGGGGGATCTAATTGACAATAAACGATTATTATTATTATAAAACTATAATGTAAGCAACTGAACCTATCGTTGTTATACAGTCAAAATTTGACTAGTTTTGTTCATATGCCCATATCTCCGTAAGCCGGATGTCAGTAAATTGGAAAATTTGCATATGTATAGAACACATATCGATACTCATTTTCATGTATCATTTGTCTCTCAATATTTTACTGATCCGTCACAAAATTAAAATTACAAAATATAAAAGCCTGAACCTATCGTTTGTATACACACCTTATATGCAATAAAAATTAAAAACCAACGATACATCCAATGATGCAGCATGGAAATGCAAGTGTTCCTGATGGGACTGAATGGGCTAAATAAATTTAGAGTGGACGAGGCACTTAATCGATGAAGAACCTTTGCTTCAGTGATCACTATAAAAGTCTAAATTAGAAGAAAGTTACGAAATTTCCTTTAGGAGCAATTCTTAAAGAGTATAATATGCAAACATAACTTGAAGAAAACTTGGGATTACCTCGACATTAGCATAAAAAGCGTCCGAATCTTCAAGTGGAATGTTTATCATGTCCGGTGTGAGAAAAAATCTAACATACTTTGGTAGATAACTTCCACTTCTAAATTTCACGTCTGGATGGTCTGGTCTTATAATCTTTCTGATCCGGTCAATCGGCGACTAAAATAAACAAAACAGATTTAGTATTACTATCCTGATCTTTTAACGATTTTGTTTTGCAAAATGTTTTAAAAAGTACCTGCCTACTGCCTAGATTTCGTGATAGTTTGTTTTGCTGAATGGCTTTTAAAGACTCCGCAGTGAAACGTCGGGGATGAATTGAAAGGTTCCACATTGTCACAGTTACAAAAAATAATAGTTTTAGATTTGAATAATAATAAATATTTTAAGCAAGGGTTCTACATAACGACTTCACATCCAGAAAGCGAGTGATCAACAAAAGCTGCTGAAGCCTTGCTTTATTTGTAGGAGGTAAAGTAGCAAATGAGAATGAAACCATAATTAACATGATCGCGTGCAAATGGGAATTGCAGAAACGCATTGCGTGTCTTGCATGTTTTCCGGTGGCTTGAGCTGATGTAATGCCAAAATGACAAATGAGCATGACTCATGAGTAGTAAAAGTGAAAAGTACACCTAACAGTTTTCTTATGATTTTAAATAAATATTGGAATTTTCCAAGAGTTGATCATTTTTAATAATAATTAATAACTTACGCTTGATTTTTTAGTGTAGTCATTAAATTTTAGAAATTTAATACTTGAAGACGTTGAACGTTTGATTTAAAAAAATAAATTAAGGTGTCTTCTAAGCAAAAAATACTAACTGATTTATATGGTTTTACTTCCATTCAAAAGATGATGAAATTTAAATTCCAGTGAGGTCTCTTTAATAATCATCACTACAAGCATGTATTTATAGCATAAGTACATAGATATTGATTAACTTGTTTTTCATGATATCACATACAAAATTTCATGCTCATGAAAGGCACTATATTTAATTTTTCGGATTATGCATTTGTTTGTCGCTTGAGTTGAGAAATTGACAAAGCTACAGGCTACAAATAAACCCGACAGATCGAGATGTAATGATGTACCTTTAAAATTTCCCAATTCCCCCTCCCCTTCTGAGTGATCCCCGCCTCTAGAATTTTATTTTATTTTAATAAAGTCAAAGGTCACACTGGGGTTACCTAAGAATTTAGAAGCCCCATTAATGAACTGAAAATATTTGACCTTATCATTGTCATAGGTCACGTTGGGGCTATCAAAAACTTTCAAAAATAGTGTCACTGATATAGTCTCACCAATACCTTCATTTTGATGCAACACAACCCATACCTTACTATTACAAAACATTGACCTGACCTATGACCTAGTAGCTCCCCTGAACCTATTAGACCCATCTTCGAACACGATCTTTTGTTGGACCTAATATAGTGATTAGTGAAAACAGTATTTCAAAAAGCGAGACCGTTTTTGAGTTATCGTGGACACAGACGGACGACATCCTGAGTCTTTTCAATATATACCTAAAGGTACATAATAACCACTAGTTATGCATGCATGTGAATATTATGTTCATGCTTCAATAAATTTGTAAATACTTGAATTTGACATCCAATGTGTATGATGGATTGTTGCTCGATGTTTAATATTTAGCATCACAAATTTAAAATAAATATTTTTTAATGCAATGAATGCAACTAGCGATTGCATTGTAAGTAGCACAAGTTTGTGATTTTTTTAATGCAGCAGTGATGTATATAAGTAATTTTTATGTTCAAATAAATTTTGGTCTATGCACAGAGTTTCCGGCGTTGTTTGTTTTAGTTTTTTGGTCGTTGGAACTCAAATAAAAAAAACCAACGTCAAATACTTTGGTCTATACACGCCTTTTAGTATTTTTGGTATTGAAATTTTATAAATACCCTTTCAATTTTAAAATCATCGGAAGCAATAGGTTGGTTGTGACCGCATATTATCTAAAACACATTTTATTTCATGTTTTGTAGTGATTGTGCATTGTTCAGGGAAAATTACAGTTTTGGATTTTATGCCACATGGAAATTCATGACGATATGGATGGTGGTTGAAGACTTATTGTGCTTTCTGCTCATTTAATTTACGACTGAACGAGCTAAGAAAAGCTCAATTTTTTTCAAAACCCTAACCAAAGCTTGTTGCTTATTAATCCTAATAATGACGCCGCACCTGTGAGACAACCAAGAAGTAATTTGCTTTTGATTAAATGCGCTTTTCTCTCTAATGTATTAAAATTGGGCACTTTAGATTTGTGCTACTATTTTTGTAAACACTCAATCCATTTCCTTTTATTTGTTAAATTCGTTATACAAAGCTTCAAGGACAAACGTGTGTATTGAGTTCAATTTATGGATGCCCAAGACTGAGTAGAGCAGCGGAAAATCCGTGGTCAGACAAACAAGGAAACTACTATTACAATTTACGCAACCCAACCGTTCCTTCAAATTCCACAGTGTGATATAAAAACTTGGAAAGATTCGACAATCTCATTACTCCTAAGGAAAACATTGGGCCAATCATTTGAATTTTAACAAAATGAAGCCAACGGATGTGTACAGAACCATAATTGTCGGCAGTTTATTTAGCATTTCATATTTTCAAAACATACACGGTAGCACAGTTTCATCCATATTGAAACCATAAATTCTCACAACACTCCAGATTACAAAAAATTGACAACCCTTTTGTGAAGATATTTGGATTTTCTTGTTTTAGTTTTTACATACGTTTTTCACGACTCAATCTTCATCCTTTGTACCATCTCCTCTTGCAGTGCCATTGCTATTTTTGCAACCCGCAGGTCAGTTGCCGTCCCAATAATTAAGATTACAACTCCACCAGTGAAACAGAACTAAAATAGTGGTTGCATCAAGCTGTATGAGTTGACAAATACCCAGATGGCTGCCACAGTACTCCAGAATGTGACGCTGATGACAATTAAGGCCAATTCTCCGATTACCCCTTGTAGACACTCGAATATTGCTGTTATTTGAAGATAGTAGCAGAGGAAAGTTTCAGCATCCTTTAGTACATTGAGATGATGTATGATGTCAAGCACTTGTATCATGGCAGCTAAACCGAGTAGCAAAAGGAAGTCCCATAGCACGTTATTTCACAACGCTTGTAGTGGTGATTGGGTTTGAGGCGCATGAATACATGCAATACACCACTCTGTGAAGTGTGTACCGCCTCTTCTTCTTCATATTTTGGGACATTCCCTACTAAGTTAAGACTACACCATGTATATTGTGTACCTAAAATCTCAGCCTAGTCAAAGTAAGTAAATGAAATACAGTTCAGTGTCTTGGCCACCACTGAGAAGGAAACTTGTCTTGCTTCTCTCTTCATTCTCATAAAGTTGCATCAGCATCAGCACGGCATGGCGTAGCCATTATTGTATAGAGTATTGAGAACCTGAGGTGGAGTTCGTTGTTACACGCTTGCTACTACACCGTGGCCACGAAGCCTTGACCGCTAAATTGCATTGATCAAAACCCTAATTAAAATTAATGATGATTCAAATTTTGGCTGTAGTTTTAAGCATAAATGCCTCGTCAATAGTTTTTAACAGAGGTGTATATCGGGACCCAATCAATATTGTCACTTTCTGAAGAAATTATTATCGTAATACATACCATGCACGCCACTAATAGGATTGGGTATTGCAAGAACAACAAGAACAAAATTCATTTTGGACACATGCAGTCCTCATCAAGGAGCTCCGTGTAGGGTTTTTAAGCCCGGGGGTTTAGGACTTTTTTGGGGTTTGGGAAACAAGATTTATAAAAACCCATCGGGGTTTTGCCTTTTTAACACATGGGCACCATAATACTCCCAATTACGTCGTCCTGCGCAAGATTTATCGTTTAATTACTTGTTTTCTATTTCTACATTTATGCCTTAAATTAATTGCCACAATCTTTTTGGCGAAGCCTGTTTCTCAGATTAATTAATTAATTTGTAATATGTCAGAATTAAATATAAATTAAACAATGCTCAAAAGTTTTTGTACAAGTAAATTACTTAAAAGCATTTCTTTGAGAGCCAACAAAGAAAGGTCCATTCCTTTAATCTGGCAAAAAAACCCTTTTACACATAAAAAGTCCAAAACCCCGAAATAATGGGTTAATTCCGGTATTTTAAAAAACCCACCCCAATGGAGAACCTTGGTCCTCATGCACACCAAATGTATCGGTAACAATACAAATGAAAATAAACTCGTATTCGGTTTAAACTTACGTCGTGAGTAATCTAGCTCCAAATTATTATCGGTTCTAATGTATTTTCTTTAAATGGTTGCAGAAAGAATGTTTGGATCTTAGAATCTTAGTAATTCATTGGACGGTTGTTTCAGATATAAATATTTAACAAAGTATCATGGTTAAATATTGCATAGCATTGCGACCAGTTTCTAACGTAATGATTTTTTTAAAAATCAGAATAAAGAGATTCTTTCCGACGCAATTATGTCACATAAATTATTCTTCAAAACTGATAATGTGATAAAAACTTAAATTAACCTTAGGAAAAAACAATTTTTTGAACTGGACGAAAATTGTGTACGTAATGGCTACAATAAAGATCGAGTTTTAGCACTTAAATTTTTACGCAATATTCAATTTCGATATTAAAATTAATTAGAAGAAAGCTACAGCATAACGCGCAACCAAGTTTTTAAGTATAAGTAGACACAGATTGTTTTAAAATTGCTTTGGCGTTGCGTCCATTTGACTTTGTCTCATGTAAACAAGTAACTAAAATGACTTAATTGTATAATACTGTAAAATGACTTCAATTACCTTCAATTTGTCTACAAATCTCAGACTCATGGTAGATTATAATTTCATTATGTTTTTACTAAATTGTCACAATTTTCAACGTTTATTACATGAAATTAAGGTATAATATATTTAGAAAACCCCTAATTTGAGGGCGGATGGACTTTGAATTGTTTATGCTGACCATCCGGTGTGTGCATTGAGGCTGCTTTTATTTGTAGGCAATAGAGCTTTTCATTGTGAACAACGTCTGCAGGTTTAAAACTTCGAAAATAGTTCGGATGCGCTTTAAGAAAATAGGAAAGTGTGGAGCTCGCCGCCCGCGTCGCACAGAAGTCCAAAAAAAGAGTTTAAATTTGGAAAACTGAAGGTATGGATTTTCTTCAAAACAGATGGTTTCAAATGGGATACAATCAACAGATGGATAAAAAAGTCTAAAGAATCCGGTGGACATAAAATTAGGGTCCAGAGTGATCGTATTCCTAAGATAATGACGCCAAAGCAGATCGTTGCTGTCAAACGCCTGTATCAGTGACACCCCTCAACTTCCAGTGGGCTAGAGGCCAAGAAATTAAAAATTAATGAGAACACTTTGCAGCATATTAAAGTTCCGAAACTGTGGATTCATGTTATACCAAAGAAGAGCCCATCTAAGCAAATCAGTTTGCAGAAGGAGACATTTTGAAACGTGCACGATTGCTGCGCAAAAATTGCTAAGAAAACTTTTCATTATGGACGATGGAGCGAGTGTCATCCAAGACCCTCTTCAGGCTCCAGCTCGGCAACATTTTTATAGCACAGACCCTAATCTTGTTGTCACACCTCAAAAAATAGAATGTTCATCCAAATTGCAGAAGATAACCCTAGTTTGACAGGCAATGGGCCAATTTGTTACATTTTCGAAGCCCATCATATCTCGCGGCACCATGACCGCAAATATTTAGTTGGAGCAGTGCTTGAAGAAGATTCTGATTCCCCTTATTCGGGGGCACAATTCAATGACCAAAGGGGTGTTCTGACCGGACTGGGCTTTGTTTCCTTATCAGATGAATGTGCTGATATTTTTAGGACAAAATGTGTCTTTAGTAGAGAAACACGAGAACCCACCCAAATTCGCCCGCCTGCATCCAATCAAAAAATTCTGGGCAGTGTGTAGAAGCCACTACCTTAGCCTACATAAAGAGCACAAAACCCTTTGCCAATTCCATAATCGCTGGGAGAAAACGTCTTCGGAATTTGGGAAGTCTTCCGGTGCGAACAACATAAAATGCTTGGAGAAAAAGATAATGCCCTGAGGTCAATATGGGTTCAAATTCTTCGGTCCTTACCAAGTTTTGTAGCTTATTTAATTTGCTACAAAACTGCTGTAACTGATTTTGTTGTAACCGCTTCAACTTAAAACAACATGCATTTATATTCCCATCCGCACTCAAATTAGGGGTTCTCTACATCTACTTTGTAGGTACGTTTTCATAACAAAATTAATTTCAAATTGCGTCGATGTAACCGTAAAAAGCCTTTCTACCAATTAATTAATAGGTTTGCAACTTGATTAAGAATTATATCCCAAATGATCAAAAAACTATCCTTTGTATAACAGCCAAAAGGTCCAATAGGAAAAGATAAGCAATGTCTACACGAAAGAAGCAGTTTTCTATTCATCCGTGAACGTAAACGTGTTCTCCAGACATTTTGAAAATCTCGAGAAGACTCATCAAGCTTGGCCGCAATTGGAACCAACATAGCTATCAGGATGGAAATCGTTAATCCTATTACTGCATTGGATATGGCTAGAAGAATCGGGAAAATTTGGCGGATTGCAAAGAACAGAGTGATTATTACAAGAATGATTCCATTAAAACATATAGCAGGGTTCAAAACAAATAGGGCATCCTTCAGAACACATCCCACAACAGTGAGTTGACGATGAATGATCATCTTAGGATAGAACAGCCCCTTTACGGGCCAAAAAATATCTACTGTACTACTGCTATTACCAACGGTTGCTGTGGCAACCATTAAATACTTCTCTAATTCTATCAGAACCACTATATATACAACCATAACTTGTAGGCAAATGCATACCACCATTACGACTGCAACCGCAAAGATAAAGGCTGCAAGAATCCGCTGGGATAGTTGGCTCATTGTAGACGGTGCTACCGATTTTACAATGTGGGTTACGGGATCCAATTCAGCTATAAGGGGGAGCAAAAATCCCACAAGAGGTGGAAGTGAAAGTAGCCCAACGGCTAATACTATAAGGAGCTTGGCCCCTTTATCCCTTGTGACTTTTTCAGGTCGCTTGGGATCCTTATTTAAATCGTCAAAGGTTTTGAAAGTATTTAATAAGTCGGTTAGTTTATTTCCATGGGCATTGAGAGTCCAATAAGCAACCAAGCATTGTATGAAGGTGACCAGAAGACAAATATAAATCAACAGGGATTCGATTCCATATTCCCATTTCTCAAATTTGTTCTCTGGGCTATAAATTTGGAGCAGAAAGATGTAGACTATTCTCAAATTAATTCCAAGAAAGACATATGGGGCGACACGATACAGTGCAAATTTTATACGTGCTCGGCCGCATAGTTCAAATATTGATATCTTTGATGGGTTGAGAAAATGGAATTTTTGTCTTTCTACGTTGTATATGATGGGCATTGAAATAATGTTTCTAAGTAGTTGAAATATTTGGATAGAAACTGTCCATAATGGGTGAGAGTACATTTTTTGTCCGGTTTGTGTCTGGCTTTTGGTTCCTGTGTGAGTTGAGGTTCAAGAGTTCTGCAAAGTTTGGGTAAATATTAAGGCATTTGATGCAGTAACGCCGGCTTTTATAACAAATGAGTAAACAAAATGATTCACGAAAATTGTTGGTAATTTTCTGAATAATAACTAATTCCGAAGCTCGTGGAGGTTTTTTAATGGCCAGTAATAGTCCTTCTAAAAATTACTCTATCACTGTTTGACGATATAACAACATTTTGTGACAATATTGCTTCCTGTAATAAATGAAGTATTTTGTAAAATCTAGACTAATTTCGAAGCTTATGGGGGATATTTTAGTACACTTATTACCAGAAATAAACAAATTATTTTAACCCAGATTTTTGTATTTAATTATGATATGTATGATGCTAATGGTTTTAAAGCAGAGCAGCGTAAAAAGCGACGATATGCGGATGGGGGTACAATTTTACAGAATTATGCTTACAATAATTTGAATTTGCTAACAATTTCCGTTGAAAAATTTCAATCCTTCTTCAAAAAAATACGTGGTTCTTTATGTAATAAATGAATTATTGTGTAGAGTTTGGAGTACATGAAATTTGTATAATTAAAGAACGACTTTCCCCACATTACCGGCAAAATTTCATGTTACGAAGTAATTTGTCAATGACGCCGAATCAGAAAGTTCCTATCAAGTAGAAAGCCTAACCTGGTAAAATGTAGGGTAATTTCCCGTGCGTATGATACGAAAAAATACAAATGTAGTAATAAAGTTGTACAAAATTTATTTCATTTTCAATTTTTTTGTTGTAAAAGGAGCCTCTATTTCGTGCATAAATTATTGCATTAGAAACTATTATTCTAAAATTGTAAGCTAAAACTAATAATATAAAAATGACTTGCAAGAGCATAACTCCATTCGAAAACCAACAAAGTCATGAAAATTTACTAGAAAAAGAAGGAAACAATAATGATGAGTTCTTTGACATTGAATCTGGAATTTCAGAAGAAAGAATGGTATAATCTATTTAATTTTAATAAGATTAAGTCAAATTTCTCAATTTTTAAAATACTTACCTAAAATATTTGCTCGTTTGGCACATGTAGAGATAGTACCGGATGATGATAGGAAATAAACCTCCAATGGCAAGCTCCAACTTTTTAAACCTGCCATTGACACCCGAAAACAAGATACCTCTTCACATTACAGTACATCACACTTATTATGTTCGTTAAGTACACCTCGCCAAAAATAATACCTGCTGGATTATTATTGGTACAATTTCAGCAGTAGTTTTCATTGGGTGCATTGTGGGACTATGTTCTATGTAAAAGTTTGTAACAAAAAACTAGCATACCTTTTAAAATGATTATCTGTATTTTGATTTTTTTTATAGAAAGGATTGGGTAAGCAGAATTAAAGCAAACATTCATGTATTATAGTACATAAAATAAAATTATCAAATTTATATGATTGTGCTTGGTTATAATAAAAACAGATATTTTAATACCGGACACTTGCGGTTTCAATTTCATAACATTTTCTTGGTAACGAATTGGTTTGTTTTATTGTATGCTATAGTATAGTCATTCTACAATATTTAAGTTATTTTTCAACTCTAACCAAACTTTTATTTAATTTGACCCAAACGTAAAGTAGGCTACTGTTTAAGAAGAGCCAATGGTCGCGCTAGCTTTTGGTCTCCGATTTGGCTGAAAATTTTCAGGAATATAGATTTTGATGCGTACATTACGAATCTGAAATCAGTAACCGGTTTTAGCTATCGTGGCGCCCCCCAGAGGGAAAAAACGGCGGGAAGTTTTTCCCGCCGCTGTTTTTGCAATTAACAATTTTTAAAAATCGTTAAAACCGGCTACTGATTGCAGATTCGTAATCTACGCATCACAATCTATATTCCTGCAAATTTTCAGCCAAATCGGAGACCAAAAGCTAGCGCGACCATTGGCTCTTCTTAAACAGTAGCCTACTTTACAATTGTATTTGAATTATGTGTGATAACCTTCCATAAATGAATACGTAAGAGCCACTGCTTACTTTTTAGATTAGATAAGAATATTTCTATTGCGTTGAAATGCCCTGCTTACTCTCAAATAGTGAATTAGGAAATTAGCCAAAGAATTTAGTGCATTATATCAAGCGTATTCCAAATAGAAAATAGCCACGAGTAAAATTATTTTAATGATGTATATGATTGATACGAGTCTTGGATAAATACGCAAAGCCCGCTTAATAAAAATAATATAATTTTATGATCTATCATCTATCCCACAAACTTTCTTCTAAACTTTATATCTTTTTCATTGACTCATACTCCTGAGACAAGCCTGTGTAGATACCAGAGAATCTAATGCTACACAATTGAATGAGTACTACAGTATTCGATACAAATTTAGTTTACGTCAGCCACAAAATATATAGCAAAACACGTAAGTATGGGCCCAAATTTGGTTGCTGATTTCCTGTGGAAGCTCTAATGCCTTTTTCTGTAAGTTTTGTAAGTAGGTTGAATTACTTCTGTTGGGCTTTTATGATTCGTCAATTGGTTAAATAGTGATATTTTTAGAGGAATGCAATCTCAATACAACTATAGCATTGTATTAGGGTATTGCTCTGCGGCAACCACAATTCTGACTGACAAGGATTATAACTTTGTAGTCAAACCACAAAGTATAGAGCTAAACCAATTATACGGAGCAAGCATGACTTAACTCAAGAAATGTATATCTAATCAT
Source organism: Orchesella flavescens (assembly GCA_964034955.1). Classification (NCBI taxonomy): domain Eukaryota; kingdom Metazoa; phylum Arthropoda; class Collembola; order Entomobryomorpha; family Orchesellidae; genus Orchesella; species Orchesella flavescens. Next base: position 30,944,682 of record OZ035957.1, read on the forward strand.
AAACTAGGTTATTTCAAGTGAGAAGACATACTTTCCCGTAAAAATTTATTGTTACCTTCTGAACATTTTTAATTGTATTTTCTTTGTCGTTCAATATATTTTAGGTAAAAGTTGTATGATACATATGTCCTGTGTGTAACAATTATTATTTGTTACACGCACGAATTTTTAATTGAAACAAAATTTTGTAAGCGCATAAAAGACTAAAATTTCAGCAATTTTTGTAACGTTTTCACTAAATAGCTATCGTTCTCCAAACAGGTTGGAGAAAAAATTTCTCGTTTTCTGTTTAAATGCCTTTGCGTTCAAATAGTAAATAAAAAAATTAGCAGAGGTGTTAAGAACATTCCAAAAAAGGCATGCTAAGTAAAGCTCTCTAAACAACATATTTTTTCTATACACCAACGGCAATGCAAGCATCACCCCAAAGTTACAAAACAATAAGAAGCTCACAACAGGAAGAAACATTTTTACAGGTTTAATAGCAGATTTCTGAGTTGAATTTATACTATTTCTATCTCTCTTCAGTTCTTTCATTTTTCGAAACGAAAGAATATTCAAAAGAACCAGTGTAACTAATGGTAAAATAAAATCCATCTGGTCGTGAACCTTAAACATGGTATTATGCCAAAATGTCTTCCTGCTTATCTTTTCATATGAAATATATTCCAGATCTCGTAAACTAGGAATATCAATATTAGAGTTGAAATGTATATTCCTTTCCACATACGTTGTTATCAACCTGGGAAAATTGATAACCAACGCAATAACAAATGTTAAAACTGGAATCAGTTTTATTCGTTTCCAAGTAAACCATTCTAACGACCGAAGTGGGTAGGTTAAACCAATATAGCTGTAGGTTTTGACAAAAACCGCCATATACACTGAACAAGAACGACTAAAGTAAAACCCTAGATTTGATATTTGAATGAAATACGTAGTTGCGTATCCTCCTGGTGCAGCCCATCCCTCTAAAAATTAAAACACTTTTTAATACCCGCAATTCATCTTTTGTAATGGAAAAGTAAAAACGACAGGTGTAGAATCAATGAGTGAAGATTGTGAAATTTATATTGATTTTGCAACACAATGTGTTGTGATTTTGCCCAAGTGGCTGCTGAAGGAAATAAACTTTTAAAAAATTCATTAAAAAATTCATTGAACGGAGAATAAGCTGACAAATGTATTTTTTTCTCCCTGAGAAATTTTCAATCGAATTTTTGAAACGGTTAAGTTTCCTACTGGACGACGAAATGATTTTTATGGTATTTGATGGTGTATAAAATGTACAAATATTATCGTGAATTATTTTCTAAGGATTAACAAAAGTATTCAAGATATTTCATTTAGTTTGAGTGTCTACAACTGTCGTTATGACTCAAATCTTATTATATTTACCAAAGCAAACAATTAGGCATGTTGCAGATAGTGTAGCAAAAATGCAGCATATCGAATCCATAACTGCAAGTATACATATTAAGAAATCGAATTGCTTTCCTTTTGTCCTAGTGGCCAAAATCATCATGTTTCCGAGAAGACCAAAAAATCCTGTTATTATAAACACGTTTTTAGTGATAAAACTTTTCAATATGTTTAATCAATTTGGCCCTCGAAAATTTAGAGAATTCCTTACCAATGAAAAGTATAATGAGCCATAACACAAAGCAAATTAAATGGCCCCTGCTTCCTTTATCCGTTACTGATTCTCCATTCACAAATCCAGAGGCTGTAAAGTATTGTATGCAAACGTTTGGATGAGTTTTGGAACAATATAAATCACTTGAATTCTTTTCCCGTTGCACGTCAATTACAAAAAATGTGAAAAGAGATAACGCCACACTGGACGAGTGGTTGCTCATTTTTTATTTAAACAAAATCCAACTTAGACAGACATTACTTGCACCACCTGAAAAAATGCAATAATACTTTGTCAAGCAAAACGGGGAAATTGTGGAATTTATTAGATTTGAGGCGTGCAACCTTTGAGGATGTTGGGAAACGTATACATATAATCGCAAAGAGTAGTAAACAAAAGGATATTGTCCATCAGCGAGCACGATTCCGTCACATATTCCTGGTAGTCTCATTCTAGATCAGATATTTTGAGAAACAGGATGTGACAGCTTTATGAGGAGTATTTATATGGTCATGCCAGTCAAAACATAACCACATGGCGTGTAATGAGATGAATAATAATATGATTCATGCATGACTCAAACATGGCTTTGAGAACACAATTATATAGTAGGGACTTTCAAGCTTTTTAGTTAATGTACTAAATAATTTTTACATTTACTTACTTTCAGTGACCTACATATGTACTTTTAAATAAAACAAAACGGAAGCTTGAATTAATCTATTTTTATTACGTAGCTGAATCCCATTCAGTGTAGTTATAACTGTATTAAGTTTGTCCGTCTGTCTGCACTCTCCTGTTGACATACGTTGACCGATTTTCACAAAATTTGGCACAAAGGTAGTACACCTCAAGGGCGTACCTGGTATTGTCTTTCAGCGAAACCGATCGAAGCGTTTGAAAGTTATGGGCGCGAAAATTCAAAGATCAGTTGATATGGATGAACCTCAGAGTATGTAGAGGTTATTTAATGTGTTGAATCGATTCCTTATGGTAGTAATGCTCTAAAAATAGTATTTTATGTAGTTCTGAATGTTTCGGATCCCGAAAACTCAAAAATACTCCCATTCATCACCCAGTATTCCTATTCATATCACCAGTGTTCATATTCATCACGCAATATTCCTATTCCTCCCTGGGGACGCGGATTTTATGAATTATGCTTTACGTCAGGAATTATGAACATGTTTTTACTTGTATTGTATTTCGTTTCTTATATGATGTAATAATCAAAGGAGTGTACTATTAAATAATGGGTTTGTTAAAAGATGCCTTCGATAGTCAGAAATATAAGACTAGCTCTATTCAGAATCACGATTTTTTTCCAACTTGGGAGCCAGATTAAATCCATTTTTTGGTGCAAGTAGTACACCATAAGTTATGAACGAATACGGGGTAAAAACACATTTCATTACCTCAGGGGGGAAAACATCCCCCTTTCACTGTCCGATTTCTTGCTTCATTAGGTCGTGGATAGCGTCCACAGTTCTCAATTAAATTGGATGAAATTTTTTTAATAGATTCCTCATCCGATTTCGGTCCCCGGTCAAGAATTAGTTTTTCCAAAACACGCCCTCTGGTGGCAGAAAAAATCCATGTTTAAAGGGTCTCTAAAATGATACATTTTTGGGGGAAAATACCAAAATTTTGAGCAATTGAATCATTGCACATTTGGTTGACATTTGCTCTCTACAAATGTACTACATACTATTTTTGCTGGAAGAGTGGTTGAAACGCCTCATTTGAGATGTCTCGATTTCCTTTGCTAGACCATTTTGCTTCGCTTTTCATTTTTCCTTTGCTAGGTGCATTACATGATATCTTTGATTGAGTTTTAAGCTTTTTGGTCTTCAATTACGAAGCAACGCGCGCTTACCAAATAATATAATTTTACGATCTATCCCATAAACTTTCTTCTAAACTTTATATCTTTCTTTTCATTGACTCATACTTCTGAGATACCAGAGAACTTTATGCTAAACAATTGGATTAGCACTACAGTAATCTATGCTACTTAGGTTTACATCAGCCAGAAAATTTCCAATAAAACACATGAGTATGTATGGACCCAAATTCAGTTACTGATTTTCTGTGGAAGCTCTCATGCATTCTCATGCAAGAAAACCACAATTCTGACTGTAAAGGATTATAAATTTTGGATTCGTTCAAACAAAATGTTTTATGCAATACATGATAATATAGAAACTGCATGATACTATGTTTTGCAGCTGTAGTAAAAGCCACAAAGTATAGAGCTAAAAGAATTAAACAAAGCACACATGACTTAACTCATGAACTGAAGACTCTAAAATCTAGGCAATTTCTAATTATAACGTATTTATTAAATAGCTATCGTTCTACAAAGAGGCTTGAGAAAAAATTTATAATTTTCTCCTTATTAAAAAGAATTAAGAACATTCCGAAACGAGTATGCCTATTATACGGCATATTATTTTTAAACACCAATGGCAATGCAAGCATCCCCCCAACACAATAAACGTAGAAATATAAAAACTGATTGTGGAATAAAGCGAATTTGCCATCGAATATGACGGACTGTTTAACCCTTTTCTGTTAATCAGGTTGATTAAATAGCAAATGAAAATTCGGTTTTTGGTTTGATATTGATTACGTTTTTAATATTCATCCAAAATTACTATCTGACATGGTATTCTTCATTTTATCTTTGTAGAAAAGATGTAATGTTCTGCTTCGTTTTATAGTCAGCAGTTGTTGGTTAAACATATGGTTTTTCCACCGTTTTAATATGTTTGTGTAGCTTTGCGTGCAAAACATAATTAATCTTCAAAGTAATTACAGGCATCCGAATTGAAAAACATTATCAGCAATATCAAATAAACCAGGTGAAATTGAATTTTTTGAATCAGTTACTTTTTTACATCTAGAATTTGTAATTGAAAATTTTCAATAGAAAAACCTCGAATCATTTTACAGTTTGTGTTCATATTTCATTGTTTTACTATCTATCCATTTCTGGCAGCTTTAAGTGATGAAGGCATTGCGGCAATAAAAAAGAACTACTCATCCTACATATGCAAAGCAAAGACAGTTTTGCTGCTAGCGATTTGGATTAATTACTTTTTAAATTGAGAATTGATAATCGTAAGCTTCTTAATCGAAAAAGCCGACATCCTTTCACAGTTAATTCTCATGTCTTCCGCAAAAAAAACAATTAATACTGCTGGATGGCCAAAAATAAGACCAAACTTCTTTTCCAGCGAGTGCCAACCGGGATAGTTTCTTTCAATTTATCATTGCATTTTAATACTTATGTATGTAAAGTAAAAATTTGATCAGTTGAAACAAAAAAATTACACTAGCAAAATGAATTTCAAGAATTTGTTTCGAAAAAATTGGATTTTAGATATTTTATTGTTATCATTGTGCCATACGACTGTGAAAAGCGACGATTGCCAAACATCAACACCTTCTGAGAATCGCATAGATAACATACAAGTTGGTTCATTTTCTCAACTTTTAAACTTTTCTTCAGATTACCCCGCACTACAGTCACACCTCAAAACCAACTTCAAGAATTATGAAAGCTCCACTCCAAACCATAAATTTGTTCCTGTACTAAATTTAAATGAGTATCTAGCTCCGTTTGAAAAGTGCTTTCAGCGCATAGTCAATTTCCAAAACGTGGACTTAATTGAGCCTACCGTTCCCATTGTAATCCAGCATTTGGTACCCGGGATAAAGAGTTTGACACCGAGACGCGGGAGGAAATCTAAATCATTAGTCTGGACCCCCCATAAATTTAATAAATGTCTTTATCGATGTCCATACAGCTCGTTGTTTGGCGATCCTTCGTATATGGGAATCTGCTTGACAATCAATTTCTTTCTGTTCTCTATGAAATCAAAGCCATGGTCTTGTGAAACCACTGTAGCACTGTTTCCACCACTGCTTGTGTTTGATCATAGCGATTACGTTGTTGAACAGAAAAACAGTAATAAACTTGAGAGAATTCTGATTTTCCCCCAAGTTTGGAGCCACTTCCACACATCTTATGAACAACTAAAGACTGGATTTGAGCCGTCGACAAAAGTGTTTCAATTTTTAGTTATGGACAGCCTTTTTGAAAACCATTGGCAGACTCGACACTTCCTTAACTGGAGATGGCATCAGACGATTGGGCTCCGTTTCTCAAATCTTCTTCACGACACATTCTCCTTAATCGAAACACGACGAATAAGGATAGAAAAACGGGAGTATGTTCAAATAACAAGCATCAAAGTGCCCAACATGTGTATCACCATTTCTAAAAATGACTGTGTAAAAGTTGGTCGATACTATAGTGTTAATATGTCGATCTGGAAGGATGATAATCTTGATAGGATTTATGATGAATTGTCGAAAACATGGCAGGATTCAATTTCTTTACTTGACTCAGGTTACACTTATTGGCTCACATTTGTGGAAATAAATCTCCGTACCCATTTTTTCACCTGCAAAAACTTAATATCCTTTGAAAACTACTGGGTACACAACCTACCATTCCCAAACATGCATGATCGAGTGGCTCATGCTCTCGTTCACGTTTTACTTTCTATCGCGGGGAATTACACCTACATGGGGGCCACTTATCACAATTCCAAAATGACAAAAACTATCTGTTCTAGTGGAAAATTGAAAGTGGCGGAGCCGGATGACGAAATAACAATGTTTTCAGCAATCTTTGAAATACATCCTAACTTGGTTGTGGGAGATAATTTCCATCATTTTTCTATCCCAAATCATTTGGATAGACTGACGTTTGTGAGTTGCGGATCGCCTTCAAAGCAGGGTCTGGCTTTTGTTGAGCTCGTAAAAATCTTTGACTTGTGGATTTGGTTATGGCTATTAATAGTATTGGTTAATATAGCAATAGTGCTAGAAATTGCTACAACTACATTTCAATTAAGAAGCTTAACGATAAAAGGATTGAAATCGTGCATAATTATTAATTTCGAAGTTTGGTTCAGATTATTATCTGCCTTGTTGGAACAGGGGAATGACAAGCTTGTATCGTCTTCTATAAAGTCTAAGGTGTTAGTGAGTGCGTTTTTATCAGCTGCACTTGTTCTAAGCAATGCCTACAAAGGACAAAACGTTTACAATTTAGTTGCCAACCGGGATTCAATCCCTTACCATAATTTTTCTCAGCTCGTTACTCACAAATTTGATATATTTAGCCGAGCATTTAAACCTGAATTTGGCGGTGCTTTCTTTGCTAACGAAACTCTGAACATCAGCTCAATAACCCGTCATCAAGTTTCGTATGGACGAAGCCCTTTGGCAAAAATTGATTCCGAGGTTTCCTTTGTTCTTTCAAAGATGAATCCATCAAGATTCGCAGGTATTTACGTTCCTCCTTCAGATGAAGTTAAAGGAAAGCTTCAGCATATTGTGAACCATTCATCAATCTTGCCAGGAATAATTGAGGTGTTCCACAAACTTCACAGTCAGTATCAATTAAGTCGGAACAACAAAACTTGGTTTTATCACCTTCGTTTTTCAACAACATTTGTGAAATTTCAAAGTGAGCACGCCTTTGACGTTTTAAAGAGATGCAATAGAACGGCATTGATTTTGCCGGATGTTATGTGTCATTCTTTTGCAAATAAGTTGACTAGGAAAACAGAAATGAAGAATGATGTGCATGTTGGTAAAGAAATTTTGTATGATAGAATGTTTTCAGTAAGATTGAAAGGTTCTGCAAACATTAGATTAGTTAAAAGAGCTAGCAGAATTGTTGAGTCGGGCATTTGGATTTTTTGGATAGATATTTTCCGACATGGTTCCCTCTACATACGACAAACATCTGAATTGGATATAACAGCACCCACTATTGCCGGAAATATTCAGGTGATTTTCCTTGTAGTATTAGTTGGTCTAGGTGTTTCTATAATGCTTTTTTTCGTAGAGTGTCACTCACAAATTATTCACATTTGCGTCTTAGGAATGCAAACTGGCTACAATTTTGTTTTATTGTGTGAACAAAAGCTAATCAGAAAGCTAAATAATTTATGGACGCAAATCTTAGAAACAATTGGAAGTCTAATGTGTAGGGTGAGAATATTTCAGAGTTTAAATAGGTAAGTAATAAAATTACAGAGTTTCATGGATGGTGCTTGAGTCTTTATTGGTTCACATAAGTAAGGATTGTTTTAATAGTTCACGATTGGCTAATATTTAAATCACTTTAACTTATGTTTTAATAACTCTAGCATTGTAACATAAAGCTGTAAATTGACAGCATATTCACCTGATTTTACGAGGAAATTTAATTCCTTCTGAAGCTTTGTAGAAAATCATTTTGAAAACTCCAGCTAATAATGACCTAGTATTAAGCCAATCCAAATCTAATGATTAGTTCATAACTCAAAATGCATAAGCCAGGCAACTATGTTGGTGACCCAAAATAGATTGGTTGGCAACCTGTAAATATAATACCAATGAAAATGTGAATATCTTTACGAGATGAAAAAATAAATTTAATTTTAGTAATATTTATTATATTGAATTTTATTATTATTGTTAAACATCAGTTTTGATAATTAAGTCCTTCGTTATTTAAAGTTTTAACACATTATTATTAATGCTCGTATAGTTTTATAGCAATTCGAACAACTCGAATAAAGTGTTTGTGATTATATAGCAACATCTTAAAAACTAAATTGTTCTTTATCCTACATGAAGTTTGTGTTGGGGTAATATTGTACGTGATAATATTTGATAATATGAAGGTGTGCTTAGCTTTGCGTTCAGTCCGCACAAAATGTATTCAGTCGGGAGTTAGTTGTAAGCTAGAGCTCTGTACGCATGATTGTCTCTTGTCAGATCTTATGTTAATAAAGTCGTTATTAGTCATAATCGATCTCGGGCTTATTATTGATTAAGCATAGCAATATGTTGTAGATAAACTGTATCTAACACCGCGTTTAGGCATAGCGTTACAAAGTTGTTTGAGTCACTATTAAATATTTCTATAGTCGCTGACAGAAATATACACTATAATATAGCGCGATATAGTTATATACATCTACTGATTCACTTTTTGTATTCACAGCCCTTACCAATACATATATAGCTTGTCAAAGACAAAAATTGCAATATTATGAAAATTAATCCTTGGAAAAAGATTACATAATTTCACGCCTACAAATACAAACACGTTTATTCATTAATTAACTAATTGCGTTATATTTGCTTAATAAAACATAAAATTAGGAGGGCTAAATATTGCATTTTATTGTGTAAACCAATAGCCAGTCATACTCAACAAATAAAACAAATGTTTACGCACATTTGGGGGAAAATTAATAGAAACAAATCAATGTGAAAATTGTTTATTTTTAGTTATCTTTGTCTCATTTTATTCAGGAAAGGGCTTTTTCGCCTTTTGCACAGCGGTTTCCACTACCGTCGTTGTTACCATCTTTTTGTGTTGCCATTCATTCATATCGAACGATTATGTTGCAATAAAACATATTTTTTATTGGCAAAACTGAATAAAAAAACAATCATAGAAGATTTTAAAATATAATACCAATACCCTTGGTATTAATGGTTTTTGCTTTTTTAGCTGTGATTAAAAATTTAACAACCTACCTTGAATTTCATTATAGTTGAATTTGTTGACGACTAGTCTACTACGTCTTAGTGCCATATAAAAAATTGCCGAATATATGTTAAAACCGACTTCCATAGTCCTACCGATACATATGTATTGAAATGAACTGCAAATGAATACGAGCTTGGATATTGAAAGTACAATCCACAACTGTGTGAGGATTGAATACATTGAATTTTTGTTGCATAAGTTATAATCGTATGTGTATAATGTTGCACACATCCATCAAGAACAAAATCTATGGCTAGCATACGCCAAAAAACATCCGCAGTCCCGTTTCATCAAATCCCTCTCAGTTCAAACCGTGGAAAATGTAAAAACAAGAACCAAAACGATTTTTAGAAGAACTTTTGCTTTATTTTTCACAGTGGAGTAAATTATTTCGCAGTGGAATTAAAATGCAGGAGTATAGGAGCATATGTGAAAAGATGTTTTGCAAAATATTAACGAGATTGAATAGTGTTTCATGTCGGTAGTTATCCCTCCGTATGTGCCTCTTTCAACCTAGATGGTAGGACAATGGTACCAACGAAATTATGGTTTGTAAAGCCTCCATGGTGTCGATCCATTTTTACCAGAAAAAAAAATCTTTGTCAAACAATAGGAAAATATTAAAATGGAACTAACGATGAACCATTTTTAAAGTTTAAGGAATGGGTTACCTTAATATTAATAATTTATCAATCTGCATTAATTTAAAGTAAGAAAATATTTTTTGTAGTCTCCAGATAATGTGTTTAATTAATCGACTTTGGAATTGAGTTCACAATATTAGTGAAAGGATGTATTGCAAGTAATATTATCAGTTACGTAGGAAGATCAAAACTTATTGTGGAATAAAGCGCATTTGCCATCGAATACGACGGATTGTTTAAACCTTTTCTGTTAACAAGTTTGACTAAATAGCAATACAAATTCACTTTTTGGTTTGATATTGATTATTTTCTTCATATTCGTCCATATTAACTATTTGATATGATATTTCTTATTTTATCTTTGTAGAGAAATTGTAATGGTTGGCTTTGTTTTACAGTTAGTTGTTGGTGGTAAAGTATATAGTTTTCCAAACGTGTAAAACATAATTACTTTTGTTTTAACATGTTTGTGTAGCTTCGCGTGTAAAACACCATTAATCTTCAAAGTAATTACAGACATCTGAATTAGAAAAACTTATCGCAATATCAAATGAACCAAGTGGAATTAATTTTTTTGAAATAATTACTTTTTACATCTAGAATTTGTAATTAAAAATTTTGAATTGGAAAACCCCACATCATTTTACAGTTTGTATTCATATTTCATAGCTTTACTATCTACCAATTTCTGGCAGCTTTAAGTGTTTAAAACATTGTCGTAATCAAAAAGAACAACTCGTCCTATATGTGTAAAGCAAAGAAAGTTTTTGCTGTCAGCGATTTGGCTTGGTTCTTCTTTTGCGGCTAGTTTCTTAATAGAAAAAGCCGACATTATTTGACAGTTAATTCTGACAGTGAAAACCGGGATAGATTCTTTCAATTCATCATTGCATTTTAATACTTATGTATGTAAAGTAAAAATTTGATCAGTTGACACAAAAAAATTACACTAGCAAAATGAATTTCAAGAATTTGTTGCGAAAAAAATGGATTTTAGCTATTTTATTGTTTTCATTGTGCCATACGACTGTGAAAAGCGACGAGTGCCAAACATCAACACCTTCTGAGAATCGCATAGATAACATACAAGTTGGTTCATTTTCTCAACTTTTAAACTTTTCTTCAGATTACCCCGCACTACAGTCTCACCTCAAAACCAACTTCAAGAATTATGAAAGCTCCACTCCAAACCATAAATTTGTTCCTGTACTAAATTTAAATGAGTATCTAGCACCATTTGAAAAGTGCTTTCAGCGCATAGTCAATTTCCAAAACGTGGACCTAATTGAGCCTACCTTTCCAATTTTAATCCAGCATTTTGTACCCGGGATAAAGAGTTTTACACCAAGAAAGGGAAAGAAATCTAAATCACTGGCCTGGACGCCCCATAAATTTAATAAATGTCATTATCGATGTCCGTACAGCTCGTTGTTTGAGGATACTTTGTATTTGGGAATCTGCTTGACATTAAATTTCAAGGAGTTCTCGATGAAATCAAAGCCATGGTCTTGTGAAGCCACTGTAGCACTTTTTCCACCACTGCTCGTGCTCGATCATAGCGATGCCAGTATCATACAGAAATACAGTAATAAACTTGAGAGAATTCTGATTTTTCCCCAAGTTTGGAACCACTTCCATACATCTTATAAACAACCAATGACTGGGTTTGAGCCGGCAACAAAAGTGTTTCACTTTTTAATCATGGACAGCCTTTTTGAAAACCATTGGCAGACTCGACACTTCTTAAACTGGAGATTGCATAAGATGAATAGGCTCCATTTCTCCAATCTGGTTCACGACACATTCTCCTTAATCGAAACACGACGAATAAGGTTAGAAAAGCATGAGTATGCTCAAATAACAGGAATCAAATTACCCAACATTTGCAATACAATTTCTGAAAAAGAATGCGTAAAAGTTGGACGACACTTTAATGTTGATATGAAAATCTGGAAGAATAACCAGCTTGACAGGATTTATGAAGAACTGTCCAAAACATGGCAGAATGTAATTTCGTTACTTGACGCAGGTTACACTTATTGGCTCACATTTGTGGAAATGAACCTCCGTACCCATTTCTACACCTGCAATAACTTAATATCCTTTGAAAACTACTGGGTACACAACCTACCATTCCCAAACATGCATGATCGAGTGGCTCACGCTCTCGTTCACGTTTTACTTTCCATCGTTGGGAATTACACATACATTGGAAGCACTATTTACAATTCCAAAACAACAAAAATTATCTGTACCAATGGAGAATTGAAACTAGCTGTACCGGACGACGAAATAACAACGATTTCAACAACATTTGAAATACATCCTAACTTGGTTATGGGAGATAATTTCCATCATTTTTTAATCCCAAACCATTTGGATAGACTGACGTTCGTGAGTTGCGGATCACCTTCAAAACAGGGTCTGGCTTTTGTTGAGCTCGTAAAAATCTTTGACTTGTGGATTTGGTTATGGCTATTAATAGTATTGGTTAATATAGCAATAGTGCTAGAAATTGCTACAACTACATTTCAATTAAGATGCTTAACATTTAGGGCTTTGAAATCTAGTATAGTAGGTACTTTCAAATGCTGGTTCATACTAGTTTCCCTCCTGCTTGACCAGGGTAAAGGCAAGCTTGTATCGTCCTCTATAAAGTCTAAGGTGTTACTGAGTGCTTTTTCAGCAGCTGCAATTGTTCTAAGCAATGCATACAAAGGACAAAACGTTTACAATTTAGTTGCCAACCGGGATTCAATCCCTTACCATAATTTTTCTCAGCTCGTTACTGACAAATTTGATATATTTAGCCGAGCATTTAAACCTGAATTTGGCGGTGCTTTCGTTGCTAACGAAACTCTGAACATCAGCTCGATAACCCGTCATCAAGTTTCGTATGGACGAAGCCCTTTGGCAAAAATTGATTCCGAGGTTTCCTTTGTTCTTTCGAAGATGAATCCACCAAGATTCGCAGGTATTTATATTGCTCCTTCAGATGAAGTTAAAGGAAAGCTTCAGCATATTGTGAACCATTCATCAATCTTGCCAGGAATAATTGAGGTGTTCCACAAACTTCACAGTCAGTATCAATTAAGTCGGAACAACAAAACTTGGTTTTATCACCTTCGTTTTTCAAGAACATTTGTGAAATTTCAAAGTGAGCACGCCTTTGACGTTTTAAAGAGATGCAATAGAACGGCATTGGTTTTGCCGGATGTTATGTGTCATTCTTTTGCAAATAAGTTGACTAAGGAAACAGGAATGAAGGATAAGGTTTATGTTGGTAAAGAAATTTTGTATGATAGGAATTTTTTAGTGAGGATGAAAGGGTTTGCAAATATTGGGTTAGTTAATAGAGCCAGTAGAATTGTTGGGTCGGGCATTTGGAATTTTTGGATAGATATTTTCCGACATGGTTCCCTCTATATGCGACAAAAATCTGAATATGATGTAACAGCAACCACAATTACTGGAAATATCCAGGTAATTTTCTTTGTATTGGTAGTTGGTCTAATGGTTTCTTCAATACTTTTTCTCGTCGAGTGTCGTTTAAAAATTATTCACGTTTGCGTACTAGGAATGCAGGCTGGTTACCATTTTCTTTTATTGTGTACACTGAAGCTTATCAGAAAGCTAAAGAATTTGGCATCCATTTAAACGTGTACTTAAAAACTACCTTCGCGCACCATATGAAAATGAGATACCAGCACATAGTATTTCTGTACCTTTTATTAGATAGGTACCACATAAACAAATGAAAACGACAACCTTTTAGTAGATGATTTATTAGATGTAATTTTTTATGGTAATTGATTTAACACATAATTATGCACACTAGAGGATATTTTTAGGCTACTTCATAGGTTGTATGGTGAATAACACAAACTGCAGCTACGTGACTGTCCGTCTTTGTCGTATTTGATCCTATATAAGATAAAGTTTTTAGAAGATGCTAAGAATATTAATGCCTACGTAATTGTGATTTTATTAAACAAAGCCATGTGAAAGAACGCATGCACTATATATTTATGACTTTTCGTGTGTATGTCACGTTTTGTTCATGTTAATGAAGGTATACTATATTGACGAAATCGTGTATGCATTGTATGCTGTATGTTCGTTTAACTCTGCATTTTGAGCCTTATCAAGGTAACATTTGTATAGTTTCCAATCTCTTTTGAGTATAGCTCTAACTTAAAAATTCCAACCGTTTCGATATTGATTGTCACAACCAGATGAGTATCATATTAAAATTATAAACAATTAATTATTTTTCTTACCATTTAATGAACGAAGGATGCATATATGGTTGATGTTCAACTTACTAAATACTAAATGAATAACTTCTCCTACGCAATTCAATGCTACCAAACCAATTAAGTCACAGAAGCTAATGTATGGCTCTTATTAATTCAATTCTATTTATTGATATTTGAAATTTAAGAGATAATCGACTTTTGTAATCTTTCTCAGCAGCTATCAAGAAAGAACGTTTATCTGACATTTGTTTGATTTAACTAACTATGTATACAGAGATATGTATACAGATGAGTTCTATGCCACAGCAGTACTACTTACGAGGAAATATGACTGTCAAGCACAAGATTTTGTTTATTTTACTGAATATTAGGATAAATGATAAGGTTGGTCTGAAGTGATAGCTCATAGACTACTTAAGCACCAGCAACAAGTGTAACAAAAAACCACATAAGCGGTAGATATTGAAAAGTAATCCAGAACATATTAAAAGTTATATGCATGTTGTGAAAAGTTGAAATGATGTATAGTAACTGGAGAGAATATCTGTGCCTGGAGAGAATATTTATGAAAACATTTGGTTCTCTCATCTCATGCGACGATATTCAAATATACTTACAGTTTGTTCAAATATTTTTTTTTGGAATTGGTTATGTAACTATTTAAAATTTTTAGCATTGAAATTATTATGCGCAATCTTTAAAAATTATGTATGTGACGATATCCTATAAATGGTTGGAAGATTTCTATTTAAATGTTACATTTTTGCCATAAAAGGTACAATATTCACATGTGGCTTATTTCACATATACGTATGGTGCTGATATCGCATTTACATATGATGCATTATATTTGTCCCAAAGAATTTAGGAAGGTCAATCTATGAAGCAGTTCGAGATTTAGTGTGAGTGCAAATGGTTCTAGGAGGAAGCTTTTAAAACAGAAATTTCTAAAGGTCAAATGCTTCTCTCTAAAAATAGTCATTAAGTTATTTTGTTCGTATGATTATTATTAGAGATGAGAATTTTTTAATGCTCACTTAAGTCAATATTAAAAAATTCATGGCATCAGTTAGATTAAAAATGCTTACCCTAACACTTAAATTGTACACTACAATAACAATGCCATATCATAAATACTTTGGTAATCATTTAAGTAAGCCTCATGGCTGATGGTATATTTATAATTTTCGATAGGCTAAAATTTATGCCGTGCTAGCTATTGTTCAAATTAGTATACACTATTCTCTCACTTCATAACACTAAATTGATAGTAGAATTATATTTCCTATTAACGTAATTTAGCGAGGAAACTGAATTCCTGCTTGAAAGTTGAGTTTAAAACCATTTTCAGAAAGTTCTCCTGATATTGAATATTTACTCCTAGATTAAATATGGAATGTATTGATGGAGCTAAAAGAACATGGGATTAAGTCAATCAAAATCCAATGATTATGTAGTTACTGAACATCCATAAGCCAGGCAACCATGCTGGTGTGAAAAAAATATGTTTGGTTGGCAATCAAAGTAAAAATAAAGGGAATACGATTACGAAAAGAAAAAACTAGTTTAAGGTTCTGATTATTAATTGCATCGAATTTTATTTGTATTGTTAAAACTATAATATTTACGATTTATTACTTCTATACAGCAAAATTGATAATAAGGTCCTTCGTTACATATAGTTGAAACACATTCTTACTAATACCCAGCGTTTTATAGGAATTGGCTAGGTCATAAACATAAAATTGTTTTTATCTTGCACATGAAGTCGTTTGAGGTCCCAACAACTCTATCTATACCGATTGATTTATTTTACTTAGTAATTATAACTAAATCCTTGGACCATACAATGATGGCAAGAAATTCCGGTGAAATTGTTTGAAAAAATGTGCAGGTGGCATGCTTTAAGAAATGTTCAGTGTCTAGATAGAATTGTGAGTTACCAATTTCTCTCCTAAGTCTCAAATTAAAATGAGAAACCAGTATATAACTGTAGCTAATAGTACAATAGGCTAAATTTTATTAGAGCAAACGACATACGCTTTACTGGATGTTTATCATTTAGAACGATTGTTAGATTACATGTCTGTAACTCCTTAAACCTTGAACATATTATCAACTTGGGTATCAGAAACTGTTCAAACTTTTTATACGGATACCTTGCCATTATATAAGTACATATTCGGAGTTTTAGCTAGGTCGTCATACACTGGCGAAAGTTTTATGGTTTTTTTCACTCTCAGAATACCGAATTCGGTTTTCATGTCATAATTAAAAAACAAGTCATTTGATTTGCTTAAATTTTGCTTTATTAGACTAAAAATGAAATTCCAGTTGTAGACATGTTTTTATTTTTAAAAAAGTTCCACCTGAAGGCAAACAATCAAAATCAGCGTTAAATATTATGAAATTTTGAATGTATTTTTGCAATCATGTCCTCAAATAAATGTATTTCGTAATTACTAAACATTTTTTTGTTGAGACTCAGGCCCTTCTTACAGAGAAGTGAGACACTCTGCAAGGATTCTCTGGTGTTGTTGAGAATGCCAATAAAACTAACCGTCTAATGCTTCTCACTCGTTTTTGATGCCTAAAAGAATATGGAGAGCAACACAAAATATTATATTTTTGATTGATAGTCAACCACACCACCCCTCGCATCACATTTATTCACCCATTAAAACCATCATTTTATATTATAATTGCACAAATAATATATGTAAATGTTCCTGCTTTTATCAACAACTCCACCCAACTGACTCTCGAACACTCAGATCACACAACGTTGAATCTCGAATACAGAGATCAAACAATGTTGAATCTCGAACATAACACAAAAAAACTATTAAAAAAACTCGATTGACTGTACTTTTTTGTACTCACTCACACACCCGTTCTAAACTGAACTGTGCTCAGCTCTCTCGCTTTTTTCTCTCTTCTCACGCATTGCATAATGCAAACCACGCTAACATCACGCAATTTTGACTCATGGAGCCGTTTTCTCGTTTCTCTATGACTTTGTTGTGAACAAAGTCTATTCAACGCTCACAGATCCAACATCACTCCCGCCAATTAAACTACGGAAGTTGTTTAATTAATTATAACTCGATTAAATACTAGAAAGAACAAACAAAAAACTCTGTGGGTATGTGGGAAAACCCTCCGTCTAACTGGAAATAAAAAATGGAGGGGGAAAACGCACATACAACCCCCAAAACTAATAATAAAAAACTACGGGAGTTCCATTTGGCCACCTCAATAAACTCATAAAACTCTAACGGGCTTGATACCGTTCTCATTAAACTCTAATGGGCTTGATACCGTTCTATTAACTCTAACGGGCTCAATACCGTTCTCATTAAACTCTAACGGGCTTGATACCGTTCTATTAACTCTAACGGGCTCAATACCGTTCTCATTAAAATCTCACAGGTTTAATAACCCTTCTCCCAGATCTCGTTCTCAGCTCATCACGAACTGCACGCTCACACGCAGGCTCGTTATTCATCTCCAATGGAAATAACCGTTGCACTGATCTCAATATCTCGCCTCGTTGTGTTCTCACACGGGCAACTCGACACACTCCATCCGTCCCAGGAATTAGCTCCATAACCCTACCCAAGGGCCACTCGATTCTCTTCAGATTGTCAAATCCCACAAGAACCAACTCTCCAAGACTCAGTCCTCGTGTCACCTTCTTCGGATGCCGGTTCACCAGCAATGACAGGTACTCTCGTCTGAATCGATCACGTAGCTCTCTCTTCAAAGTAGTTACATAATTGTAACGTACTCGTAATTTCTCAGCATCACACACTTCACTCTCAGGGAAGCTCACATTTCCAAATGGATGGATGAACAATGCTGGAGTCAAGGGCTCAAGATCCAACGGATCTTCACTCACATAGGTCAAAGGTCTCCCATTCATTACTTCTGCAATACTCTTCAGCACATTTTTCAATTCACACAGATTCAGGCTTCTTTTCCCCACTGTTCTTCGTAAAAGATCCTTCGCGGTTCTTATCAATCGCTCCCACCAACCTCCCCACCAACTTGATGTTGGAGGGTTGAACTTCCATTGAATTCTGGAAGTATTCTCATCTCTCTCAACTGTGTCCCAATCAATTCTTCTGAACATATTATCAGCTCCACGGAAATTCGTTCCGTTATCGGAATAGATAACGGAAGGACGACGAAATCTCTCCACGAATGTCTCTAACGCTCTGATGAAATCTCTAGTGTTGATTGTGTTCACCAACTCAAAGTGGACAGCTCGATACACAGCACAAGTGAACACCACTATCCACACCTTTTTCCCATTTCTCAAAATCAGTGGTCCAGCCAGATCAACACCAACAACCTCAAATATTTCAGCATTCTTTACTCGATCCAAGGTAAGAGGAGCAGCAGCAGGAATGACTGGCTTAGCTGAATATCTCCGGCACCTCGGACACTTGGAAACCACTCGCTTCACGGTATGACGTGCCTTCACAATCCAATATTTTTCTCTGAGTTTCGTCACCAGAAACCCTACGCCAGCATGACAATAATTTTCATGATAATCACGTATCAACTGCTCAACTGCCTCCCCTTTTCTCGGAAGCAACATAGGAGATCTAAAGTTGATCGGGTCATCTCGATAAGTCAGTCTTGTAGTTACTCTCAGAATGCCCCAATCATCCTCAGTAATAATCAGTCCGTTCAACTTGCTCCGCTCATCTTTAGGAAAATGTTCGCGTTGAATTTCGCGTATTAAAATGAATTCCGCACGACACAACTCTATCTTCTTCAAGGGTCCTTCTATTCTCTTCTCAGGATCTCTGATAAACTTATTATGGAGAAATCTCCGGACCCAAGCGACAACACGAACTTGCTTTGCGATGGGATATTTCTTGCAAACATTCTCCAACAATGACAAAGAACTCAGCGCCATCGTTATTGTTGTTGATTTCTTTTTCTCAAATAAAACTTCAGCCTCATCATATGTTTCACTTGGCCAGTCGTCTTCAGCTTCGTATAACCAAGTAGGGCCCAGCCACCATCTCGATAACAATAATTTTGCTGGGAGGCACCCACGAGATGGAAGGTCTGCAGGGTTGTCAACTCCCGGAACGTGTCTCCATTTCTCTGAGCCAGTTCCGGCACGAATCTCTTTTGTTCGATTTGAGACAAACACTCCCCACAAGTCAGGCTCTCGCCTAATCCACGCCAAAGCAGTTGAAGAGTCACACCAATAAATTTCTTTAATTTCTTTAATTTTCAGGGCCTTCTTCGTGGATTCGGCCAACCTCTTCCCAATAAGACAGCCCATCAACTCAAGCTTTGGAATAGTCAATGGCTTTATTGGAGCCACTCTGGCTTTTGCAGCAAGTAGTTGCACATGGACTGATGTCTCAAGCTCCACACGAAGAAACACAGCAGCTGAGAATGCATCTTTACTCGCATCTGTGAATGTGTGTAGGGACCACTTGCTTTTGTCAGTTACTCCCGCCGTTGACAATCTCGGAATACGGATAGCTCCCAACTCCACAATCTCATCACACCACCTCTGAAAGGCACGTTTCTCTTGTTCAGGTAACTCATCATCCCATTTCATCTTGTGGATCCATGCCCGTTGAAGTAACAACTTCATTGGAAGTAGAGCTGGAGCCGTAAATCCAATTGGATCAAATATTTTCTGCACGGCGGATAGCACTGATCTCTTCGTTATCTTCTCGGGTATTGTAACACCTTTTACAGCAACAAACAACTCATCTCTAACTCGATCCCACTGCAATCCCAAGACTGATAAGACATGTGTACTCTCGTCTTGGAATTCATCAACATTGGAATACCATAGCCTTAACTCCATCTTCGCACTCTGTAGTTGCTCAGTTGCTTCTCTTCTGAATGTTAAATACTCTTCTTTTGAGTTCTCCGAACTCACACAGTTGTCCACGTAAAGAGCTGAGAGTAACTTTTCTCCAATCTCTTGTTTATCTTCTGGAAGGTGAGTAAGGTGGTATTGGAGTACGGCTCCCAATATGAAAGGACTACAGGTAGCTCCAAACATAACACGACAATGTCTAAACTCAACCACTTCCTCCATTTTCTCATCAAACCACCACAGAAATCTCATGGCATCTCGATCATCCACGTTTACTCCAATCATTTGAAAAGCTTTTCGGATGTCGGACACGAACGCTATCATCTTTTCTCGGAATCTCAAAATCAGGTCAGGAATGGCTTTGACATAATTTTCCCCTGTGAACAGGCAATCATTCAATGAAGGGGACTTCCCCACTCGGCAAGAGGCGTCAAACACAGGTCTCACTGGCGTTGTGGTGCTATTTTTAATCACGGGGCGATGAGGAAGGTAATGGATCATTTCAGCATCACACGCAACTGAAACTCTCTCAATAAAGCCTTCTTGTTCCCACTCATCAAAAATGTTGTTGTAGGCACGAAAATATTCTTCATTCTTCAGCTTATTGCTAACAGTCTGTAATCTCTTGTATGCTACAGGACGATTGGATGGAAGGATTGAAAGATTATTCTTCCATGGAAGTTTAACAAAGTAGCGCCCATCATCTGCTCGGGAAATATTCTTGATGAACTTCTCCGTCTCGAGCTCTTGTCTCATCTTCTCAGATTTTTCTATACTTGGGTCCTCTACTCCAATTGCTTCCAACTCCCACAACTTGGCAATGTTGGCATCTTGCACCGACATCGACAAACACTGATTTGCTAAGTTATCTCTTACAGAGTTAGTCACATCTCCCATCAATGTCCTTCCCAACTCGGTGTGAACAGCAACTGCTCCTCGTTCTGTCTTCTCAATTTTTCCAGTGATTATTGAAGCATAAACATCAGCTCCAATTAACAGCTCAACTTCTTTTTTCTCTGCATCCACATCACTCAGGAAGACATTTTTCTTCTGCAACTCTTTCAAAATATCTGGATGCTGTTTGGAAACAATTGGTAGTATTCCACAAATTTTCTCACTATCCCTCATCTCGAACTTCTTTCTAAAATTACGGTTGAGTGATGATAACTCAATTTCATATTTGTTGTGTTTAACCGTTGAGGTTTGTTGTCCACCAAACAATGCATGCACCACTCGCTCAACTCCAACTGGTTTTAGCTCAAGTCCTATTGCTGTTGATTTAAGAATATAACTTCTTTGCGATCCACTGTCAACAAAAGCTCGAACTACTTTGCTCCTCCCTCTACAATTTACACGCAACAATAAAGTTTGGAGGGCGACTTCACTTGAACACTCAACGTTTGAACTGGTAGCTATATTCTTTGTTGGCTTTTGGTCTGTCTCTAATGATGGTTTTTTGAACAATGAAGCTCCAGTGTTGCTAGGTCCCTCTGTCTCAAATCTTCTTTTATAGCTCATGCTCTGATTGCTAATTCTCTTGTCACCTGCGCCTGAGCGTCGTCTCTCATTTGTCACGTTCATTTCTTTGCAAAGAATTGTCAGATGGTTTCGGTTGCATATCTCGCATAGTAGGTTTCTTGTGTTGCAAGCAGTTCCGAGATGATTGCCCGTACACCGGAAACAGCGTCGTTTGCTACGCAGCATGTTGATCTTGTCTTCATATGAAATATTCTTTGCTCGAAAACAGTCAGCCGCTTCATGATTGGTTTTATCACAAAACACACAACACTTTTTATCACCGCTGTAGAAGGATGACAATGTTGGAACATTTTGTCGTTTCTCTGGCTTCTTATCTTTAAATTGTGGCTTTTTCTCTATTGGTTCTCGAATTTGTTGATTACCAAAACTTCTTGTCAGGTCGATACGCTGGCGAATCTCCACCTCACGCTCCACGAACGACATCAACATGTCAAGACGGTTTGTTGGAGGGTCATCACTGCTACCATCATGCGACGAAAGGGGACTACGCTGCCAATTGTATAGAATATTGTCAGGTAAACAAGACTCCACTAACGGGAATAGCCAAGTTGCAGGATCAGCCTTCTCCAGGTTCAATGTCTTCAGTGCCCTCAAGTGTGAGTCAAGTCTCAAAAACAAATTCTTCATCGGTAACTTCTCTTTTGTGTTTACGTTAGAGATGACTAACCCCAGGATTTCTCTAATGTACACTTGTAACAGAAGATCTTCATTCCCATATTTCTTTTTCAACGCTTCAATGACGACTCCATAATTTTCATTAGTGGATGGGTAGCCATTCACTATCTCATAAGCGTCTGTGTTGTGCTCCAATGATTGGAGCAAATACCAGAATTTGTCACTTCCGCTCAGAATGGGATCTTCATCGATCTTCGAAAACTGTGCCCAGAATCCAAGCCAATCCTTAAGCTCGCCATTAAACTTCTTAAGTTGCACTGATGGAAGCTTGAGGTTCCGAACACGATTCTCCACGTTGTTATTACTTCCAGCGATGCTCCCTCCACTTTGTACAGTTTCAGACGGCACTAACTTTTCTTTCTTCTGTCGAATGGTCTCTGCACGAAAGTTGAAATCCTTGATTTCGTCCCATTCCTTATCCTCATCATCAACTGCAACACTATCATTCGTCATCTGCTCCGTAATCCCTGCATCATGAGATTGCAAATGTTCAAAAACATCACAAAACAATTTAAACTTTACGTTAATTGTATCGATGTTAAGGGGCTTCTCTTTAAACAAAGTCCCCAGCTCCCGATGGTAATTTTCAAACTCCCGCCGAACGGGCCTTCGGGCTCTCTTCAACGCCTCCATATCCTCCAAGGCACCTTCTCGAATCACGTCAAGGGGTCACCAAAATGTTGAGAATGCCAATAAAACTAACCGTCTAATGCTTCTCACTCGTTTTTGATGCCTAAAAGAATATGGAGAGCAACACAAAATATTATATTTTTGATTGATAGTCAACCACACCACCCCTCGCATCACATTTATTCACCCATTAAAACCATCATTTTATATTATAATTGCACAAATAATATATGTAAATGTTCCTGCTTTTATCAACAACTCCACCCAACTGACTCTCGAACACTCAGATCACACAACGTTGAATCTCGAATACAGAGATCAAACAATGTTGAATCTCGAACATAACACAAAAAAACTATTAAAAAAACTCGATTGACTGTACTTTTTTGTACTCACTCACACACCCGTTCTAAACTGAACTGTGCTCAGCTCTCTCGCTTTTTTCTCTCTTCTCACGCATTGCATAATGCAAACCACGCTAACATCACGCAATTTTGACTCATGGAGCCGTTTTCTCGTTTCTCTATGACTTTGTTGTGAACAAAGTCTATTCAACGCTCACAGATCCAACAGGTGTGATATCACTCTAACCCATCACTACCCTTGTGACGTGCTCTTTATAAAGCGGTACCAGAGAATACCTATCAGTACTAACACTGAGCCAGTAGGATTAGGAAGCGAAGCCTGGTGAACGGTCACGCATCCTTTACCAAGCAGTCTTGCCGACGTAAAACCCGAATTCGGTATTCTGAGAGTGAAAACCATAAAACCCAGTGTATGACGAACCAGCTAAAGGCATGTACTTATCTTATGGCAAGTTATCCGTACAAAAAGTTTGAAAAGATCCCGACACCCAAGCTGGTAATCATTTCAAGATATAAGGAGGAATTGCAGATAAGTTTTTGTTACAAATTCTCTGTTCAAGTTGAAAGCGTGGAATGGGTTCTTATTGCAGCGTCCTAAAACTTATGTTATGTGATTCGTAGTTTTGTTTTGTCGTAGTTATTGAAAGATTCTTGAATTAGTTGCTGATAAATTTAGTGTGGCAGTACTTCTCATCCGTCCTCTTATGCAGTCGTGTATGCTGCCTAGCGTCAAACTTGGGATGCTGGATGATTTACCTTTTTCTCCTCTTCATCAAATCATCGTCATCATAATTCTGCACCCAATCGCCTTTCATCTTCACCAAAAATCCTCTTCACATAACCTTCCTGTAAATCCAGTATAGCTCAAGCAACGTTGGGAATCCCCTTCAGTTCAATTCCAACTCTGATTGTGAGTCTCACTTTCACTTTTTCTTCGTTTGTTTTGAGTCCTTTCTGTGGATCTCATTTTGCTAATATTATCTTTTGGCTGTATCCATATTTCCTTGTATAATATATTTCCGAATCATATTTCTGTTGAGTTTATTAGTTGATTTCTAATAATTTATTCCTTAGAATAAAGTTGATAGCGTCCTTGTCATAATATAATACATATTTATCTGCCCCCATGAAGTTTGGTAATTTTGTAGAGCTTAGTAATTAGTTCGGATAGGTCATAGTGTCACACAGTTCACCAATATTACCAGTTCATCCATCTTAACCATTGACCCCACCGTCGGATCAAATCGGGGGCGTAAGCATCATTCAACACAACCCACATTTTAATCCCACAATAGTATACTTTGTTTGCTCCCTTGGCCACCGTTGACACATGCCAAGATATGCTTACTAATTCTTAATTTATGAATCTTGAAATTTTTTCACATTCAGGAATTTTGGAATTGAGTTCACAAATACTTGTAAAAAGATGTATTCCAAGAAATACTGTCAGTTACGTGGAAATCTAAAGACTTATTGTGGAATCAAGCGAATTTCCATTGAATATGATGAACTGTTTAAACCTTTTCTGTAAGGTGACCAGATTTTCCAAAGCCGAATGGGGGACAAATTCTTAAAATCATGTATTATTTAATAGCGGCATTATTTGTTTTTTAAGTCAGGTTGGAACGTTTTTTATGAGTTTATTTCTTTTTCCGAAAACGTCTATTCTGGTGTATCATAAGGAAAAATGCGATTTAACCATAGATATAAACTTAACTAGATTGGACATGCCGACTTTATTTTGAATCCATATAAAATGATCCACGGACCATATATCCCTGACTACTTTGATTTTGGTGTAGTTTCAAAAAAAATTGCTCTTCTGTCCAAAAAATATTTTTTTATGATTTTCATAACATAACTGTAGTAGTTCAGGAAACAATGTCCGTAGGATTTTTTATATGGACACAAAAAAAATGCATGTAGTGCATTGAGCATAGCGTATCTATTGGTGTATTCTATGGATTTAACTCAAATGTTAGAAGTTTTTTTGTGTAGAAGTAGAAATTCTGGTCATTTTTTGATATAGTCTATAAAAATTTCAATTTGTTTTTCTGCATCGTATAGTTAAATTTTCGTTTTTTCGTTTGCAACAAGACTTTCAATAATTCTTGGTAATACATATGAATTCTGATAGTGAAATTTTGCGGCCCTGTTGACTATTTTCCTTCCACAGAACCGGAATGTTTTTAAATTGTGAAACAATTCTTTGAAAGTTTGTCACATGGAGTAACTAGTAGATTGAGGAATCGACATAGGGAAAATGAGCATTATTTTCGCGATTAAAATAACCACCGAATGTTAGCAGACAACCGTCAGTTAAAAAGGAATATACAGGCAATTCACGATACACCTAAGAAATCCTTCGGATATAATGCGCAAGCAATAGTTCATTGAAATAATACACGGTTATTCAAATCATGAGTTTTCGAAGCCCCAACAGCACTTTTGAATGCTGTTGCACTCTGCATTTCTATTATTCATGCATGGTTTGTCCATAAGCGACTTTAAAACATACAGAAAACAATATACTTGGCTGTATTTTGTCAAAAAAGAAAAAATTTGGAGAGAAAAAATGGCAAATAATTATAAATTTTTAACCAATTTTTTGGGGACACTTTTTTTCGGGGGACAGGATTCAATACTGAGTTTCAATTAAATCGATTGATGTTTTGAATTTTCGCGCGTGTACTTTCGAAAAACTCCGTGAATTTAAATTCTTATGTTACCAGCTGATTCATTATGTAAAATAACGCGTGTATACTGAGTTTCAATTAAATCGATTGATGTTTTGAATTTTCGCGCGTGTACTTTCGAAAAACTCAGTAAATTTAAAATCTAATACTACCAGCTGATTCACCATGTAAAATAACCTGTGTATACTGAGTTTTAACTAAATTGGTTAATATTTAAATTTCCGCGCGTATACTTTCGAAACACTTAGTAAATTTAGAATTTACTATTACCAGTTGATTCACCATAAAAAATAACCATTGGATACTGAGTTTCAATTAAATCGAATGAATTTTCACCATTCACCATTACGCTCTACACTATACAAGCCCCCCAAAAGACCAAATTTTCATTCTTAAAAAGTAATTTCATTACTTTAAAATATTTTGCTTAGGACCCTTACTTAGAGGTCCTGGACCCTTAAGTAAGGGCCCAAATTTAAAAAAAATATTTATTGAAGTCATGGACACCTTTAAAAATTCGGGGTAAATACGTAAATTACCAACAAAAATTGATAACTTTTTTTAAAATAAATACAAAAATTTTACAACCTTGCTCCACATTATAATGAATTTAATCTCATATTTTACAAATTAAATTCATTTACTCAAAATCCACACGGTGAAAAAAAATGCTGCACGGTGAAAAAATCTTAAATTCTATGAAGTTTATAAAACTGATTTTTAATGTTTGTTACTCTTTAACGTTTTCTGTTACAAAATTATTTTTGATAAAAATGAATTTTTGGACCCTTACTTAGAGGTCCAGGACCCTTACTTAGGGGTCTGAGCACTGACTGAATGTCTCACGCACGTGAAAGAATACACGTCATAAATAGGCTCTTGAACTTGTTCGTGCATATTACATGGCTTCTTGGAGTAATTCTTTTTGAGTTTCTGGCATATCATTCGAAAGATAAAAATCAACCACGGCATGCGCACGTGTCACATTTCCCACATGTGAACTTCAGCGTCAAAGGGGTTCCCCCTTTTTTAACCCCAAGTTGCTAGCTCGTTACACTCCTGGTGTGTTATCGGGTTTTTTAAAAACTGTACTAAACTAGCAAAAAATCATATTATTTTGCAAGGTCTAATCAGATCTAGATCTAAATGGATTTTTACACCTGTTTAAAAATTATTCAATTCATATGTCCAAAGGTTAATGTTTAATGGTAATAAATTGTTATGTTGTAGTGTTTTCTTGCATTTATTTTATTAATTGCAAATATGAGCGTAATTATATCGGTAATTCAACTATTATTCAACACTTCACGAAACAAGCACCAATTAGTTACCTGGACTGTATTATTTTAGTTGCAACATGTATCTCAAATTTAATCTGTTTCGCTCAAACTCTATATTTAATTTCTAACTATAGCAATTTAATGTTTAAAGTATAATAAAAGAATACTACATGAGAGTTTTTGTAAAATTGCTTTGTTTTTGAATTGCACGCTACGTTTGTGTTGTTATGTACCTTTAGGTATATATTGAAAACACTCAGGCTGTCGTCTGTCTGGGGGCAAGATAACTCAAAAACGGTTTGACTTTTTTGAATTCTGTTTTGACTAATCACTATATTAAGTCAAAACTAAGATCGAGTTCGAAGATGGGTCAAATTGGTTCAGGGGAACTATTGGGTCAAAGGTCATGTCAATTTTTTGAATAATAAGGTATAGGTTGTGATGCATCAAAATGAAGGTACTGGTGAGACTAGATCAGTGATACTATTTTCGAAAGTTTTTGATAACCCCAGCGTGACCTATGACCATGATAAGGTAAAATATTTTTTGCATGGCAAGGTATGGGTTGTGATGCATCAAAATGAAGCTACTGGAAAGAACTGTTCATAAATGGGGGCCCAAAATTCTTAGGTGACCTCAGTGTGACCTTTGACCGTATTAAAGTACAATAAAATTCTGGAGGAGAGATCACTCAGGAGGTGTGTCAAAGTATTTAAATGCGTATCAATGTCTTTTAAAGGTACATCTTTACATCTCGAATTGTCGGGTTTATTTATTTTTAAATTACGATAGCTTTTTCCCCTTGCACCTTCTGTTCGTTTCTTCTCTTTAATATTTATTTTGCACATAGCTACACAATGCAAACCTTGGACAACAAAATTGCCGCAGAAACATTCACTCTAATGAGAGGAAATTTATATTGATAATAGATGTATTTTTCATGCATGCATGTTCATTAAATGATTGAAAAAATTACTTTGCTCTGACATGACGCCTTTTGTGTATTACTAAATTTAACATCCGTCTGCAGCGAGTTTGGCTCGATAAAATAATGGGATATGTACTTAACAAATAAAAAGCTTTTGCTTCATCATATTTTTAACGTAGTTTTGCGACTTGTATGTATATAAACCATAAACTGAATATAACATTGAATATATTTTCCAATTTCATCCTTTGAAGGCTTTTTAACTAAATTCCGTTTGAGATCGCCAAACCCCTCAAAAACAAAGAGCTTATGAACATAAGCGTGTGACTGGAAACTCCGATTTTCCCAGGAACATCTACGAATTGACACTTTTTTTGTTTACGTAATGGGTTAATATTATTTAAAAGCAAAGGGGTTGAATATGAATATTTACACCTGGAAGTTGCAGGCTACAATTTTTTGTGATACAAATTGAGTAGGTTATCACTAGCTTCTCAAGGTGCCTTCTTAAATTAAGTTATTACCCCATAATATTGGTGTGATGGTGTTGGTCAGTCAGTCAGTATTTACTTTAACTTCCCTTGTGTGTGTTGGTTTGAGTTTTTTGGTGGTTTTATTGGAACTGTGAAATATACCTATTGAAGTTCAGTTTTTATTTGCGAATAAATCGAATAAAGCAGTATTTACAACGGGAAACGAAACTTTTTGAAGTTGAAAGTTACGAGTTTAAAATAATTTTACAAAATGGAGCAACCAATGAGCCAAGTCACTAGTTTTTACAAGGATCGAAACGTTTTCCTTACAAGAGTAACTGGTTTTTTAGGGAAAGCTACAATTGAAAAATTATTGAGAACGTGTTCTGAAATCAAAACTGTCTATGTACTCATCCGCCCTAAATCAGGGGTTGATATTGAAGCCAGACTCAAGAAGCTACTTGATAACCCAGTAATATAATAATCATTGCTCATTTTAGTTTTATCCTTCTTCATAATTTTTAATTTGATTCTCTTGATATATTTTCTCAGCTCTACGATACGTTGAGGAAATGCGATCCTAATGGGCTGACGAAGATTGTTCCAATAAATGGAGACATTTCTCTACCATCCCTGGGAATTACTGAGCAAGATCAACAAATCATATTACACAATGTCTCGGTCGTCATTCACTCTGCAGCCACTGTAAAATTTGATGAAAAATTGAAAACAGCAATGAACATCAATGTTCAGGGAACCAAACGAATGGACAAACGCATGAACAAACTTCAGGTATTTTTTATTTTTTACTAACTGATATAAATAATATAAACGAAAATGTTGTTTTTAGGTCCTTATCTACATTTCTACAGCCTATGCCAACTGCGAACGAAGTGAGATAGATGACGTAGTTTACACTCCTTTCGTAGATCCAAATAAATTAGTTGAATGGTTGGAGCAAGCGGACAACGATGTAATTGAGAGGATTACCCCACAACTAATTGGAAACAAACCAAATACATGCACATTTACCAAATCATTAGCGGAACATGTTCTTGTTGAGGAAGCTCAAAGTTTTCCAGTTTGCATTGTCCGTCCATCAATCGTAACGCCCACATGGAAAGAGCCTGTATCCGGATGGATTGACAATTTGAATGGTACATCGGGACTGATGGTTGCTTGTGGACAAGGAGTATTGAGAACGCTATTATGCGATATAACCAAGGTGGTTGATCTGATCCCTTTGGATTTCCCAGTAAACCTAATTCTTTGTGCGGCTTGGTACACTGCGGAGCACAAACCGGGTGGAATTAAAAATATACAATTGTTGTTCTGGTACACAAAATCCGTTTTCATGGGAAATTTATGTGGGGGACTTAATCAAACATTTCGTTAGTAACCCATTAAAAGGTGCCTTCCTACATCCCACTATTATTCTTCAGCCAAATAAAATTTGGAACAATATCAATAACTTTTTCTTTCACTATCTTCCCGCTTGTATAATTGGCCTGGGTGCAAGTCTCATTCAGAGGAAACCGGTGATGTTCAAAGCCTACAAAAAGCTTTTGGCTGCTTTAGAATCCTTAGAGTACTTTGCAATTAATCAATGGCAATTTAAGACAAATAATATGGTAACTTTGTATGAAATATTGTCCCCTGAAGACAAAAAAATGTTCAACTTGAACGTGAGCGAAGTAAAGTGGCACGAGTGTATTGAAAAGTATTGGGATGGTGTTCGGAAATATGTATTGAAACATGACCATCGTCGTAAGCTGCCGGCCGCTCACCATCATCATCATGTTCGGAAGTTAAATTGGGTGAATAGTTTAACCAAATTGTTTATAATTTTGGTTGTATGTTTAGAATTGATGTTTATATGAAAGGTATATGAAGTACTCTGAATATTTCAAAAAAAAATAAAAATATGGTTAAATCATGTAAGTATAATGCAATGCTGCAAAATTTTGTAATACAATATTATACCAATAAAAAATTGCTGACAAGGGAAGGTTTTCAACTGAAGTCTAAGTTAAGACACACCAAATATCGATTCTAGGGTAATTTTATGCGCTGAAAACGATTCTGAAATCAGTTTGCTGTAAAACTAAACTTTTGAATTTACATGTTATTTAAATGGAGCAATATGAGAAACGCTTTTGACTACATTTCTACTCCGCAGATGGTATTTTTTTGGGATTTCATCTACTATTTTTGTAAAATATTTTATTCTAACATTATTTTAAGTATAAAAATTAAGTTTGAAGTAGTTTTGACCGAAACTTAAATTTCAACTTCATTTGCCATGGCAGTTACCATTCCAACTACCACTTTTATAAATTCAAAAGTTGAGTTTTACAGCAAGCTGATTTCAGAATCGTTTTTAGCGCATAAAATTACCCTCGAATCGATATTTAGTTTGTCTTAACTTAGACTTCAGTTGAAAACGATTCCTTGTGAGTATAAATACTGATATTGGTTAATGTTAGATTTATAACACACTCGGGAAAATAGGGTGAATTATTAGCATAAGCTGAAAAGCACACGTTTTATTGTAGCAATACGTTGCTCTGTAAAACACAGAATTGATTGATTCAAAAATTGGTTTTATTGCTTCAAATTTTCTGTGAAATTTTAATATTTAATTCGTATTTGTAATACAACTGACTCATAAGTGGGTATGGTGTCACAATCTACCTAACACCACATAAGTATATGAAACTATCATATAATCATTTAATGGATATTACATTTTTTTATAAAGCACTTGTCTTACAAATTAATGGTATAAATTAATTAAATGCTACCAACTTTCTTGTAGAATTATTACCATGACGCAAACTGGAGCAAACCACTATGGAAAATCAACTGTGAATAATTAAAAGACTTTTTTACTAAAGCGCAAACATTCCGCAACCTTATTCAATTTCATAGCAATATTTCACTTCACTCAGCCACCAAGTGTTTTCCGCCTTCCTTTGCAGGAATCTTATTTGGTATAGCGACTTCAGCCCAGTTTTGTAAAACACCAAGCCTTAATAATACCTCTCTCTCTCTTTTAAAAATACTTTGAAAAATGCTAAAACTTATTATTTTCGTGTTGTTTATGTTCCCATTCTCCTTTGGGTACCAAACAACGGAGTTACCTTTTGATCTTAATTCAGATTGTTTCCTAAATATCGTAACTAAATCAACCAACAATGCCACACCTATCAACGGTAACCAGTATCAACATAATTTTAAAGATTATAACATAGAAAACACCACCTACATTGCTAGCTTCACCTCCTATCATGTCGACAGGCTAGACTTTGGCTTCAAATTTGACGACCCGATTGACCAAGTTTTGTTGACTATGAACAAAGGATATTTTCGATTTGTATTTGCGTTACCGATCCAACTGTATCCTATTCCTGTTACTCACCCAAACTTTTAACGAAACTGTGTCAGCAATAGAAAATTCCGGCTTTGCCACATCAGAGCAAGTCACTTTCCTTATTCCACGCCAATCCATTACAAAAAATGATGATGAGATGATACAAGGCCTCAGCAATGACCAACTATTCGAATCGGAAACGACACCATTTCATGCAGACATAATACTTTATTCCTCTCCCCATGAAATATTGGTAGTTTGTTTATTTTGCCCCAGAAAATTGAATGAAATCGTCATAAACATAGTTTCTCTAGAAGCACTCAAGTCCACCAGCAAAATATTGAATGGGAATGGCTACGGAAATTACTTCCACGTAGGCTATCCTTTGGGAATGGGCCCATCCCAAATCAGCCGGAGTTGCCGTGACATATCCCAGAAGAAAGCTGATGGATACTTCCGGTTCGGAATGTCTGTGAACTGTTTCCACCCTGACGAGTTCTTTCTCGCATCGCTGCAGCCAATTCTTAACTTTAGTGTCAACCCAAATGATCAAACAACGTCAAACTTTCCAAAAGAATGGTTTCTCAACTCACGACTAATGGAAATGCATGTAAAGATTCCCAACGTTTTCATTCAAACTCGGGGTTCCCTAGTTCTTTTCGCTGGCCAAACTTTTGATACCATGGTTTGTCTTTATAAAAATGATCTTATTATATTTGACTTCAAATTTACATCTGGTGTGAAATCCAACGTTTGGATTTGTTTTTTGGTTATCATACTTACCTATGGCTTCATCTACAAGAACCTCTTCAAAGGAATAGATTTGTGTTGGGCGCTTGTAAACCAAACGCTCAAGTACAAGCATCCTAAAAAGTATGTTTTCTTCTTTATGATTGCTGCTGTATTATTTTCTTGCTCTTATCAAAGCAACATTTCATCTGACTCTGTACAAATCCTGGAGTTTCCTTCATTTAACGATTTCATCAAAAAGGGGTACAAAACCGTTCATCCAAGCGCAGAACAGTTGCCATTTGCATTTTCAAGGACACCAGAGTTTACACAGAGAAAACTTGCTGATTTGTTTGGTCCTTTGGATAACATCTTTTACAACACAAGCGGCACCAA
The DNA here is from genome assembly GCA_964034955.1 of Orchesella flavescens. Lineage (NCBI taxonomy): Eukaryota > Metazoa > Arthropoda > Collembola > Entomobryomorpha > Orchesellidae > Orchesella > Orchesella flavescens. Next base: position 30,977,798 of record OZ035957.1, read on the forward strand.
GTTAAGTTCTTGGGCATTTTATGATGATTGGGGAAATGTAGTGAGGACTGCTGCAAAGTTGAAACTTTTCATCACGTCTTTTCTTATGCCTGAGTTGATTCACTCAATGAAAAAAGATTTGATGCATGTGGGGGAGGATACTTTTTGCAAAATCTTTCATCTTACAAAACAATCTCCTGTGCCCTTAGACGTGAGCTTTCGAAGTTGGGGATATATGAGTCACAGGTTCACTTTTGTGCTCAAAACCATTCTAGAAAGTGGCTCATATGATAGAATTACGCAACTGTTTGAGGCGACAAGATTGGGACAGTCATCCAAGTTGGGGATTTTTGATGTTTCGATCGTTTTGTCACCAAAACCTTTGGATCTCTATTCAGGGATTGGCGTGGCTTGCTTAAGTCTCTTTTTGTTTGATATTGGGGTGTTGCTAGCTCACACGTTGCCATTTGTAATTAGATTCTGCGTTAAAAAACGAAATTACCTTTTAGCTGCATGTAATTTGAAATTGTGGTGGAAAAGAAGATGTTATCACAAGAAGAAAAACGTTGTCAAAATCTTTGTAAAGGAAGCTATAGAAAATGCGAAATTGGAATAGATTTCAATGCAAAGCGGTTGTCGCAAACCTTGTAGAATTCCTTTTGAGCATTTATAAGCTGATATTTTATAATAATAGCTTTATTTGTTTAAATCAAAAATACAAAATATGTAGATGCTAAAAACCTTAATAATAAAATAACATTCGAAATAACATATTGGGTAAGTATACTGAAGTGGTAAAATAATGCTTTTAAAAAAATTGACATGAATTAAATATAAACTTTGTTTTTTCTGGGTAGTGGTAGAAATACTTGGAAATGAGATAAAATAAAATTGTTGTATTCAACGAAACCCTAATTAACTTAATGGCCAAAATGCTAAATTAGTTTTCAAAATATTGAGTTTCTGGAACGTATATTGTGGCTGGCTTTTGACTACCACAAAAAAGTTTTTGCATAAATTTAAAATTAATCAAACGAAAGTGTTTAAAGTTGAGCCTCAGCCTTCTCAGTCTCAAATTCTGTTAGAAAAGGGCAGATTTCAAAACTTAAGCCCAATTATCAATAAGTAATTAGTGAGATGGTACATTTACTGTTTGGGTTATTTATTCTGAAACCCTACAACACAATCAAACCTAGCCATATCTATCATATTCGTGGCTTCACGATATACATTCTAATTAGTATGCATCACCTTTTCATACAAAATTTCATTTTGTATCACCAAATTTATCACAAATAAAACCATATTTTCATTCTAAACATTCCTGGTCTGAAACTGATTGCTGATTCCAGCATCGATGTTTTCAACATGTGGAAAGGTTGGAAAATCTACGTTAGTATTATTGATAATTTATGTTTACTTTTTACGCTTTAGCAACCAAATTCTTAAAATCGATAACCAATCTCTAAAACTTAAACCGTAACAAATCTTATAGTGAAGACAGTTAAATGAAACTTTAGGAAATAGAATAGAACGACAAAATATGGTGAGTAGAGACAGTAATGAAAAGGAAAATTTAGTATGGTTACCGTTTAAATTTTAAAGAATGGTTATCGAGTAATGAGTTTAAATAAAATATTAATGATTTTTCAAGGAAAAAATATCATTATCGTGCCATTTGCTACTCTACTGAAAGTAGTTTCAAGTTATTCTTTCTTTTTCGATTAGTACTAATAAATGCTCAATTTATTGTTACATTTATCCATATTCTTTTGAAACCACTCAATTATTTTGTTGAAAATTAAAAATTTACCTTAGTAATAAAAATTAATTACCTTAAGAATTTTTTAAGTTGCTGACATTTAATGATTGGATGGTTCTTCAATTAGGAACATTATCGATAATTAAGCATTTGTATAGGATTTTTCAAAAGTTCGTTCATGTGTTTTATTTGAAATAACCACCTACAAGATAAAGGCACTGATTGGAATGGTGTTGGTGCGCTAAGACACTCCTAGCTCCGAGCGTTTTACGAACGAACATTTGTAAAAGCCCTTGTATATAAAAAAAACACTAAGTTCATTTAATATTTCAATTCATTTAAATGAAATACCCTCTCGTTTCAACTGTTCTGTAAGTACCATTTCCGTAATACTTGGCACTTGTTATGAATTCAGTATTTTTTATAAAACGAGAATAAGAGCTTTAAAATAGTTATGTTGCTCTTGAAGTTTAAACAGAACAGACCATCTAAAAATGAACCCGCTTCCTTTCGTGCTTGTACAAACCTGTACAATTTTTCTTTGGGAAAGATTATCAAATCATAGAAACGATTCTAAATCCATTTCCCATAATGTTACACATTCTTGTGCTAAAGATGTCGATATATATTGTATAATTCTGCAAGAATTTAATTACTCCCATCGATTTCCCATTTATTCTAGAAACGATGAAGGGAATATTCTCCCAATATTCCGAGTAAAGTATTCGACTGCATGCATGGTTATAGTATCTGACGCATATCTTCTAAAGATAACCAAATACCAAACATTTGTAAAAAACGATGGGAGATTTGTTATACAAATGAATCTAAAAGAAACTCATGTGGATCAAAGTATCAAGTCCATTCTTTTATCACCACCTTTTCTGACCTTGATTTTTGTTGTCCTTCCAAATACATCAATTGGGGATTTCATTCTGGTGGAGCAAAGTGTATTAACAACTGCAGCAAAATTAATTGTACACGAACCATCAGGAAATTCTAACTTTTTATTGTCGAATTTAGGAAGCTGGTATCCTTCAGAGAATGAAGATTGCGAGCAAGGCAGCTGTGACACGGTATCAGTGAAATTGCATAAAATATTTAGCATTTTAAATTTCCATAGTTTTGTTTCAAAATGGTACGTTTACAACTCAGACTGGTCGAAATATGTAGCTAGGTCGTATAAAAAACGATTAACTACCCCATGTGACAATTTATTAACATTTTCAAAAGGATGGATTGATGGACGCTATTCAACTTACTTTGCACAATCCTGCATCAAATTAATAATAGATACTTTTCATAACTGCACAACAGCCGAATGTTCTGATTTCGTGAACTACGATATTGATTACAAAAGGTTGCCGCTGAAAATTCAAAATTCAATTCATATATCCAGTTTTGGGGCATATTTTATTGGATATAAGTACACGTTTTTCACCACATTTCCCACTTATCAAGGAGTGAATATTCTGTCCATGCTACAACCCATTTCACTAGCATGGTGGTTTTTAATTGGCGTCAGTTTTGTTAGTACATTTGTAGCACTAAAACTTCTCGGAGTAAAAGACTCATTTAGTGGCTTGATTCAAATTGCCCTGGAGCAGGATTTTAACGTCCAAAAGATAACCCTTAAGCATTGTTTAGTCCTTACAAATTGGACTGTGGCTTGCATTCTGATTAGAAATGTCTATACATCGACATTATATTCTTTTATAACCGAAGTTCCTTTGCCTAACATACCAGAATTTTTAAACGAAACATTAGAAAACACAAAAATTGATATTTTGATATCGTCTAACACTGAGAGTCTTTCCCTAATAGTTCCACATGTTTCCGGCTTAAAATTCAGACAAAATGTGTCCGATTCACTGTCAATATTGGGAAGAAGAGATCCCTTATTAAAAGTGTGCTCCCTTGGGAAAATAGGTCCCGGAACTACACACGCCACCTTTTATCAAAACTTGACGCTTGTAAAAGCGTTCTCGTGCGATTTGAACTTGAACTCCATTCAAAAAACACCTGGTACCCAACAAAGAAACGCTTGAAACGATTTGCCTTAATATACAGCTGGAATTCTGCCCATCGCATCGCAATTTCTTTGTTTGGAAATCGAATGGCATTTGATAATTTGGAGCAAGAAATTTTAGTTAAACTGCATGGTTACCAGTCATCTTTTAAAAAACTATTTTAGAATTTCTTAATGTTGATGTAGCTAGATTAGATGCTACTGGTATTTCAAGGAGACTAATAGATGCGCATACTAACAAAGGAAAGGTACGTGAGCTGAGACGGGAGAGAAAGAAATTAAAAAATCAAAGGTTTATAAATATTTATGCGGCAGTTCATTCAAAACAGTTTCAAAGTTTGGAATCCCGAATATAGATGAAACTGAAAATGATGAGTTGACTCAAATCGATTCATTGAGAGCCATTTGGTTTTTCTTTGGTGGTTGTATCGTGTTCAGCTTTGTGTCATTAATTCTCGAAATGTTAGTGTCACTTAAAAGTTTTTGAAGGTGCAAATTCAAAGATTTGTCCAAAATTTAGTGAGATTGAAATTTAATTATGTTATATGTATGAGAATCATATCATTCATATAAGTTAAAACTGGAAAGTGTTTTCTGAAATAAATATGCATGCAGCATGCATGCTAGATTTAAATTGACAAATGAAAATGTTTTTGAAAAGTAAAACATTAGATTAAATAAAATATCAATATAAATAATAGTAAATAGGAAACATAAATACATTCACTATTTAATTGCGTTTAATTTTTAAAAAAAAATTAAAAAGTTGTTATTAAGTATTAGTGATTAGGAGCGATACACGAATTAAACGTTCAACAAACTTAACGAGCTTATACAAGCCATAGTGAGAGTGAAAAGTAGAAAAGCGCGGGAAAACACGTAGTAAACATAAAATCGTACTCATTTTGCTCGCAGCTCGTCATTCGATAGTAAAAAACTGAGGAGTCCAACATACCAAATTTTAACAATCCGGAAACCATCCGGTGATTAGTTAGTTGTCAGTGCAGTTGTAATTAATTTGTTGCTTTTGTAAACTTGGTATCATCAATTATAGTTATTCAGCCCTTGATTCTTGAATGTCAGCTGATTTAATCTTTATTAAATGTTGATAGGATAAAAGAAAAAATAATTTTTCCGCAGTTTTAATAACAAAAAAACTCTATTCTCGCCAAAGTCAAAAGTGTTTAACTAGGTGTTGAAAATGGAGAGGATGACGACTCCAATCACTTCCTTTTTCAAAGACCGCAGCATCTTCATCACAGGAGCTACCGGCTTCTTGGGGAAAGCAGTCGTCGAAAAACTGCTGAGAACATGTCCTGAGGTCCAAGCCATTTACGTACTTATCCGCCCCGACCCCCGGGCAGGTTCTGGATCTGATGTAGAAACTCGGTTAGAGAAGCTACTTTCGAGCTCCCTTTTCGACACTTTGAGGCAACAGGATCCTGGCGTTCTGAAGAAGATTGTACCAATTGGTGGAGACATTACACTGCCGCACCTCGGCATTAGTGAACACGATCAGGAAACTTTAGCGGAACAAGTTTCGGTCGTCATTCACTCAGCGGCCACTGTAAAATTCGATGAAAAGCTGAAACTCGCTATTAACGTCAACGTTCAAGGAACCCGACGAGTAGTGGAGTTATGCAAACAGATGGAAAAACTTGTGGTAAAAATTATTTTTTCCCCAATTTACTCAAAATCTTTTCCATTTCAAAGAAAGTTATCGCCATGTCTTAATTATTTGTATCAATCAATTTGCAGGCCCTTGTCCACGTATCAACAGCATAATGCCAATTGTGAATGGGACGAGGTCGACGAAGTGATTTATCCTCCACCTTTGGATCCTTCTAAATTAATGGATTTCATGGAGTGGGCGGATGATGATTTGGTCAGAAAGATAACTCCTCAGTTGATTGGAAAAAAACCAAATACGTACACATTTACGAAAGCATTGGCTGAACACGTTTTGAAGGAGGAAGCTGAAGGTCTTCCAGTCTGTATTGTGCGGCCATCAATCGTGACGGCGACATGGAGGGAGCCAGTAGCTGGTTGGATTGACAATGTAAATGGACCAACAGGACTGATTGCTGCCTGTGGAAAGGGAGTGTTGAGAACAATTATTTGTCACCAAAACAAAGTGGCTGAATTGATTCCATTAGATTTCCCAGTGAATCTAATTCTTTGTGCAGCTTGGGAAACTGCAGAGCGCAAGTAAGTTAAACACAAATCATAGGTTTAAAATTTAAAATGGACAAGAGCATATTAACTAGTTATAAAATGGTACTTGTTTTTTTTCTTAGGCTGGAGCCGGAAGGAATAGAAGTTTACAATTGTTGCACCGGAACTGAAAACCCTTTGTTGTGGGGGCAATTGGAGAAGTGTGGATTTAAGCATTTGCGGAACAATCCTTTAAGCGATGCCTTTTGGTACCCTTCTGCTGCCTTTAGGACCAATAAAGTTTGGCACAACATCAACGACTTGTTCATTCACTTCCTTCCTGCTTATATGATGGACATGTTTGCCACTGTAACTGGGAGAAAACCTGTGATGCTCAAAATCTACAGGAAAATCACGAAAGCTGTCCAATCTCTGGAATTCTTTACAACTAATCAATGGCGATTCAAGACGGATAATGTTCTGGCTCTGTATGAATTGCTGTCACCTGAAGACAAACAAATGTTCACCTTGAACGTGAGAGAAGTCAAGTGGTCAACGTATATTGGGAAATATTGCCTCGGTCTTCGGAAGTATACAATGAAAGATGACCATAGCACCCTGCCGGCTGCACGCAAACACATTCGGAAATTGTATTGGATGCATAAATTCACTGAGTTCTTTTTAATTTTGGTCTTTTGGAGAGCCATCATGTTCCGGTCTAAATGGGGACGACAAGCTTGGTCCATGATGTTTGAAATGATTGGGGGAATGGGACGTATGCTGCCGTAATGAAAAGTTTCTGAAATGTTTTGTTGTTGCACGAGATTTGGTTCTTGTTATAGCTTGTAAAAAATATTAAGTCAGTCATTAATTCACCTATTTAATTAATTTAAGTCAGGTTGAGATCAACTTATTTAAATGAGTCATTTATTTAACTTTTTGTAAGTTCTAGATTCTGTTAGTAATGTTGAATTGTTCAAGTTGTAAATAAATTCCTATTGCAAGAACTTTTATGCGAAGCCAACTTGATGCTTCAGGTATCATTTTTGATTATTTTGCATTAAGTATCTGCTGACTACGAAATGGAGTTATCATGACAGGAAAATTATTTTAAATTCTGGAGTTTCCTGCTTGTAAATATGCATAATTAGTACATTGCGCATTGAGGCGTAGAATTCATGCTTGTAATGCTGTATGAATAATTCTTTTGAACAAGGTAATTTTAAATGTTCACATAACTTTTGGTTTACTTGATTTGAATGTTTTGATAATATGAGAAAATAATGGCGGTTTCACTTCCTTGAAAAGTTGTGACTACTCGTCCAAAAACCAGTTGAACAAAACTTTTCTCATTACAAGCTTCAAGCTTTAAAATTTCACAAAATCATCATCCTGCCACAAAGCATGGGAAACCTTAATATAGTTATCCTTGGACTTTCCCAATTAAGCACGATGAAGAATAAAAATTTCAGCAGTAAATTTTAATGAGATACTTCACCAGACTTATTAGCCTACAATTTGTAAAGGAAGCCCGGCATTGAACGAATCCAGTATTAATTAGGTTTTACCTGCTAACAAAATGAGTGAGAATATTGTTGGAAGATCCAGACCACAAATAAATCATTCTTATGGATCATGTTTGCTCGTGTTGCTAGTTGAAAAATAATACGATACCATACTAATTTCTTTATTTTACTCCTGGCGAATCTGTATTATGTGTAATTTAGCAATATTATATAATATTTTCGCGTTTCACTTACTTTCGATGGCAGAAAGATATTGGCAATTTTCACACACATTTTTGCATTTCTGACTACTTTATCCGTGTATTGAGCGTGATTTACATAATGCTTACTAGTTTTATGCAGATAACATTTTATGACGATGGTAATTTGATATACTACAAAAAACTCACCAGCATATAGAAATGATGTAAAAACACAAGTGGGATTATAAACCCGATTTTCACTCCCCGTTGTTAATCAATTTGATTCATCTATAGAGCTGAATATTCATTCGTGGTGAGCATCTTCAAACTTTATAACATCTCATTCAAACGCATTTTGAAGCTCATGTAGTTGGTTTGTCGTGAGTTCTTTTTAGTTAGAAAAATTCTATTCTATTCCCAAAGGCCAAAAATTGTTTTCATCTGTAAAAAGGTTATGCAAAACCCTAATATTTTAGAACGTGAAAAATTATTTAAACCAGTCAACCGAGGCGTTCTTCTTGAATTAACGAACTACTCTAAAAAAGTTGTATGTAAAAAACTGTTTAGTAGTTGTGAAGCATAAATAAAAAGCGGTTGAAATCAGTGCTGTAAAATTTATTAACACCTACTTTTTTGAATTCACGAACAAGCATTGGGGCAATTATTTATTACCCATCCACAGAAGGACCATACAGGATGAGCCCCATCACAAGATTTTACGAAAATCGGAGCGTCTTCATCACCGGCGTCACAGGGTTTTTAGGAAAAGCAACTGTTGAAAAGCTACTAAGAACATGCCGTGGGGTTGAAACTGTTTACGTTCTTATCCGACCGAAATCAAGCGTTGATGTACAAGCCATACTAGCAAAGCTATTTGATAATGCCGTAAGATCATCATCATCATTACCAAATCTTCCATTTTTTGACAACGAGTTCGTAATGTAATTATGTGGCTTGTTTCATTTAGCTCTTCAATACATTGAGGGAACAAGATCCCTATGCGCTCAAGAAAATTGTTCCAATAAATGGAGATATTTCATTACCAAACTTAGGAATTAGCCACGAAGACCAGCAAATCTTATTTGATAATGTTTCCATCGTAATTCATTCCGCAGCCACTGTAAAATTTGATGAGAAAATGAAGCTATCCGTCAACATCAATGTCGTGGGAACAAAGCAAATTGTAGAGTTGTGTAAACGCATGCCAAAACTTGTGGTATAATTATTATTCCACAACAAAAATATTTCATCAATAACCCATTCTCTGAAAAGGTGTATTTTTATCCAGTGATAAAAAATATTTTTCCTTTCGTTCTTATCAGGCCATTGTCCATGTTTCAACAGCGTATGCCAACTGTGAAAGAGAAGAAATTGATGAAATAGTTTATCCACCTGGAGCAGATCCCACTAAGCTAATCGAGTTCATGGAAGGAATAGACGACAATTTAATTGAATCGATTACTCCTCACCTAATCGGAAATAAACCAAACACCTACACATACACCAAGGCATTGGCTGAGTATATTTTGACACAGAAATCAAATGAAAATCTTCCAGTTTGCATTGTCCGTCCATCAATCGTGACCTCGACATGGCAGGAGCCAGTAGCTGGCTGGGTTGACAATATGAATGGACCAACAGGACTAATTGCTGCCTGTGGAAAGGGAATATTGACAACGCTGGTGTGTGATAAAAACAAGGTGGCTGATTTGATCCCTTCGGATTTTCCAGTCAATCTAATTCTTTCTGCAGCTTGGGCCACTGCGAAGTGCAAGTAAGTTGAAGACAAATGTTTAGATTATTACATTTGAGGTTATTAGCCTACAAAAATGATTCTTGTTTGTTTGTTCCACAGCTCGGGAAGTAAAGAATTAAAAGTATACAACTGTTGCACCGGAACTGAAAACCCTTTGTTGTGGGGGCAGTTGGAGAAGTGGGGATTTAAATATTTGCGAAGCAATCCTTTAAGCGATGCTTTTTGGTACCCTTCTGCTGCCTTTAGGACCAATAAAATGTGGCACAACATCAACGACTTGTTCATTCACTTCCTTCCTGCTTACATGATGGACGTGATTGCCACTCTGACTGGGAGAAAACCGGCGATGCTCAAAATTTACACGAAAATCATGAACGCTGTCAAAACCCTGGAATTCTTTACAACAAACCAATGGCGATTTAAGACGGATTATGTTACAGCTCTGTATGAAATGATGTTACCAGAAGACAGGCAGTGCTTTTGTTTGAACGTAAAGGAAATTGATTGGCCATCGTATATGGAGAAATATTGTTTTGGTATTCGGAAGTATGTATTAAAAGATGATGACCGGACATTGCCGGCTGCTCGCCAACATGTTCGAATGTTGTATTTGGTGCATAATTTTGCAAAAGTTCTGTTAATTTTTATATTATTTAGGGCTTTTATTTTTGTATATAAACATATACAGTTCTAAATGATATCTTCAGGGAAGAATCTGGATGTATTGGGAATTTTGTCTTGAGTAGTACGTAAACAAGTACGTATACGAGTATATCAATAATTATAAGTACTAAGATTTAAAAAAAATAGTTTTGGAAACAGTCGCATGCTCACACAAGGCAAGGATTAAAAACTCTCTTTTAATGTACATCATTACCCCGTGCCTTTTTTGCAGCTTTTCACGTATTATCATCATCTACATTTTGGAAGCAGGAGGAACCTCATAAAACGTAAACTCATAAAACCAAACCTCATAAAGCATAAAGTCATAAAGGTCAAATACTTCTAAAAGCCAAACCTTCTAAAGACCAATACTCACAACCTTGCGTGATTATGCAGAGCATCATTAAAAAGGGGATTTTTTTAGCAATAAAAGTACAAAAATACTATACAAAAACCAACAATTCATCAATTTCTTTGCCAATGTAAATATTTTCATAAATTTTGATTTTTACTAAAAAGCGCTTAACTAATCCGTACACCACTAATAATAACAATGACGTGATCTATTCAGAATCCAGATTTTTTTTCCAACTTGGGATCCAGATTAAAACCAATTTTTTTGTGCAAGTAGTACACCATAAGTTATGAACGAATGCGGGGTAAAACCCCACTTCATTACTCCAGGGGGGAAATTATCCCCCATTCACCGTCCCAATTTGTGCTTCATTAGGTCATATCCATAGCGACTACAGGTCTTGATGAAATTACATGATTTTTTTAATCGATTCCTCATACAATTGTGGTCTTGGATCAGGAATTTATTTTTAAAAAATACGACACCTAGTGGCAGAACTGAATCGTCATCTTCCTTATCAGAATTATCCACTGAACCGTCATCCTCCTCCTCCTCCACAGTTTCCTTTTTGGCGGTCTTATATTTGACAATTAGGGGAAATATCTGGATCCAAAACAATAAATGTTGTGTTTTGTCACCAAATCATAACAAACGTATAATTAAAGTGATCTTGATTCCACTTCGATTTCGAGTAATTTTTACCTCCGGCATTAGAAATTGTGTGCTTTTTGGTTCCAGAAGCGTCATCCAGTCTCAGCATGTCCAAAAAAAGCTTTTCAAAACAGTTGGAGAGTCAAGTTCATCAAAGATTTCAGACCAGACCTGTTGGTTTAGACCAAAAACATGACAGAATATTTAAGCGTATATAATTATCGTTATATGACAATCTGACAATGCATTAAAGAAAAGTAACTTAACTTTTCAGTTTCTGAACGCCTTGTTTCGATTCTACAAGGTAATCTCCATTCCAATTCCAAAAACGATTCGATAATTAGGCTGACTGCCGTGTTACTTACGGCTGTGGCTTTCTTTTGATACTTCATTTTGCATTGTACGTATTTCAAAGTAAAAAAATTGCAATTGTTTTTTTTGTTGCATTTACTACTAATTTGGTGTAGTAAATGTTTTGGTAAAAAAGTGGTAAATATTGAAAATCCTTAATTTTGGATCTGAAAAAGTGACCAACTCTACAAATGTATTGTATTGTATTGACTTTATTAGCGTGTTTACTTGTATCAGCCACATTGAGCTGTTCTCCCTACATAAACACAATTCATAATTATCGAAGAATAGGTAACTCCATAATACATAATCATTTCACAAAGCAGTATCGAGTCGTAACCAATTTACATTTAGAAATATATCATTTGTAAAATAAATATATGGAGCTTCTTTGCTCAACTAGGTAGTTCTTAACACTATTAACAAATGAGTCTTTAGTTAGTTCTTCGTCAAACACTACAATATTTTTCTTCACAAATTTGTTCCACTCATCAATTGTAAACCACTTTACCGAATTTACATAAAGTGATTTACTGTGTGTGCTCACCTGAAACGTAGGATAATGTCATATTTGTGTAAAAGCCGGTGGGCAAAAATGGTAATCCAGTGGTTCAAATATTTTTTAGCCGGCTTTTTTTTCGTTGCATAAATAGTAGTGACTGCATTTTATCTCATGAATAATTCATCATCGTTACCCAAGTGGAAAACATATAAGCAATTAATTTAGGACGTTATCTTGTATGCCATTTATTAGGTGACAGCCAAGTGCGTGATGAGTAGAGTGACTTTTGTAATTCCAAATATATTATTCCTCTTGAGATTGATTGTTTTATGGAAAGCTTTTATTTTTCACTTGTTTGTGTAATTGATTTGCTAAGCAATTTAACAAAGGTAAAAACTACAATAAGATTCCTTGTATTTTCGCCAGGCTCGTTGAAGCACTTTGACTGAATGGATTTTTCGCCTATTCAAAAGTGTTGTGGTGATGATCTTGTGTTTGGGATCTTGCTCATCTTTCATTTCTTGTTGACTTTGGCCAAATGCTTCTGGTTTGATAGCACCTTTTTGAAAATAGAAATAGGTTACAGCAGCGTCAAGCACGTTGAGACAATGCACTTTGTGGTCTGCAATAAAATAAATAATTAACAATGCTTTTTTATTAAAATTTACCAAAGCTTTGAATACTTCCGCTTATGCTATTTTTACCTTCGTAAATGGAGATATTCATAATCCCGATTGCGCACTGATTTGGGAATGGAACACGTAAAGGTGGCTCTAACCTGTCGAATATGTCAGGCAGAAAGTGGCTGGCAATAAAATGGGATTCCTCTGGGTCAAATTGAGAATAAATCTTGTGAAATGGCTCAAAGTTGTCTAGGCTCAGTTCACACTCGACTAGTTGCATAATTTGAGAATAGTTTTCAAGAATGATGGCACTATACATATTCACAAGTATTACGAACGTGATGAATAAGTACGAAATCACAAAAATTCCGGCTATTGTAGGGTCGCCACAGTCTCCTTCGATTTTCATCTCGGGATCCGGTTTGACACAATCAGTATCCATAGATAATGTCTCAAGAAGCTCGTTCCAACCTTAAAATGATTAAAATTAAGTTAAATTAACGAAAATATTTAGTGTAAGTAGTAAACATGCTGAAAATTTTTCCATACCAGCTGAAGTCAAAATCTGAAATAATACTATTAGTGCTTGTGGAAGCGTTCGGAAGTTGAATCCAATGTCAAATAACATTCGTAATTTAATATTCTTAAAAAATTCCATTCCAAGAATTCCATAAATAAACATGACGAGGAAGAGAAGCACGCACATGTTGAAAAAAGCAGGAAGTGAAACTTGAAAGACGGAGACAAGTTGTCGCATGCCGGTAGCTATTCGGAACTGCCGAAGAAACTTTGACACTCTGCATATTCTCACCAGTCGAAGCAAGCCGGAAGAAAATGGGAGGAATGAAGTTCCTTGCACTCCCTTCCAAATAAGGTCAATTGTTGAAAGGGCTGCGGTTAGCAAATCATATAGATTCCATAGGCCCTTGAAATATTTAAGTCGTAAGGCAAACATGTTAAGAAGACACTCGCTTGCAAGAAATCCAGTGGAAATTCCGTTCAGGACAGTGAATACGGTTCTCCAAGGCTACGGAGAAAAGTTAGTTAGTTTAAAATATATGCTGAATAACTCCTTGTCACATTGGCAAATACAACGTTGGCAATTGTCATATTGGCAAATATTATATTTTCCCATTTCAAAGGTTATGCAAATAGTGACTTTATGGCCTTCGCCAATTAGTGATTTGAAGAAATATTTACCTTCACCTATTCTTTCAATTTTTTTACATTTACATCCTGATTGCCCAGTTTTTTTCAATATTGCTTACCTGAGATGGGTTACGATGCTCCATGCTCAGTACCAGCATGTTAAAAGCAATGCTAAGCAGAATAAACATATCAAACTGTTTTGATGTCACAAGTGCCAAAACATATTTCTGGGAGTTTCCCTGTAAAGGCATAAAAACAAATTTCAGGCGTTCATAAAAATTATTAACCCTGAGTATACATGGCATTGTAAAAGTTAACATGCTACAATCTTTGAAATTGTCCTTGACAAACCAAAATGAACAAATTATAATAACCTATAATTTTTAGTTGTTCTTACTTTATGTGATGTAAGAACGGCCCCTTTGAATTTTTCTTTAAACTGTCTTCTTGTATCATGGTAAATCATTTCCCTCAGATTTTTATCAGATTTTTTTTTAAGTTTCTCCCTCTCTTCGTTCAGCCCATCAATCAGAACACCAACGAACAAGTTAAACGCAAAGAAGGAACCCATAAGGACGAGTATTACAAAGTATCCAGAAAGCCAAAAGTTTTTTTCAAAACTAGGTTGCTGCTCAGATAATCCGGAGCTAGTTGCATCATGCAAAACGTGCGTCCATCCTTTGAAAGTAATTACTTGGAGGATACAATAATAAGCACTTCCCACGTTGTCAAAATTCCATTTTGAATTTTCCCATGTAAAATTATAAGCAATGCATTCAATTTTGTTGTGAATAACCCGTGAGTCCAGCAACTCCCCATATTCGTTAACGCATTTGTAAAACGTCCCATTAAAAAGTTCAACGCCAATAATGGCAAAAATCAACCATAGTAGGAGACACACTAGTAAAACACCGACAATTTTTGTCATAGCCTTGCCCAATGAATTAAAGAGATTGCGCGTTCCTTCAAAATTTGAAAAAAGACGGAGCATTCGTATTGAACGAAAGAATGCAACGTGGCCCAACCCAAGATAATAAATAGCCTCATTCACACCAGCAGCTAATATAATTAGAAAGTCAAGTTGGTTCCACTTGTTTTTAAAATACGGACTAAATCCTAAAGCTGATATTTTAATGGCTGCTTCCAACCAAAGAAAGAATGTAATTATGGGCTCGCCAAAATATAAAGTTTCTTGCAAAATTGGTCTTTTCTTCAGGTTGACGTCACACAACGACAAAAAAATTGCAGACACAATTGTAATCCCGATATTAAATCGCTGGAAATGCTTGTTGTTCATTATGGTGATTAATTTTTGACGAATTTTAGACCGTCCGCTCCCAGGTTCTCGTTGGAAATCATCTTTGACGTCGTGATCGGCTTGACTGGTGGAACCTTCCGGGAAAACCTGACTATGGTTGGACCTTTGCCATAAACATTTTTCTAGTTGGGTTTTCACCCATTTCCACAACCTTCTGAAGTGACCAACAACAATGGTAATTTGATTTGGTTTAGCGTTTTCATTCCGCTTTGTCAGAGATGAAAAAGAAAATCGTTGTAGAAATATAACCAATAGTAAATTGAGAACAATTATGTCCATTACTATTACTGCAGAAATAAAAAATGGGATGCAGATATGCCCATGGTATTCAAAACATTCCCACATTGTGTCCGTCCACTCGCCACAAAGTAATCTAAAAATTACCATGAAGGAGTGCCAAAAGTCTCCAAAATGCCAGTGAGAATCTGGAGGATGGTCGCCTGTAATTCAACCAATTTTTTACCGGCTACTTTGATCGATATTTATTTTAAATAATAATATATATTATGCAGGAAATATTAATATTCCTATGGATTTAACCATTACCTTGATCTCTGCGAAATAAATTAACTCCAGCGACACAAAATATGTAAAAAGTGCTAATTGCCACGATTGTCATATCACTAACGTTTCTCATGGAGTTAAACGCTGAACTCACAACTGAACTCAGGGTTGGCCAGATTCTTGCTAGTTTGAAAACACGAAGCTTTTTAAAACAACAAATATACAAGCATATATTTATGTTACATCAGCAAAATTTTTATCATGTTTTGAAGTTACTTAGCATTAACTTACAGAATAGAAGCTTCTAATTGTCTTCATCACACGGGGTGCATCTATGTATTCCTCAAATATCAAATCCACGACGAACAGAAGTGCCAGAGTAAATTCAAAAGTGTTCCATATATCTTTGAAAAAGGTAAGTGGACTGTTTGACATTAATTTTAATAGACACTCCACTGCGAAAAGTGTGAGAATTATCTGCAAACGAAAGCACAATCATTTTGTTTGTTAGAAAAAGGCTTATTCAATCGATTTAAAAAAACTAATGTAAAATTACCGAATATCCCCATTCCATTGCCAAGGCTAGCTCATAGTTTTCCTCTATTCTAAAATGCTCCATGGAAAGTAGTATTAAATAGATAACTTCAGCAATACCCATTATGAGCTCAGTGAATGGGTTGTATGCGATGATTCTGATTAGATTTCTGAGGCAAGTCAAAACCTTGCAGAAGGGATGTGTACAAAAATAATCTAAAGTAAAAAATAAATTAGTTATTTTTCTTTTGTACTCCCATACATGTATCATTTTTATACGAATGATAAATCATGAAATCATCAGAAATGTTAAAATCGATTTTTTTCTTGTAAAAATTGAAAATTACTGTTTAAAAAAAATTGATGTCGAAAAAAGGTAAACGTGTTTAGGAGGACAATTTTGGAAATAAGTGATGAATTTTAACATGTAAATTTACCAAAACATTTAAAGAACGTTCCAATTGGTCGCCCAGATTCCGGATGTGTTTCATCTATTTCCCCAACATTTCCATCTGGAACAATACTGGATTCACCCCTGTTTCGTCTACCTCTAATCTCATCAAGTTTCTCAGCCCTTTGCAATTCTTTTTGAAGTTCTTCAAAAGATTTTGATACCACAGCCAAAATCATGTTCAGTGAGTAGAATGACCCAAGGAAAATTGTTACCACGAAATAAAGTACATGCCATGGACCGGCTGTTCTTAAAATCTAAAAACATCAGAAGACATGTTTTCACGATATCTAGTAACCAGTTAATAAGAAATGTAATTCGTTTATAATTTACTTTTTGATAAATTTTGTCCCAAGAATCCTGATGCATTAGCCGTATAGTAGACATTATAGCCCAACCCATAGAACCATACAAACTATCATCACTCTCTAGACTTTGAAAGCATATTGTGTAGTTTTCTGGACACTCCCTTTTTGCAAGTACATGTTCCAGAAATTAAAGAAAAAATTTATGCACACACACACTTTGGTCTTTCTACATGAGCAAATTTAATTACAAACCTCAATGAATAATATCCACATGTACGGTATTGATCATTAGAACGGAACCAATTAGTGCTATTTGAGACCCAAGCGTGCCATTTCATGTCACGTTCCACGCCAACCGAGCCGTCCTCAGGGAAATCATGAATGCATTTTTGTGTTGATACACCCATATAAAGTTGATGGCCCACTAAGGCAAGTATCCATGTTGCAAGTAATGTCCATATGAATATGTCTCTCATATTCCGAACATTTCGCAACACTGCTTCTACAGTTGATTTCAAACCTGCCAAAAATTATATGGATTCATAATAAATATACTTTTGTCTAAGAATTGTGTTAGAATTTTGTAAATGTATTGTTAAAAATTCGTTTTTACTCGGTGTTAGTGCTGCAATTTTTAATATTCGAATCCCAACAACAAAATAATACCGTCCGATATCTGGCAAATAGAAGGGAAGTAGGAGTATCAGATCCAAAATACCCCAGCCATCCCGCAACATCATAAATTTATTACAAACAAGTCCTTTCGCTGTCACGCTAATGACGAAATCAAACGTGTAGATGGCTCCAAAAGAGTAAATGTAACTTTGAAAATTAAAAAGAAATTTGAATGACAAACATTTACTTTATGAAAACCAAGTGATTATATTTCTTCTTTGTCTGGAAAATGTTACGTACTTCCACTTTAGCTCACTACGTGGCTGCGTGAGTAAGCATGAGTCTATAAATGCAATAAAAATTAAAAACCAACGATACATCCAATGATGCAGTATGAAAATGCAAGTTTTCCTGATAGGATTGAATGGGCTAAATAAATTTAGAGTGGGCGAGGCACTAAATCGATGAAGAACCTTTGCTTCAGTGACCACTATAAAAGTCTAAATAAGTAAAAAGTTAAAAATTTTCTTTAGGAATTATTCTTAAAGAGTTTAATATGCAAGCATAACTTGAAGAAAACTTGGGATTACCTCGACATTAGCATAAAAAGGGTCCAAATCTTCAAGTGGAATGTTTATCATGTTCGGTGTGACAAACAATCTAACATACTTTGGTAGATAACGTCCACTTCGAAATTTGGAGTTTGGCTGGTTTGGTCTTATAATCTCTCTGATCCGGTGAATTAGCAACTAAAATAAACAAAACAGATTTAGCATTATTGTCATGATCTGTTAACGAAAAATTTTCAAATGTTAATGCCAGATGTTGTGAAAAGTACCTGGCTTCTGGCTAGATTTCGTGATAGTTTGTTTTGTTGAATGACTCTTAAAGACTCGGGGGTTAAAGGTCGGGGACGAATTTTAAGGTTCCACATTGTTACAATCACAAATCAGTAACAGTTTTGGATTTAAATAATATGGAATTTTTTAAGGCAGGGTTCAACACGATGACTTAACATCCAGAAAGCCACTGATCAACAAAAGCTGCTGAATCTTTGCTTTATTTGTAGGACGTAAAGCATCAAATGAGAACCATAATTATCATGATCGCGTGCAAATGGGTATTGCAGACACGCATTGCGTGTCTTACATGGTTTCCGGTGGCTTGAGCTGATCTAATACCATAGTCACAAATGAGCATGACTTAAAAGACTTCTTCATGTGGGTGGAAAGTGAAAAGTGTCCATTTTCTTACCATTTTATATAAGTAATGGAATTCGCCAAGAGTTGATCATTTTTAATGATAATTAATAACTTACGTTTGACTTTTTGATTGTAGATATATGCAGATACTTGGAGATGTTGAACTTGTGATTTAAAAAAAATTAATTCTGTTGTTTTCAAAGCAAGAAATACTAACTGATTTATACGGGTTTTCCAGCGAAATTTAAATTCCAATTTTACTAGTACTAATTTTACATGATAACAATAATACTAATTTTAATTTAGTTTTTTTTTTGCTTTTGTATAGGTAGAAAATGTCTTTTTAAATTATCAATACAAACATATATTTATGATATAAACGGATATTGATCAACTTGTTCTTTATGATATCGCGTGCAAAATGTCATACCCATAAAAGGCATTATATGACATATCTTTTCGTATTATGCTGAGGTTCGTTGCTTAGGCTGCCACAGTTCCCCAGAATGTGACGCTGATGACAATTAGGGCCAATTCTCCGATTACCCCTTGTAGACACTTGAATATTGCTGTCATTTGTAGATAGTAACAGAGGAAAGTTTCCTCATCCTTTAGTTCTTTGAGGTGATGATGATAACTTGCTTTGCAGGCAGCTCATTCTTTGCTGATAATTTGTTTTAAGTTTTCGTTTTCAATCCGCTAAAAATGATTTAATGGAACTTTCCTCGTGTTAGAAAATTCTAGATGGGTCGCTCACAAATATTTGTGTTCGTTTCTGAGAGTTTCCTCAGAACCAACAGGAAATGAAGTGGCTTCAGACGTTGTTCTCAACAGCGGACAGAGTTCGGTAAAAGCGGTGGGGTATCGGGATTGGGGATCCGGAGCTTGGTGCTACTGATTAACCTGCACCTGGCTTCTCAAAATTCCAAAATATAAGGCTGTCATGTAGTTGCAAATACTCAACCAAGGCCTCCTGCTTCATAACCTTTGCAGCAATTTTGGAATTGGTAATAATAATAAAGGAATGAATAAAAGCCAATAATGCACGTATCACTATGACTTGACCGGATATGACGCCTTGAAGAATATGTTTTGACTTTGCTTTTCTATGTGTAAAAATCTAGGTTGGGAATACGTACGGTGTATGATACATCATGGGCGCCGGCACCTTCTTTGACCAGAAAGATGCCAACCTGAGTCAACTTCAGCAGGCGGAAGCATATGAAGTTGTGGAGAAATATACTACTTCTTCATGCAAAATATTTATGGCAAAGTGATAAAATTATGCATCTGAAACCAACAGAAAAGTTGGAACGAACGAACCAACGAACATGGATATATGTCTCGCTCAAACAATCTTGGCCTCGATCTACCTCTCCACTCAAGTGATTATAGCGTCCGCAGTCGTGATCCCATTCCGAATTTATGAGATCTACCTCATCCACAGTTACATTCGCTAAGACTACAAGAACAAAAAGAAGAGGACACTCTGCTATAAAGCGGCATCAGTTTGTATAGCCCTTCAGATAGTCAAAGCGTGGAAACAATTTGGATCGACCTCAAAATCAAAGCGAGGTGACGCTGGACTTCAATGACGGGGACATTAATGATGGGACTAAATAGTGTGATTGGCATGGACGTTGAAAGAAATAGGGAAGGGCCGGCTAGTAAACGTAGTCGAAAAAAGTCCAAGAAAGGTGGTCGTGGTGTCACCAACTCAATTTCTCGATGGCGCAGAATGGCAAGAAAAGGGACATGTCAAGTCAGAAGAGTTGCAAGATATGGAGCTCAAATGAAGTACTTCAAAGTAAGAGGGATTCAGAATTTAGTTTAAATTCCAAATCATGAAATAAAGTGATGTGATTTTATGTATCAACAGTCAGTGCTGAAGTTATTGCCGAAATTATAAGTAAGATTTTATGAATTAAATAAAAATGAATGAGAACACAAATTGTCTGTCAAGAGATTCCACAACCACCACTTCGTGTGGAACCACCACTTTCAGACAAACTGGAATTTTCATTGTCACAAAGGTTGTCTTTTTAGCGTACTTTCGACAACGTTAATATAAATATCATGATGCATTGAATAGTTTTTGTAGCACATTTCCCCAAAATAATACTTATCAATAAACCTTCTTATTTTGCAAACAAAAACTACTATTTAGCTGTTTACACGTTCAATGTTGCTTCCAACCTTTAATTCCTTCCATTTTTTGTTTTCTAGTCTTTTACGAAAACAAAATAACTTTTAAAAGTCGAAACTAAAATGAGGGACACCTTGGAAGGAAAAGTGCCGTGATTGTTTGAATAGAGTAGGGACAGTGATCGCTACAGCCTAGACCTTTGTCGTTTGTTCAAGTCTATAATTTGGACATTTATATAAGTTATCTTTAGCCACCTGTGTTTGCTTTTGACTTTTATCTGTACTAACCAACCGTGCTGACTGCTAAATGTCATTAGTTTGCCGATTACCTTCATTCCATACCTTCTTCTGTTTTCAGATGTCCCTGGTACCTCCAACATTTTCCAATCCACCTAAGTGCTTCCATCCTAGGGGTTTACGGGATTCTGACGGTCGCCGTTATCGCCAAATTTTTGGATGAATCTTGCATGGATCCAGGAATAGAAAATAATTTTTTTTGTGTTTCTCTACAGTATTTGTGCGTCTTTGCTTGCTTTTTTCTTGAATTTGGAACGAGAAATGTAACACATTTTTATTTTATGCCCTTGCAATTTCAAGGGTATTTGATGAACGCTACAAGCAAGGACATCCTAACAAGTTGGTGGTGAAGAAGCAGACATATACTGTGTCAAAAATGCAACTACTATAGAAGGACATTTTCATTGTATTTACTACTAACCTTTAATGACTAACTGTGAATTGCGAGCGCTTACAGAATTTCGATCACCATTGGCCTTGGGTTAATAACTGTGTTAGGAGGCAGAATTATCGATTCTTTTTTACTTTCCTGGTGTGCCTGACCATTCACATAATTACGTCCCTTTCCATTTGTTGTTGCTACATCATTTTCCACCCGGATGGAATTTGGGATGTCTTGAAAGAATCGGGTGAATCCCATGGATTTACGACTTATGAGTTCCTCACCCACAGACTCAACGTGAAATCCAATCCATTTAATTGGGGGATGCTGTAAGAATTTGGAAGCAGGCGAGGACAATAATGATGTTAGGATTGACATGAGCTCGATGGAAACAGAAAGTCATGCAAGCTTGGAAGTAAAATCCTACCTGAAAGTAATCTTGAACTTTCAGGATATTCCAACTCAAGCATTGCACCAGTTTCATACACACCAGGAGAGATGCGACGCTCCAAGCTAAGAAAAGAAGATTTGCAAAAAACTGTAAGTGGTGTAAAATCGGAGCAGCACCTCTCAGCTACCGCAACCAATGCAAGTAATATGGAAACAACTGGGTTGGAACATCTAGATGGAAACATCTCAGATAAAGCAGATCCAGTCACCTTGCAACAACCAGTTAATCAGTGTGGATCAAACGCAGACGTTACATACTCCTCAAAGCCTACGCGAGAAAGGTGATGCAGGTGCGCGTAGTGATCATGATGATGCGTTGGTTGTATGCGTTAAAGATTTCATCCAAAGCTCTGTTATAAACCAACCTTGCACAAAAAAATCGCTTAAACCACTCCAATCACCATCGGTCAAAACGGCATTTAAATCAAATACTGCACAAACTTTTTCGAAAGTTGTACCCACGATGGGAGAAGAGTTAGAGGGGTTGTTAGAAATGGAAAGAAATATAACTGTGACAACCTTTGTTTCTGCTTTGGTTGAAGGCACCAGTGTGTGGCACAGACACGTGAAATCATCTTGCAAGTTACAACAAATTTCTCCTTAAAAAATGAAGGACATAGCTAGCAATCTACAACAACTTGTACAAGGAAGGGTTGGATTAAGAATCAAATCTGTTAGTTAGTTAGTTATTTATTGTGTTTTTAGATACAATATAGCCCACACACAATATATGATTTTTTACAAAGGTTATTCATGGATTATACGAAGTTAAAATAAAATATATAGTAATAATAGTAACAGCGAGAGGGGCTGTTATGAAATTGTAGGTATTACGTGGCATAAAATATACGTTACATAATTTTTTAAAATCATTGACCATTTATGTTTCCATTCATTGCGACAAAAACTACGAAGACGAAGAGTTAGTTTCATAAAATTACTGACAAAGTGTATTATTTCCGGATTGTAGTTTTTAAAATATTTATGGAACGTTAGCCTAGATGTTGTCATAAGCTTTTCATTATTCCGAAACGGGCTGTATAATTTGCATTTAGAGATGTGTTGGAAGAGGTCATCATTATCTGTTATGTTTCATATGCTGCAGGTAGATGTAGGGGAGAATACATATTTACTTCGGTTGACGTATAACTTCAGTATCGGTAGTTGTTCAGGGTGCAAGCGCAGTTGGGCAAAAATGCGTTTCTTGTGCAAGGAAACAGGGTATTTCAGGTATTCTTCGGTTCTAGCATTCCATTTAAGCCTACTATAAAATAGACTAAATGTCGAGCTGCTGCACCGCTCTAAATCAGCGTCCTGATTTCGTAGATCAGCAGTCAAACAGTTGTTACTGAGGTTCTCAACTGATTCAAACCAAGAGTTATGTATTTTGCGGTGATGCGTAGTTTTATTACGGGGTTCCAGCTTCTGTAACTCTTGCATGCAGAGCTTTGGTGAGCGGGTTTCGTCCATTTCGGAGGTTTTAAGCCACTAACGTAGAGAGCGGTCTAGCAGTGTACTGGAAATGTGTGTAGATCCTGTTTCTAGTCTTATCATATATCCTGGAGTGTACTGGGGTAGTGTAAGTAGACGTTTGAAGAAGTTAAAACGGATTTCTCTCGATCTCATCACTGTAGTGAAGGCCCCATACTTCTGCTGCATACAAAGGAACGGTTAGAAGAAGGGCGTTGAGCAGTTTTTCCACAGACTCCCAGCTTTTTGTTCTGCTTCGCATAATAATTGAAATGATACTTGAGATGGCGTAGTTACATTTAACTCAAATCAAATCAAATCAAATCTGCACTGTAAGAAATGATGAAAAAACTACTCCTGTTGATCAACCAAAGGATAATGACACAACGTTGTATGTCCACTTAGTAAACGAAGAGGAATCAACGAAACCAACAAAAGAGCCCTTGTGTACTACCAAAGGAAGCTTTCTAGCTGATGTAGATTTGGAGAATCAATCTTGTCCGGATGTGCAATTTTGCAATACTTTACATGGTACTTACGTAAAATTTAGTTTGTGAATTATTTTATATTTACATTTATGTGTGTTATCCATAGACGCAGCATGATTTCAATGATCCTGATGCTGATAATGATGACTTGAAAGGATTCCAGGCTAACTTAGTGGGGAAGGATGTTCTTTGCCCAGTGCTCAACCTCACAGCTGATGATGTGCAATACCAGCCTCCTTTAGAGTTTCAATTAGAATTATCACCATAAGTGGTTAAAGAAATATTATATTTTAAAAAGGAAGCGTTTTTAAGTAGAAAATGGGCTGGGGCAATAAGTAATGCAATAACCACAAAACAGAAGGTTTGCTGAGTTTGCTCGTTTCGAGCGAGGACAATTCCATACATACAGTTCCATACAATTCCATACAAAATAGAAAGAAGAAAAAGCCTTTTGCACACTGGTTGGAAATTGTCCTTGTGGAATGCATTTTAACATAACCGTGCTCAGAAAACCAGATAAAGTTAAAGTCACAGGGTGCACTGTAAAATCCTTGGAACATGACAAAATCAAGAAGGAACTTAAGAACATAAAGGCACCTGTCATTTTAGAAAACTTAAACCCACTCCTTCAAAACTTTATGCAAACCAGTGATCACGTTTTGAAGAAAATTAAATCAGAAGCAAGAACAGAAGTAAGGAAATTTAAGGACCCGGAGAAAGAGCTTGCGCATATGAAAGCTAAATTTGTGAAAAAAGACGAACAAAACAACAAAGTAATGAAAGCTACTGAGTTTGCTGGTTTTGTTCACAACGACAACACAACTGCAGGAAGCTTCAATATTTACCTATATTATAGAAATTCCTTGGTATTGCATACAGATAGGTTGAAACGAGGTCACGTTACATGACACATTGATGCTACTGGAGGAATGGTGAAACGTGTATCAAGCAAGCAAATATTAAATTGCGTCGTTTTGGTCGTAAGCAAAGGAGTGTCATACAACATTGCGTAAAATATTATGGAATCTGAAAATCATGTAAGCATTTCCAATTTTCTGCAAAATCTTCGATTTGACCTCGCCAAATTGAGGCCATCGTTAGGCAGCCTTTCGCCCATTTATGCGTTTGTGATTTCAGTTATGCAATGTTATATGGTTTATGTAAAGGAGAAAATGATGAAAGAATAACTGATTACATCAAACGTTGTTGGCAACTTCTGGATGGAAAACAGGAATGGGATTCAGAGCGTGCAGTTCACATCTTATAAATGCTTTTCAGCGCAATTTATCACAAAAATTTGGCAAAAACTCGGCTAATAAAAGAATCATGGAAACCGCACTGCACGCACTTCCTAGATTACATGAGTGCAAATCCATAAGCAAAATTAGCAGAAACATCGAAAATCATAATTCAACTATTCCTTCCAAAAGAAATCACAAAAGGGAGCATGGATGTGTGTGTGAATTTTCTTAAACAAACATTGAATTTGAAGAATATAACAATGAAACATTGGAGGCTTCTGACTTTGAAAATGTGAAGGACGCAAAACTTCTGCGTGAAAAATTTGAATTTATCAACTTTTTCAGAAAACCCGAAGAGAGGAACAAGAATGCGTTGAGAATTCTTTTGAGGAGCTGATTAGCAATCCTTACCATTGCGCTTCTGCAGCGGATTTAATTCAAAAGGATAAATTTGAGTTTAGCCCATGTGGTCAAGTGCCGTGCAACAGAAAGTTTCTAAAACCTCATTCTTGCGGGCCACGAATTCTCCTATTATATCCGAATTCAATATAAAGATGGCTCATCCAATTAGAAACCTTGCGTATTGTGAATATATACGCGAAGCTCGTAAGTATCACGTGTGCGCTTGAATTAATTGGGCCAAAAAAGCAAAACCAATCAACAAAATACAACTTCGTCTGGCCTGAAACCGGAAATGTGGAGAAAGAGGGGAAACCGGAAGCCTAGCAAATATTTCAGTTCGGTGGCAAATCGGGCCCGGGCAGAAAATGAACAGGAGGAGTGGGGGACAATAAGACGGTGTGAAGAGGGCACAAAAGGAGTTTCATGTTCAGGTTGTCAATCCAGCAATCATGTCCACCCACAAAGTACA
The DNA here is from genome assembly GCA_964034955.1 of Orchesella flavescens. Taxonomy (NCBI): domain Eukaryota; kingdom Metazoa; phylum Arthropoda; class Collembola; order Entomobryomorpha; family Orchesellidae; genus Orchesella; species Orchesella flavescens. The sequence goes on from OZ035957.1 coordinate 31,003,756, forward strand.
CCACAACCTCCGAAACCCAAGAGTACAGAACCATTTACAGAACATGTCTTAAAAACCATGTTTTCGGATCATGCATACACAATCAGAGGACGACTACTACCCCCGCAGGATGTTAATGCAACAATGGGTATGAAGTTTTTTTCCATTTTCACTTAATTCAGAATCATTAAGAATCGGTTTAAGTAAAGCATGGTAAGTAGTTGAAAACGAAATCATGGATTCATACAAATGCCTTACATGTTTACATGCACATTTTCCTTGAAACCAGGACTTGATACTCAACGTAATTTTATGCTTAGATTTACAAATTTTGCAAAATACAGCAAGAAAAAATCAGAATAACGTTTTTTGAAACTTATATAATATACGTAATATATTCCGAAACCGTAAAAGAGTTTGTTATGCAAGGGCATGAAGTTGTATAATGTGTACGAAATTTGGTCCAAATCGGTCAATGCATGTGACCAGGAGAGTGCGCACAGACAGAGAGACGGACAGACAGTTTAAGTAAAATCATTACTTCGCTGAATGCTCTCGCTTCAGCTACGTAATAATGAGATGTTAATAAATTCTTTTAAAACGTATGAAACGAAAGACATAACGAAAAACCTTGCGATATCTGCCAAATCCTATGCCACCCCTGTAATACCTTACGTGAAGAAAGTAACCTTGAACTTAGCCTTTATATTTATATGAGTATAAAAGGGAAAGACCATGGTTATCACGACATTTAACGCTGAATGCCAATATACTAATATAGCTCTATTGATTAGTTTTCAATTAATTTATTACCAGAGTACCTTTGTATCATTTATTACCGTTGTACTTACCAAGTGTTCTGGTAAAACGATGCCGGTAATCTTTCATTGCCAGTTCTTTTAGCGGATGATAAGTATATTAAAAACTGATATCATTTGCCATGTTCACATTCCAATTATTAACGGTTTTAGTAAAAGCATGGCACTACACTAATTGTAACAAGCCAAATCATATCCATAATTATTAATTAAGTACTAAACCATGACTACGACTATATTGACAATTCCATTAAGAATTAAACGGGGTTTTAATTAAGACTGTCTTATTAAGTTTTAAAACATATCGGCACAAACAACGTTTAATTAGAATAAACTGCTAGTAAGCAGGCCAGAGACGTAGCTAAAGAAGGCGTTGAGTGATCACCTCCAAACCCCCACCCCACATGTCCACCAAATCTCCTCCACCACCTCTCTCTCTAAACCCACCTCTGCAATCCTCTCCCAACGTAGTAAAAGCATTACTTGTAGAATACCATTCCGGATTCTGGCTTAATGCACAAGCACATGATTCCGGAGTTATGCACAAACCCATCTACACGTATGCTGTGCTTACGTAAACGTATACATTTCAGCCAAATCGACGAGTTTCTGAACTTTCGAGCCTATAACTTTCGAACCGTTTTGTCTGAAAAGTATTCCCAGAGGTCCTCTTGAGTAGTACTACCTGTGTACCAAATTTCGTCCAAATCGGTCAATGTATATGAACAGGAGAGTGCACACGGACAGACAGACAGTTTGAGTAAAACCATTACTTCGCTGAATGCTCTCGCTTCAGCTACGTAATAATAATAACATAATGTTATTATGTACAAGTTATGTGGGTAATATTTTTTTAGAATATTGAAAAAGGATTAAAAAGCCAACCACATTTCGCCAGTAATCGAGCTGGGGATACCTTGTTATAGTACCGTGCGATATTGGCAGGCGATGTTTTAATAAATTGTAAATTGATACATGGCTGTCAGTCCAAGTTTTTTTAAATGATCAATTACATACTGAAAAATGCAGTCCTAATTCTACCAAACAATTTTGTCAGTCTTCAATCAGAGTATTTAGTCTCTGTCGTGACATTTCAAAAACCTTTAATTTCATATCCCTCTTAAACATTTTTTCGAAATATTTGCTCTCTGTATGTATATTTTTTCTCTGTATGTCTCCAGTTTTATTATATTCATCAAAAAGCACGGTTAAAGTATTTTAAGTGAAATCAATGGATCTTGTCAAAAAACCATAAAAACTATAATGTTAAATTCGACATGGCAAAAACCAACCATTTGTTTCTTCTTGCATTATATTTCTGTGGCATCAGAACCATCGAAATTGATAGAACCTATTCAAGCTTTAGAAGCAACCTTGGAAGCGTTTTGAATTTTCCCGGCAGAGATATCCAACTAAACAAATTAAATACTGCTATTAACCAAAGTCCAGATTGCACTCATCATATTTTAAACTATCAAGGTTTAGATTTACCAAAATTCCAAGTTCCAGTTGTCCTTTCGCGCTATGATGTCATTAGATTTACATATCTTTTATTAAAATATCTGACCCAAGTTCACACCAGAACATTTCAATTCGAAAAAGTACCTCGTCGGTTTGAAAATGTCAGCACCTTTTCTGATTGCTTAAAACATACAATGCTGCAAACAAAAGAGTGTCTGGACATTCCGTTCGTGGAAAATTCACCAAAGTCAAAACCCTGGCGTTGTGAATTTCACTGGTATTTATTTCCCCCAAACCCAAAAGAGGAGCCACTCTTCTATGAATATGTTGATGACTCCTCATCTCCATTACAACTAATTGTGCCGGCTGCCTACAAACAATTTTGGGTTTATTATTGGAATCCAACTCAAGATCAAGGTGTGGACTTCAATATTTTCATAAAAACAAGGCCAATTTTCGATATTATCGTAACGAAAATGCAGCAAGAAGACTACAACAGTATTCACGCATGGAGACAATCACTTGCGACAAGCAAAAACAACATGAATTTTGTGCACACAACCACTGCAAGGGAAGAATTCACACTTCAACTCCAATTGAGCAAATCAACATTGGCGTATCAGGTTTATGAAATATCTTCACTGATATTATTTTGCCGACATTGTCATCCGACCCTCCCGTTTTTTCCTGTTGACATCGAAAATGAGTTTTCTTATTCGAGGATTCAAAGCAAGTTGGGGGTTCTAAATTCAAATCCGGACAATATCATTTGGGGTGTGGTATTTCATGGACATCTCTTCAATGTGTTAGAAGACGAAAACAGAGATGAAGTTCGAGACGTTTCACCCTACCAACTTATTTTGTCACAAAATCCAGAAGATCGACGGTCTTCTTTGGAGGATATGCGATGGCGAAGTGAGGCTCGGTTGCTGATGCAATCAGTACTTGGAAATGTTTCCTACTATGACGTTCTTTTTCAGCTTCCAAATTTTGATGGATACAGAATTGGGGCAGCCAAATATTCCAGTTCCGCAGATTCCCGTCTAGCCCCTTGGATAGTTGCTTCCTTAATGGGGAAAATGGACCACGTCCCATTTCACATTCATCCATCAAAGCTTAAATTTGTGAGTTGTGGGGAAGCAGCTGTAGATGGGCTCCCATTTACTGAGCTCACCTCAATCTTTGATGGATTTATTTGGGGCTTCACCGCATTGTCAATCATCGCCATCAGTTTGCTGTCGGAAGTATCCGTTGGATGGAAAATATTTCATGAGAAAAGCTGGATACAAAATTTTATTAGTGCCATTCTAATATTTATGAAACCTTTAATGGAACAATCCGATTCGATACCGAGCAAAGTTGTTGGATCCCGTAAATTAAGGATTGCTTTTGGACTGTATATGACGATGGTTATCGTTCTGAGCAATGCCTACAAAAATAAAAATATCACTCAAATCATTCTACCCCTGGAACCTATACCAATGGATACATTTGAGAGGCTCGTTGCTCACTCTTTCAAAATCATCACAAGAGTGGTTGGATTGGGAGGTTTTAAGAAAATGCCATGGATGTCCCTTATAGATTCCTCAATGATGAGGAAAGATGATGAGCATGATAACTTCCTTTTACCAAGTGAGTTGTACGCTTTCATTCTTGGGAAATACTCTCATTTTCGTTTTCGTTTGAAACCACCCGAATTATCTTCGAAAGAGCGCTTAATGCTTAACAAAACCGTTGTGCATTCAAAGTGGGTGTCCATACTTAAAGATGGATATGGTCACGAATGGAATATGGAAACTTTTGCTGGATGCAATGGAACGGCTCTCTTTCTACCTGAGGTGGAAGCCCGAGAAACATATTATCGATTAAAAATGATTCCTGAAAATAAGCACAAGGTGTTTCTCAGTAAAGAGGCAATGTTTAAGTTGAATTATGGGGTGTTATTTGGAAAATGGGTTTGTCCCATTGTTCTCAGAAGAATGCAAGGACTGTATAGCAGTGGGATTTGGGATTGGTGGACAAACTTTTTTGTGCAGTTTATGTCGAGATTGAGAGGTGACAGAATGGATAGTGAGCCACCAGAAGCAGACAATATTGTTGCACAAAATCCGTCAAGTTTGAAAGGGAATATTGCAGTAATATTTTTAATGTACTTGGCATTTCTACCTGTGGCTAAAATTGCATTTTTGGTTGAAATTCGTAAAGATGTTGCGATCATTTTGAAGAAGTGGTGCAAATTTGTTTGGATGTGTGTAATTAAGCTAAAACTGAAGTATACCAGACAAGGTTAAAGTAGATAATTGTTTGCTTAAAGTTATCAGTTAAGAAACACTTATAAATTCAATTTTGCTATCTTGTCACCATTTTGTGTGTAATATTTATTAAAATTTATTTTACAAAATCCATGTTATTGTTAAAGTCAAAGATGGTTTCAGCTATGAGCAAAAATGCTCTCTAGAAACACAAAAAAAGTAGCACCTTTCGCCAATATTCCTGGTTCCATGCCAGATGCATACAAAAAGCTGGTGATATAAACGGTGACCGTCAGAATCCCGTAAAACCCCAGGATGGAAGCACTTATATGGATTGAAAAATGTTGGAGGTATCAGGGACATCTGAAAACAATAGAAGGAAATCGACAAGACAAACTAATGACGTTGTTTGCATTGCAACAGATAAAATTCAAAGCTAAGATGGATGGCTAATTAAAATAACTTAAATAAATACCAAAATTAAACTTGAACAAGCGACAAAGGTCGAGGTGTACCAATCACTGGTCCCACTCTGTTCAAACAATCACGGCACTTTTCCTTCCAAGGTGCGGGGTCCCTCATTGTAGTTTCGACTTTTAGAAGTTATTTTTTACGTAACAGAACAGACACAACAAATATTAAAGATTGTAAGCAACGTTGAACATGTAAACAGCTAAAAAATATAGTGGTTTTTGTGTGCAAAATAAAAAAGGTTTATTGATGTGTATTGATTTGGGGAACATGATACAAAAACTTTTTGTCAAAAAGATATTCAATTCAATTGAATAATGATATTCAATTCAATTGAATAATGATATTTATATAAGCGTTGTCGAAAGTATGCTAAAAAGACAACCTTGGTGACAATGAAAATTCCAGTTTGGTCTGACATTGCCCCATCCACACGAAGTGGTGATTGTGGAATCTCTTGACAGTCAACCTGTGTTCTTATTCATTTTTATTTAAGTCATAAAATCATACTTATAATTTCAGCAATAACGTTAACACTAAAAGTTGATATATAAAAGCACATCTTTTCATTAAATGATTTGGAATTTAAACTAAATCTTCTGAATCCCTTTTGCTTTCAAGTAGCTCATTTGAGCTCTATATTTCGCAATTCCTCTGACTTGACATGTCCCTTTCTTGCCCTTCTGTGCCATCGAGAAGTTGAGATGTTGACAAGGCGACCACTTTTCTTGGACTTTTTGCGACCACATTTGATAGCCGGCTCTTCTCCATTTCTTTCAACATCCATGCCAATCACACTATTTGTCCCGTTATTGAGGTCCAGCGTCACCTCGCTTTGATTTTGAGGTCGATCCAAATTGTTTCCACGCTTTGAACTGACTATACAAGCCAATGCCTGCTTTATAGCAGAGTACCCTCCTCTTTTTTTTCTTGTTGTAACTGATGAGGTAAATATCATAAATTCGGAATGGGATCACGACTGCGGACGCTATAATTACTTGGGTGGACACGTAGATGGAGGTTAAGACTGTTTGAGAGAGAGATATATCCAAGGGGACCTTGCTGTTCGTTGGTTCGTTCGTTCCAACTTTTCTGGTGGTTTCAGATGCATAATTTTAGTATTTTGTCATAAATATTTTGGTTAAACAAGTGGTGTACTTCTCCAAATATGTTTATTCATATGATCCTAACCCTGACTACAAAGACATTAGTAATGTCACAATTGATCTTCGGCCAACCAACATGTTATGATCACATATGAAAAAGTAAAATCGTGTATGGAATGCAAGGCGAAAGCTTGACAATGACCGTAAGGGAAGTAAGAGAGCTAAAAAAGAAAGGCGTCAGAAATCAAACATAAGCCATACACGTTGATTGATGAGCTGCTGATTATGTTGAATGCAAGGTTGGAAGATGTAATTTTAGCATAACTGTAGTAGTTCAGGAAACAACGTCCGTAGGATTTTTTATATGGACACAAAAAAATTGCGTGTAGTGCGTTGAGCACAGCCATTCTATTTGTATATTTCTATGATTGTAACGCTTTTATGCCGAATAAAAACCCTTTTAAAGACAGACATTTTTTATATTTACAATAAATTCCGTAGTAACTTTATTCAATTTTTTAATAAAATTCCTATATTTAACCCCCTCACAACAACACTTTTTGAATAAATAAGTATTATAATTAATTTATTAACTAAGAAATAGCCAGCACTATCTATCATTGCAATGTTTTCAATTATAATATATATATCTATTAATATTTGCAACCCAAAAAGGGACAGAACTAGACATTTATCAAATTCCTCTCATAAAAACGGGTTTCATCAATCTTTTTAATTATTTATATAATATTTTATCCAGTCATTTCGTTTCCTCTACCATGATCATCATCATCACCACCATAAATATTGCTCAGACTCATCAATAAACAGTCGTAAAGTTACATAGTTGCAGCCAGCTAACTACGGAGATAATATAATTGGTTATTTTTAAAACATTATGTTTGTTTTCTACTTTCAACTCATTTAAAAAATAAACGTGAAATAATCTCTAGGAAGATTAGTATTTAAAATTGATGCCGTCCCTTTTAAAAAAAATTCAAAGACAAACAAAGAGTCCAGGAAGCTGGTTTTACACGGCGTCAAGATCTTGAAGTTTCTGTGAAAAACCAAAAAAATGAAATTATTGTTAACAAGAATGGAGACTAATAATATGTTAGAAAAAATATTAATTGATAAAAAAAAGTATGAAACCAGACCTTACTTTAATTTATTTAGCAAAATCCCGCATCCTCATGAGCTCTCAACCCTGGGGACAAACGACTTTGGTGGTTTGAGGTCTCCCAAAATTATTCTGTTGATAGATTTCCGGCTGAGCCTGCTGCTCTTGGAAAGATGAGATTGATCTTGATCCTTGTGGAGTCGCTAGGAAGGTGGTTTGGATGGAAACTCTCGGTTGGAAGTTCATCATTGGGCCTTGTTGCATCATTAAAGGAGCTCTAGCAGCCTCCTAATGATTCATCTGGGGGGTGACAGGCAAGCGGACGGTGGCAAAGTTGGGAGAGGAGATGTTGAAAGAATTTGTTTCTGTTTGAATAATATTATTGATAGCTAGTGGAGGTGCTTTGGTTGAGCTCCGCTCACAAACGGACCCATATTTGGAACAGGCCAGGAAAGGAGCACGTCTGAATGTGGTGTAGCATCCTCCGGTGGCGTAAAAACGTGATACAAATTCCCATTAACTTGCTGATTTCCAGGAAACAAGTTTTGAGATGTTGGGGGGTTCGGAGGAGGAAGAGGAGGAGCAGATGGATTACGATTCTGGATGGGAGCTACTACTTGGCCGCCGCTCGCAGTATTCATGACGGAAGTAGAAGGCGGCCGATTCGGGCGGTGGATGAATCTTGTCCGTATTGCCGTTTGGCGTTGATGATACTGCTGAATTATTCGAGGTTGATGTCGTGGAGCGGCCACATTGGCGTTTGGCCTTCCTGTCCTGATTGCCATTGGGAGTTGTGCAGTAGAAGAAGTTGCTGCTGGTACAACTGCTCCCAATTGGGGTTGGGACGAGGATGCTACCACCTGATTTTGATGCAAAAGGGAAATTTGCACTTGGTGGGTGGTTGGCACTTGTGAAACAACTGGTACTCGTATCTCACGGTGGTATTGCTCTGGGGATGGAACTCTCTGAGGTGATCGAGTTCGTTGTGGTTGAGCTGGTGAAGGTGCTCGTTGGGGTTGTGGTGGAGCCACGAATCTTCTGATCACCAAACCCCCATTTTCAAGATTGGCTGTGCTAACCACTGGGACTGCTGCTGATGATGATAATGATGCTTCTGCTGCTGATGACGAGAAAGCTGCCATTGCAGCAGCACTAACATGTGGAGCAGGTATTAATCTGGGTGGTGGAATCATGAACGGTCTCCTCCCAACTTGTGAGGATTGAGGAACAGTATTTGCAACAGATCTTTCCATAGGGGCAGCTGATGATGCTAATTCCAAAAAGTTATTGGCGAAGCCAGGTGGGCGTAGCGCCTCAGTATCGGACGAAGTTGGGCGGCTGGTGGAGATGGGCGCTGAATACGAAGAAACAAAGGTTTGCTGGGAGAGTTGAGCTTGGTTGTTGGATTGGGATGGGGGGCTCGGAGAAGCAGTTTGAGATGGTGGAGCTGCTGCTGCTTCCACGGCTTCAGATGTTGATAAGAAGCTCATTTCATTTTCGGAACTGGCTCGGCTCATCCCCAATGGAGAGGGAGGCCGGAGAAGCTGCACTGCTTGCAATGTGGAACTGGCATCTGGAGATGGCTCCGTTATTGTACCGTTGTTGTTGGCTGTTGCTTCTGGACGAGTAACTATTACTGTTTCAGCCCTTGATGATACAATTGCTTGTAGAGGTGGTTCTTTAGTTGGAGAAGTTGCTGTTGAAGCTGCAGCAACAGCCTCCTTGTTTCCTCCGTCAGATAATGAGAGTGAAGTACATGAGCCTTCTTGAGTTGTCGTTTCCACAGTCTCTTCATTTTCCTTCTCTAGTTCGAGATTTCTTACTCGAGTTGCTTCCGCTGCCTTTGAAACAGCCTCTGAAATAAACTGGGGGCTGAGTGGTTTTGCTGGGGAGGATGGATTACCTGCGGGCACTGCTAATTTGGAAAGAACTGGCTGTGCAGGTGCTGATTGTAGTGATTGAGTTTTGGACTTTGGCCCAGGTTTCCTTTTCATGCCAACAGCAACATGAGCAACAGCTTCCCCAAATTTTGTACAAGCTGTTGTTGGTGGTGGCAGCGGTGGCGATGCAGCATCTATTAATTTTTCTGGTGACGAGGGAACTGGTTCTGCTGGTTTTTTCTGAGGGTGTCTCAATTGCGACTTAAGGCATGCATTCTGCCTCTGCCCATGGATGGATTCACTCTTAGATGGAGTATCCCCTGATGTTTTTGGAGTAATAAATGGTACTGCTTCTGGAACAACAACAGAAGGGGGTGCTGCTGGGGCAACAATTGGAAAATTAGGGGATACAATCACGGTAGCTGGCAATTGTTGTTGCAAAATTAAAGAAGGTAGCATTTGTGGGAGCTCATCGTCCTCAGGATCTGATACTGACCGAGTCACCGTCTCCAATTGTTGTGAAAGTTGTGTAACAACTGGAAGAGTCCATTGTGGGAGGAGTGAAGGTGGTTGTGCTAGCACCTCATCTTCAGGGTCAGATGTCGAAGACACTGCGGGTTGAGGTGGCGGCGGGGGAGACATTGCGGGATGAAAAGTTTGAGGTGGTGACATTGTGGGGATAGTAACAACCTTCCTTTTTCTACCCCGTCGTCCCTTGTTCCCAATTTGTGTTAAGGAGGGTTTCTCAACCACCACCTCCTCATTTACATTTTCCCTCGCTACTTTCCTCGGTGGAGGCTCCACCTCTTCTGCAGATAATGATGAGGTGCTTGCAACCGTTTCCTCAACTGTTGAAATTGGTGGATTTGGAGTCGCGGCTAATTTTCTCTTTCCCTTCCTTCCCCGTCTCTTCGGGGTTGGCTTCTTTTTCGGCGCAGCAGCAGCAGCTGCCGCCACAGCTTGTTTAGATGTTAAGGAATGTGGCTCCTCTTCCACCACCAGCTTCCCCTTAAGCTCACCCTGTTCCTCTGCGAAAAGTTCATCACAAAGCTGGACAGAAACGTCCCGCAGCGTCAACGTTTCTATTTCTATGGAGCCTATGGGAACTTCGTTGGGAGGTCGGAGCACCTCTTCTTCTCCAGCTGCATCCACATCTACCTGCATTTGTAGCGGTTCTCCTCCTTGTTTCTTTCCTTTGTTGCCATTATTTTTCGTGCTCTCACCACCGCCTACTGCACCACTCCCTCGAATTTTCTTGTGATTCACTTTCACACATGTGCCCACATGGCAAATAAATTCGGAATAGGAATAAGATTTAAACCCGAACTTGCACCCTTTGCAGAATTTTTTGTCCAGGTCATAATAATCCACGAAACCCTTGGCACATTTTTCTGCCAAGTGTTTTGAGAGAGAGATAACACTATTAAACTTTTTGTGACAAAGGCCGCACTCCTCATAGACCCTCTCAAATTCTACATCACTATCACTATCATTCTCATCCTCGGATGATTTAGATATGGGTTTATTTGGAGCCTCGTCACTTTTCCTACCCACGACTTTTGCCAAAGTCGTGGGCTGTTGCTCCTTTTGATTTTCATTTGGGAGAGTGGCGACAGGATGTTTTTGGGAGCGAAGGTCCCTCCTTACTGGAGTTGGAGGAGGGGACGGAGATGGTGGTGCTGCTGGTGGTGGAGGAGATGGAGCAGCCACTGAAGGAGCCACTTGCTCTGTATCACTCCCACTCTGATTTGGCTGAGGAGATGATGTTTGTCGGAGACTGCCCCTTCTCGTTGCTCTTGTTGCAGGGCGACCCACCATCCTTTGTCCAGTTGGGATGGAACTCCTTCCCCTCTCTCGTCCACTTGAGGTGGATCTCCCTCTCCGTGTTACCGGAGCAGCGATAACCGTCACATTTTTGCTTGAACTGCTGGAACCTCTTGAACCACTCGAAGTGGAATCGATTCTCGCCCTAGAACTAGCTGCTTCCCTTCCTCGTACCGGAGTCTTGACATTTTCTTTGTCTTTTTCATCATCATCTGCAACAGCAGTATCATCCTCCTCATCACTTTCTGTCCATCTTCCTTGTCTCTGGTAGGGAGGAACGTAATCATTGTCTTGCTCGTATTTCCCTCGACGTTTAGTCATTTTTGCGAGGCTCCTCTTTTTTGTCTCTGTTATAACTAATGCTGAGTCAGAGTCGTAATCCAGTCCAGTATCCATTCTCGAATCATCTTCCTCTTTTTCAAAATTCTTATCTTCATCCTTTTCCTTATCATCAATTTTGTTTGGTTCATCGTCGTCGTCTTCGACGTCATCATCATCATCATCAGTCAAATAAACTGGTCTCCTTATTCTTTCTTTCCTTGACCTCTCCACAAGTTCAATCGGCTTCACTTTTCTTATTTGCAAAGCAGACAAATTAAAGTGATCAAAAGTTGGCGCTGATGATGATGATGATCTTGCAGCAACAGAAGTAGATGGACGAGGAGAAGTGTCATCAGCATCAGATGTCCCATTTGAAACTATTCCGAGAGGCTTGGATTTCTTTGGCAACAGTTCCGAATTTCTGAGAACCCTTTTGAGCCTAATTTTCTTAATTTGCAACATGATTAGCAATTCCCTGAAGTCCTCCTCGTCTTTTGTTTCCACTTCTGTCCAGCCGGTGTAGAGGAAGGAGAGCACATTACGAATTAATTTGACACTAACTCCATCCACAATTATGGGGAGGACGTTGCTGGGAGTGGGAGGGTCGTTGGAGCCTACCCTCTCTTTTATGAGAGAATTCAAAAGGGGAGATACGTTGAGGAGGTAGACGTGATGACACGGGACGTAGCCATCTGTTCCACGAATTTCTACGTTGTGGAGGGTACTAGAGATCTCTCCGATAGATCGCCGCTGCTCTTCAAACACTTCTTTGTAGGCGGGGAAGGCGGAAACTATCTTAACAATTGTTTCTCGAGCTCCGTCGCCTGGACCTAAAAAACAAATTAAAGAAATGTAATAAAATCATGTCATTGTAATTTCAACGCAGATAATTTATTTTATTATTGGAAGGTGGGCATAAAATACCACTAATTAGATCCAAGTATTCCCAACCAATGGCATCCCAATCATCACCCCTCTTCATTATTTCGGCTTTGCCTTTAAGAAGGTCTTTTGTGGTGCATTTTCGGATGTTTACCATGGGATCCACCTCCTCCTCCCCTTTCGCCGCACTGTTGTTACTCGCCATTGTAGATTGTAGACAAAAGTCTTTGAGTCTCTGCGAAAAAGAGTAAACAAGTCATTAATCGTCATCACAGTTCACGTTGACTTTTTACTGAGACAAAAGATAAAAATCACATTGAGAAAGATAAACACTGATAAATAAACTGATTTTTAACTAACATATTAACTCCTTACTCCAAATCCTTAGCGGAACGCTGTCATCAGTCCTCACAACATCATGTTTATAAAAAAATTGTCAACTGAAACAAAACACCACAAAATATCATTTAAATTAATTAATTTCAAAGTGACAACCCAAAACACAAAATAATCCTTATAATTTAAGTCTTTCCACGGCGAAAATGCACTCTCAAATAAATTTTTACCTATGTAAAAGTCATTAGTATTAAAATCCAGTTTTAAAAACAAATATTATTATTGTGTTGTATATTCAATATTTGATGATTTTATGTACATGTCAGAATTGATGATATTATTGCTCCTTGGAACTTAAGAAATTGAAACAGGGCTCATTCCCACTTATCTTTCTTCGAGTCTCAATGCACCCCTAGACTTTAAACCCTATGTAAATACTTTGTTGAGTGATGTTCCTTGTGTTGTTATGTTGTCGCATAGAAAACTTTGAGCGATGCGATGATGGCAGGTTTTAGGATACCTTTGGCTTTGGTGTGTGTGTGTCTGTTTTACAAATAGATCAACGCATAATTTTTCATTAACTTGGATGGAGTTTCTCGTACACTTTCCGAACCTTAGTGTAAGCAAAGCAAACTATAAGTTTAAAATTGGAGAAATTGTTATTGTTATGTAAGCTAACCTGCTAGGTTCTCTGTTAGATTTTTATCCTGTTCCCTCAGTCCATTCAATTGCACACAGAAATGATAGAAGCTTTCAAGACCGTCGAAGTTTTCAAAAACAGTCGGGCTCTCATTATTTCATCGTTCCCCTTTTACGTCGTCTCCAATTCCCTCTCAAAGTAATTAGCCTCAATTTGGGGGCACAGACAAAGGAGGAAACACTCCAACAAATTCTTGAAATTCATTCTGAGACGCTGGAGGAACTCATACTTTTTACTGGAAAGAAAGCTCTCCCATATCAAAGCTTCCCTTTTGGAACTTTTCTTCCGAACCTGACTGAACTCAAGTTTAGTGGAAATGTCGTGTCAACCTTTAGATTTCTGAGGCAAATGCTTAATTCAGAAATCCTCAAAGCTTCACCAAATTTGCAGAGTTGAATGCTAAAAATGTTGTGCTAAAAAATATGAAGGAGGTTTAAGTCAAAAAGAAACATTTTACTGATGGAATACTTGTTTCCCTTTTTGGTAAACTCATGCCGAATCTCACCAGGACTTGTGTTCGGCTCGAGAGCTGGAGTGGACTTGAAACTGTTTGTAAAATTTGGAAGGAGCTGAGATGTTTGGATTTAAATAAATCCACTAAATGATGGGGACAACGCTTTTATGGACACGGCAAATGGGATAAAATATGTTGAATTAAATATCATAAAACTCAAATGTAAGGCTTTAATTTATTAAAGCATTTTTGTATGAAATTATACTCTCTTTCTTTTGTGTTAGATCTGAAATCGTTTAAAGTTGGAAGCCTAGTGGAATTTACAGAATAAAAATAGAAATATTTTACTAGAAGAAAACGTACATTCGTTTAATTGCATAGAATGCTGTACTTTCAAATTAACAAATTCAAATATAACATTATCTGCACGAGGCTGCCAAAAATGAATTGTTCATCTACCAACCAACGAAACGAATAACTAGGAAGATTTGTTTGCAAGATCGTAGCCCATGCTCTTCCTATCCCAGTACGCTTTCTGCATATGATCGGAATTACGACGAATACGACGCCCAAATGGCTCCAGATCATTGTAGCATTTTTCAAACACTAAATCAACGACATCGTGGGCTTCTTCTTTAGAAATGTCCCGAACCGCCAACACTGAACGTACAGCTCGATCTTTTACACACACCTAAACATAAAAATTTGAAAGTAAATTTGATGATTGGATTTCCACATGTATAATCTAGGAGGTATTTTCATATTATCTATATTTAAACTGACCTGGTGCTGCTCCTTTACATTCCCGAATGATAGAGAACCATCAGTTAAACCACTCAAGTAGCTACAATGAGCAAGATTTGCTGCCCTTATTTCAGTACAGGCGAGATGCTCCAGGTTTTTGAAATCCAGCTTGTGACGACAGTTATCAAACATGTGGATCAATTCGTGGGTAAGAGCACCTTGGATAATCCCTTTGTACCTTGCGGTGTTTTGGCAGATTACTACCTGCAATGTTATGAATTTTTGTTGTTATTGTCAAACTTTAAACTACTAATAATACTCATTTTTATAAAAAAAATCGACTTACTTGATTCAGGGTAGGATCAAAGCCTCCAGTAACTGAGATATCACAAACCTCACATGATATGTGACGACGGAGGTCAATCTCACTAAAAAATTAAACAGAATTCAAATAGCAAACCTTTTTTGTATAAATTACTTGCATTTGTACATACTATAATTAGTCTACGACAAACGTGGTTACCATCCTGATGATTTCAAAGCGTCCAGCAAGAGTCGCACTAAATAGCCTGTAAATATAGAAGAAAGGACCATAATTTTAATGAGAAATCAGCTGTTGAATAATAAAAAATCAGATGGGGATTGATTAAAAATGCAAGCTCACTCTGTTGAACCACTTCCCAAACTTTCGTTTCACATTTCATTTTATCCAGCCCCTCTCGACCCTCGCCTTTCCATAAAACATTAAACCAGCCAGGCTTGTAGGGATCACCCCCTCGTTCGGGGTACAACTTTCGAGCTTTCTCATTCAGACTAAGTTCTCTCTCTAAGTCAGCTTCTGTCGACAATGGATCCTCATAGCTGGCTTCCTTCTTTACAACCGCATATTTAGTCTGAGATTTAGCTAACTTTTCAGCTTCCGCCTTGGCCAGTTTTTCTGCCTTGTTCCTCTTACTTTCCAAATCCAACCGGGCCAACGCCTCCTCCACACTTTCGCTACAATCAACTTTCTGTAAAGGCATTTTTCAATGTTGACTCGGGATCGTGAATAGCTCCAAGGATGGAAGAACCTATTTAAAACATTTCAATGACGAAAAAATTGGACCTTGAAAGCATTCAACATTCCACAATCAAAGTTTGCAAAAACGAGGTAAATAAAAAGAAACTGTTTAATTGAACTACCTGATTTCTTTGCGACAATTATAAAGTGTAAAACTGTTAACAAAACACTTGACGACACACTGTCATCTGTTATCTGTCCACCACACAAGACACAGTGGAGAAAAAACTAACTAATTCCTTTCTTAATTAACTAATTAGACAAACAGCAGTGCACAACAAACAAACTGTAATACCACAACATTCAGCAGAAGCAAACCTTTTCTTTTCCTGACTAAATACAATTTTTAATTTGGTTTAAAAAGCAATGTTTATTTCCACATGTAAATTCAGATCCCGCGTTTCCTAGCAAAATACAGGCAATGCTCAACTCATGCTTTGTAGGCATTTACTGACACTGCTTAGAGCTTATATGCTTCTATGCAAATAGGCTAAGATCATGAGATGAAGTTTGTTTTAGGATATCCTCATCAATTGCAATTTTTCAAGCGGCTTGTTTGTGGTTTTAGAAGTGGTTCAATGCCTATTTTATCTAAACCTTTCTAACTTGAGTTCACCATCCCCACTTTTGCCAACCAGTTTATAAGATCAACGCATTCATTCTTTCCCACTGTTTTCTCACTACGTTTCCACTCGGATGAAAAGCATGGGACCGGAAGTGTGATAACTGGTGAGAATTTTTTGATGGCATATGATGGAAGTGAAGAAAACAAAATTCTTAATTACAAGTTACAAAAGTCATCGATTTGGTTGGAACGTAGTTTGAATGGTATTCTACAAGTAATTCGTTTATTACACGTTGGGAGAGGATCGCAGAGGTGGGTTCAGGGCGGAGGTAGAGGAGATTTGGTGGACATGGGGGGAGGGGGTTTGGAGGTGATCACTCAACGCCTTCTTCAGCTACGTCTCTGGGCCTGCTTATTAGCAGTTTATTTGTTCTCGAAATTTAAGCAAGCAATTAATATCTTCAATACTTGTAAGGTTTTCGAAAGCCAGATTTATGCTGACTTGAATGTGAGAATTTATGTAATAAAAATTCTATCATCCGATGATTTTTTAATTTTACTTCAAGTTTTCACTGTCAGATAATCCTTTAATGTTTATGTGCTAAACTGTATTACCAACTACATTTAACACGCAAATGTTTTCGTACTTATCGTATCGTATCGGAGGTATACCGAAACTTTTATATGAGTAAAGTGGTAAATGACCAGCGAGGTAGTGAACAAAAATAAGACACCGGAAATTACTCTCGTTAAAAAATTCAATTATCTCCATAAATGAGTCTGCCAGTTGATTACTTTTAGCCATTTAACACACACGTGTAGAAACATACCACATGTATTGCCGTTATGAAAACTATTAAATCCGCCACGTAAGATAAAAAGAGGAACTAAAACTGGGGCGTTTTCATTGTGAGGTGTATGGTTCGAAATTCAGTTTGATATTGTGAGCAAGTGCTTATTTCACTCTTGAGCTTTCTACAGAATTGAGAACGAGCATATTCTAACGCCATTCCATTTCAAAATAGGTTGATGGATGGTTTTACTTCACAACTAATCTTTACACTTTCAGCACTAAAGATGGAAAACAAATTACCATTTTTTCATATCATTCTGATTGTATTTTTTAAGCTTAAAATTGCAAGCTGTATTCCATCGTTTCAAACTAAAGATTTTCCAGTGATACAAAATCTGAATCAATACCTTAATTTGTTTCCAAGCTGCTACATAAGCATTACCACGGAAGGTGCATTACAATTTCATCCTTTGGAACAACCGATCCTTCTAACGACCCCCAAGTTCCGGCAAAATATGAGTATTTCTCGACCTAAAAATTGCGAGGCCCATTTATTTATTATTAGCAAAACTTTGAATTCCGTGTGCAATGAAAGTTCGCTCATTATACCAAATATTGTTCAGTGGCCACTTCAAATGGTGGATCATAGGGAAACATATGTGTCAAGAACACTCTTTACAACTAGAATGCACTATGATATTTTAGTAACCGAAAATGAGTCGCCTTGTAAAAATTTTTGGCGTATATATGTGCTCAAAAACACATTTCCTGAATACAGAAATAAAGCAAGGCTGTACGTGCAATCAACCACAACATGGGAACTCCTTCATTTCAAGTGGACACGGGAATATGAACAAACTTACGCGATAAAAATGGTTGACCTTATGTGTCATCACTGCGTTGCCAGGGTACCGTTAAAGACAACCAATATACATGATTCCATGGAATATCCTTTAAAAGAAGAAGCTTTAAAGAAAATCATCACCCACTTAAATGCCGATCTGAGTAAAATTCATTGGGGAATTTCAACTGCAGACTTTAAACCCAAATACACCGCGGGCCGCTTCATATATCCTAAAACATGGAAAGAAACAAAATTTCTGTGGACTGGATCAAGTCTACATAAGCTGACAGATGAACGTTTGTTATATAATGTCTTAGGCAACTCAAGTTTTTTACAATTTACAAACTGCCGGGATTGTGATCCAATACTCCGAAAAATGTTTCCAGCTATCATTTATTCAAAGCAGAATCATGAGCGTAAATTCCTATTTCCAATTCACAAAGAGGGTTTGCATTGGATCAGTTGCGGTCATCGGAGTGGGAAGCTTCCTTTTATGGAGTTGGTTTCAGCCTACAACGTGTTTGCGTGGGTTGCTATAGCAGCAACACTTTTCTGCTTTCCCTTGTTGTTCATGGAAGTTGAGAGATTCGCGTTTTGGGTACGCGGTATCAAGTTGTACCGCAGAAAAGATAAGATTCCAAATTATATTTTTGGATTTATGGCACCATTGGTTGAACAAGGTCCAGATGCAGTTTCCTCCACCTTTGAGCAAGTTTCCTCTCTCAAAGTATGCATGGGACTTTATTTGTTGATGACAATCATTCTAGCTAATGGATACAAAGGAGAAAATATCACGAAAATTATATCACCAGTATCTCCTCTACCCTTTCGCTCGTTTAGAAAACTTGTAGCAAACAATTATGTTATATATAGTAATCCACTTGTGGTGCAAGGAGGGTCACCAAGAACACCATCTGTGCTTAAGACGATAAAAAAACGGTATGAGCAGCTTATTCAAAACGGATTTCATTTTCTAAATATAAATCAACGGTACATGAAGACTGGAAAACGAACTCGTATTCAAATGATGAGTAAATTATATTACTCCTTAGCGCTTGACAGTGCCAACTTATCAATTGAGGAGCGATTCATTTTAAACAACACTCGCATGAACTTGAAGGATTGGAGAGGAAATGATAACTATCCAATATGGCTTGCTAAAACGGGTTTGACACGCTTGTACAATTGTTCTGGACAGCCAAAAGTCGCGGTTGTAGTTGATAAACACCTTATGGTAAAGTTTCAAACAATGTATGTTGCAAACCACTCTACAAAGTTTAGAATGCATGCTTTATCTTTTGGAAAAGATCCGTTAACTACATATAATAAAGTGTTTGAATTAATGTACTGGATTAATCCAAAAATTGTTGCGAGATTTAAGGCAATGTACACATCAGGAATTATTGATAGACACGATAATTTTAATGAAAGTGTTTATAAAAGTGAAGGGAGACTCGTAGATTTTATAACCACACATGTCTTTCAGCCGAGTAGCTTGAGCAGTAGCATTAGATTGGTTTTTCTTATTCCATTCGGTGGTTTCCTTTTTGGTCCTATTGTCTTTTTAACGGAAATTAGATTTTATATGGTTTTCCAAAAACTTTATAGAAAAATAAAGTCACACAAAAGGCGCACTAAAGTCCGTATGTTAAACGATTAACAGTTTCTACCCAGCTATAATTCAATTTTCCTAATTAGCATATGTATATAGTATGTAGAAATCATTAATTTACTGTCTAGATATATTGTTAAATTTAGTGAAAACTTTATTTTCCTTTTGTAATATTGCTTAAACTTTGTAGTCAACGATCGTAAAATCGATAATATACATATTTGATTGAATTTATTAACCGAACCCCTTTGCAAAAGGGGGAAGGTTTCTGATTTCACAGATGTTGTCTGTCTGTCTGTGAACACGATAGCAGCCTTACGGTTGACGTGGTAAATGTCCAGTGAAGTAATGAACATGACATAAGACACCGGAAATTACTCTCCTTAAAAATTCAACTATCTCCACAAATGAGTATTCCAGTTGATTCTTTTTGGGTGGCTATACGATACCATGTATTAAACTAGTGAATATTGCACACACGTGTAAAAACATAACACTTATTTCCACTATGAAAAAATATTGAATTCACAACGTAAGATAAAGAGATCAATTAAAACTGAGGTGTTTTAATTGCGAGCTGTTTAGTCCAAATTCAGTTTAGTATTGCTAGCAAGTGCTTATTCCACTTTTGAGTTTTATACCGAATTGAGAACGAGCACATTCTAACGCTATTCGATTACAAAATAGGTTCGTGGATGGTTTTACTTCAGAATGAATCTTTAAACTTTCTGCACTAAAGATGGAAAAACAATTTACTGTTTCTTCATGTAATTGTGATAATATTTTTGAAGCAAAAAATTGTATGCTGTATTCCATCGTCACGACATCAAGATTTGCCAGTGGTAGATAATCTGAATGAATACCTTAATATGTTTCCAAGCTGCTCAGTTTGGTGCAGTAGTGACAAAATTAAAACAATAAATGAAAAACTTGAGTGGCGAAATAAATTATTTTTTTTATCCTTTTAAGTCTGATTTCCATTCTGTTTCTCATCGCATTTTTGGACTTTCTCCTCCGACGCTTTCATCGGGTGAAAATTCAAGACTGGATGAGATTATTCAATGTTACAGCCCTTCTGGTGGCGCTAGTGCCGTTGATGCTTCGGAACACGATTGGTGCTAGGGTTGAGACCAGCGCAGCAGCAGCAAATATCCATTCCGCTAGTTTAAGTTTTTTTAGTTGAGTACCACTCAGTTTTCCTTTAGAGTTTTTAATCAGAGCTGTAAAACCAATTCAAATATTAACCACTTTCTTGAAAACTTTTAGAAATGAAATGAACTTGTAATTACCTTCCAATTTGTCTGAATATCGGTATACTTGCTTGAAAGTATAGACTACGTCAGAGGAATGCTGAGCAAAGCGATAGGCAACTGTTGAAACTGCACCCACAATACAAATTTCACTGCACCCGGCAGTGAAAATTATAAAATTCATAATGGAGTTGAGGTACTCATTGCTCAACCACATTTGCAATAAGAAGGTGACCATGAAAAAGGGATATGTAGCTCCCATTGCAAGAAGGCAGCGAGCATTCCAACAAAAATAATTACTTACAGAAACAAACGAATTTGTATTTTTGTCCCAGTCAAAATCTGAAGCGAATAAGGGGTAAATCATAATCATAAGCCTATATCGGATGACCTTCCTCATGAATTTAGTGATCATTGTGGGGACTAGTGACGTGACAATTTGGTATCGCAAACAAATTCTCACGTTTGAAAACGAAAATTGAATTTGGACAGGGTACAAGGTTCTCTGCGAATCGGTTGTCACTGTAACTATAATACCATGATATTAATCTGGATTTTTTCCAGAGGAATACTTAACAATTTAATGCAGCATTTACACAACTATTTTTCTATGTTCCGAAATCTTTCTAAATGGGGGTTTAGGCGTTCGAATTTTTCCATTAATATGAAGTGCCAGAAAACAATTTGGCCTGGTATTTTTCTACATAATATTCAGAAACATGGATCTGTTGGTATTTTAAAATAAGTCAATAATCCAAAATAAAATTCCAAAAGCATTCCGTTTTTAATTTAATTCTGACTGAGAACAAATGATGGTCTACAATTAGTAGTTAAGTTAAGCGTAGTGATATGCATAGAGAGACGTCATATAGAGACTATTTACTGCTTAAATCTTCTTAATATTGAAGGAAAAGTCACGTATTATGACTGTAATCATCAAGAACAAGAAATTAATAGTTAAAAAGGCAGATTTTACATTGACTTGCTTGAATTTTTTTTTATTGAAACCCATTTTCCAAACCAAATCGTAGGTAGGCTAGGCCCATTAAAACCCGGGTTTAAACGGGTAACCCACCTACCTAATATAACCCACGAGCCATCCCTGTCTAAAAAAGCCACTATTTACCATGTCAAGCCATGGACTGGCTACAACGAGTACAGATGTGTGCTTGAGAGAATTCCATGCGTAGCCTCCCACAAAGTTGTTAACGCCTCGTAGAGAAATATTGAGGCTTATTTCACCGACGAATACCAATGTCAAGCTGAATGCGCTAAGCAAATGAATGGTCCGCCTAAACGTGGCATTCCATTCCAATCGTTCTCCAAAGTTAAAAAGTCCATGCACAAAATTCGTCAAGCCAATACAAAGGATGGGAGTTCCGGTGTAAATTGCGACGGTGCTAAATATCTGGATCAAACTGAGGTTGTTCATCACCTGTATAAATTGAAAGGGAAGAAGAAAACCACACACTTAATTATTGGAATGATAAATAAATAATGTTCATTACAGTTCATTCTATTCTACTACTACTACAGCTTACCTCCTCTTTCATAGCGTCCGAATAATTCTTGGTTGGCTCGAAGACTCCCCCTTTCTCATGCTTTTCAGTGATCATGGCCGAATAGTCTGCCTTAGCATCTTTCAATATCAACATTTTTCCACGGACGGCGACGAACAAGATAAACGTCAGACCGATAGTTTGGAGAAATTCCTAAGATAACAAAAACCCATGTCATATTTTAGACGAACGGAATGAGGTTGTTGTTGACAATTAAATGTGAATGACGCTCAAAAACTTACGCAGACATTGTGACGGTATTCAGAGTTTGACATCCTTTGGCGTCTCGGGGGTGAACGGGGGGAAGTAGCTCGGGCGGATGCTAAACGCGACATCTTTCAACTTTTAAAATCCTTTCTTTAGCTGAAACACGGTCTTATATTTTCAAGTATTTTTTTCGCAAATCCATAGGAAAATTAAAAAAGAGTGCAAGCATCTCAAAATCAGCAAGGCTTTAAAATTCAGTCGGTGAGTAAGGATCAAGTTTTTATTAAATGAGGCCGAAGCAATTACATGATGGCAATTATTGGTATATTTTTTCATTGTGTTTTAAATTATAAAAAACCTAATGAGGTCAAATTTATTCAACTTAATAATAGTATGAAAGTAAGTGCCGACACTTTGTGGCCTACTTTCTAATTCAATTTCACTTTTGAGAAAGTTTTACTTACATCTTTTTATGACGCAAGCTGTGGACTTTGACCCTGTCCCATGTTGTTTCAATTAATATGGACTTTTAAGGTTGAACTCCTCGGCAGTTATAACTTCGTTCCTGTTTAACTGTCATGTCCCTTTCACATAAGCAGGCAAATTGATGACTAAAGAAATGCTGGTATGATAATGATTTGAGTTGCCGGCTAAAGTCTCTACGCAAAAGTTGAATGTGAAACCCTTTTTCGATGGATGGATGCAAAATGCAAAACTCTATGCTCTACTACACCCAAAGGAAAACTACTATTCATAAAATGAAATTGTGAAATATCAGATGAAAACATTGAGTTTTTTATTTTAGTTTTGTATTTTAACCACGTCACTCACGTGTTGATCATCGTCATCCTCAACAAATTTTACAAAAACTTTAATGGGCCAAGTACGACAGCAGCTTCATGAATAAGTAAGTTGCTGCCAATCAGAAATAGACAAGTGTGGCAGAATGAATTCCAATAATAGACGGACACGAAATCTGCAACGCCTTGAAGGGACTTAATCAGGATTATTTCGCCGACTGCTGTCATTGTCGTAATTATTGATGTAACTGAAGTAACAGTTCGTAAGAAATGAATATCCGAAGCCAAATCTCGTTCTGTAATGTGTAAAAGCGGAAGTATAGTATTAGACAATGTAACTGGAATGAAGGGAGAGGTGGCTGTGAGGATTACTATCGCGTTTGACATCTTGATCCAATTCAGGTTCTCCATTGTCTGTAAACAAAGTGGAAGGAAAAAAGTTAAAATGTAGAACAATATAAATATACTGAAAGGCCATTTTATACCCGAAATGGTAGGTATAGAGTTTATGGTATTTTTTCTACCTTGTTTTTCATAGCCTCGGAGTATTCCTTTGTTGGTTCAAAAATTGGCCCGTTCCCTTCCTTCTCAGCGATCATGGCGGAAAGGTCTGCTTGAGCATTTTGCCAAATGGAGATTTTGTTAATGACGGCGATGAACATGAGGAAGATGAGAGCGGCTTTCCTTAAGTTATTCTCCTAAGATAAAATGATAAAAGATATTCATCACATAATAAATTGAATAACAAGGTATTACATTACAATCAGAAGCATGGCATTTGTAAATTATTTTGCAATTGGCCAAGAACAACTTACCCAGCCATATTTTCCAGCGTTGGGCTTCTTCAGGGGTTTCAGCAAAGTAGCTCCATTGACAGTTGAACGTGTATGCGGCATCTTTCAACTTTGGGAGAAAAAAATTTGTACCTGAAATGAGAATTTAATTATTTCGCGCAAATCCGTACGGAAATTAAAGTAGACACAGTACAGTAGCAACAAGACAATATTTAGGAAGGCTTTAAAACCCACTTAAGAAGTGCAAGTAAGAAGGATCAATTCAGAATGAGAAAGAAATAAGTTTAAGCGAGGTCGATGGCATATATGTAGGTATATTTTTATTATTCTTCAATGTATTAGAATAATAATGAGGTCAAATTTCTTTAACTTAACAATAGCATCAAAGCAACTGCCGCAGTTTTTCATGGTAATTCTTTTATCCAATTTCACACTTGGGAAAGTTTTAATTAGACTTTTTTGTGACGTAAAGTAGGACTTTGAACCTCTCCCTAATATCAAAAGAAGATTGAGGATGAAGGAGAAAGGTGGAGGATAAACGAATCCAATCTTACCTATTATATCTCTTTCAACCCATGATATCATATGAAAAGGCACTACCAATGTGGACATTGCATATATTCAACACCTAGTCGGCTCCCAAAAGAAGAAGAAATGCCTATACCCACCGGGTGCTGCTACAGCCTCTCATTTCATTTATGCACTTCCAACTTGCACTGCTGCGGGGTATCCAGCTTCCATCTACGTGCTGCAGCTGCATAATGCATGATTGAGTTCATCCACTTTTCCTTTATACATTTCAAACCTAATGGAGCTTGTTGAATGATCAAGACTTGCGGGGACTTTCCCTCCGTTGTAAATACTTCTGATGAGGGTGGGAGGGAGTTGTTGAGACAAACCATCTATTAAATTCCAAGAACAAAATCAAGTTGTTCTCACTCCATATTCGGTTGGGACAAACGATCAAGTGATAAGTGATGCAAGCAAGATGGAAATCAAATGAGGAAATTCTTCAATTTCCAGTTTTATAACTTAAAAACGACCAGTTAACTTTCCTGTAATTGTTGTAAATATATACCAGTCCACAATTTTTTATCAACCTTTATCGATTTCAAATGATTTAGTAGGGGGGCAGCGCGGTGCAATGGTATAGCGTAGCAATCTATACTGCTGTTACGTGCATTGGTCGCAGGTTCGATTCCTGCGGCCCTCCTTACATTAATGTGATGCGATTGGTGTTTTCCCCATAAAGTCGTTAAGTTTCTGATACTTATCGGCAAGTATGGTTTCCACCAATGCTGGTAAGATGATCTCTATAGAACCTTGCGTAATGGCTAATATAGAGTAAAGTCTATCGGTCAATAGCGTATTCCTTTACAATGATTCCTAGTTAGAGGCAAAAATCCTTACCTATCCTATCCCTAACCTGACTGAAAGTCCTTTACCTTCGAATCCTTCAAGGGATAATATCCTACTGAGTAGGTCCCCTTGTCGTACTCTCCTTAATTTTTTTTAGTACACATTTTGTTGCAATTAACCCCAGTAAAATGTTTTCAATATTCCATTCCTTCATAAGTATAATTTGTAATTTCTTTTATTCAATTCTAATGCATTATTGCTTGGAAAACATTATATCAACAATATTTTGACTTTTGTGCTATAATAAACTAAACTTTAATCAAAATCAAAATCGTCTATTTGTCCTCCGTTATTCTACTCTGGAGACGTCGCTAGGCTGAACACAGAATACGGAAAATCATCATTCCATTATCGAGGAATCCAAGCATGGAACAAAATACCAAACGAGATTAAACAAATTGAAAACTTCGTAAGATTCGATCAAAAACTACGCCAATTTATAATTAAAACTAGAAGCAGTGATTTTAAATTTTATTAATTTTAATTTTATTTTGTTAGACATATTGACACGTATTTAAAAATAATAATAATATTAGCTAAAACTATTTTGTTTTCTCCATATAATATAGTTAGAAATTTTGTGACCTGTTTATGAAAACAATGTTGTATTACATTATGAACACTGTCACTTGAATAAATACAGCAATTCAATTCAATTCAATCTAAGACAAAAGTAATGGTTATGATGGGGATCCATGCCTTGAGGAAAGTAGCATTGACACTTTAAGCATAAAGTCCCTTCCGACCCTTCTTCATGAAGTCGAAGATGGTTGTCAAAACCTTGCTCCAATATCGACTCAAAACGACAATGAGAACAATTTTATTGTAAGGCACGAGACCCTTCTTTACTCTCCTTCGAGTTTAAGGGGAGGGTTGCTCTTGCTTTTGAGAAGCAAACTGATTTGTACCACCTGGATGTTGTTGTTCCATTTCTTCTGGGACTATGACCTCTTCTTTCACCTCCGTTTTCCTGCAATTGATTGTCTTTCTCGGGGGACAGCGATGATAAATACCCTGCTGGTGCATTTTGAGTCGTTCTGGAAGCAAGTAAACTCCACAATCAGGACATGGGATTGCTGAGCAACCTGCTTCATGCAGTTTCAAACGTTCTTCTATCAAACTAATTTTATTATGGCCCCTGACGATGAACGGGCACAAAAGGCAATTGAGTCTTGTTTTGGTTTGGCCCCCAACTTTTTCCTTGTATTTACTGAAATTCGGGTTTGGATTATTAGATAACATTTGATCTTGATCCTTCTGCATCTTCTTTTTCCTAATTTCACTTCTCCGTTTCTTTGCAGCTGAGATAAACTCGTTCTTTTGTAAGTTCCTTAGATCCTGATTAACGTGAGTGCGTCAGTGTGGCAAGCTTTTCTAGATGGACGTGAGTCCCACAGTCTGGACAAGGGCTTGATTTCACATCCTTCTCGTGCACTTTCAGATGACTTCGGAAATTTCGTGCGTGTATGGTTTTGAATGGGCATTGAGAGCACTGATGGGTCTCAAGCAAAGATCTTGCTGCTACCAAATCACTTCTAGAATTAGAACTACGCTCCGGGTTTTGCATACTTTCTTTAAGTTCCAGTTCGCTCCCTGACTTTGCGTTATAGAAGAATAATGGTGGAGAAGAGTGGTAATGATCAACAACTTCCGTTTTGATAACCGTTTCTCCAACGTTCAATAAAATCATTTCACTTTTTATTTCAGGAGGAGGAGAGGCAACATCACTACTTAGTTCTGGTTGAAGTTTATTTGTATTCGACACCGCTTCAGAATCATCAGTATCATCAATATCATCATCATCACTGATGTTGTCCTCACCAACGGAAGCTTCTGGCTCTGGTGTTTCCAATATTGTTTCTCTCTCCAAGTGGGATTGAACATGAGTCTGAATTAGGTCAACTTTTCTTGTAGAATACGAGCAGTATTGGCATTGGTCCTTGAAGCTGCCGTCCCTAAAAGATGAATAGCCTGCACCGGAACCTTCGGGGAGAGGTGCAAAGTTACTTTAAGTTTTCTTACTCTTAAAACTGGCTTTGAAACCTTCTTCTCAAGTACTTTTATCTTCTCAGTTATCTTTTGGTTCTGACTTGAGGAGGGAGTTGTTGTTGATGAGGTATTGGTGGTGCGGCTTTCCACTATATTCTTTGGTGCAAGGTTCGACTTTAATTTTTCGGGTGTCATCATGATGCTTTTCTACCTTAAATACGATTTTATCTTTAGTCTTTCAAGTACTTTAAAAATTGATGGGATATTTCACCAATAAACACTAGAATTTCAAGGGTAATCAACCCTAAAACTAACAAAAGAAGGGATATGATACGGTCATCAAGAGTTAATACTACAACTCTTACTTCCAAGTGTTTATTATTGTCCCTGAAAACTTTGTTAGTATATTGTAATTGGTGACTATTAAATAAATTCGCCCAAAACATGCGTATTCCACTATCAAAGTACATCCTGCTCAAAATCCCTGTAACTTGTTGACGGTTAATGCCAAAGACTTTCAGGTAGCTACCACCAACTTGATACTTCTTGGGCAAAATTTGGCAATTTGTTTTCCCCTCAAACTTCATGAGCCCTCTCTTTGATTGATAAAGTCCAGTGACCATTTCTTGATGAATTGTATTTGTCTGGTTGACTGCGTCGGCTGAATAATTTTGCCAGTATTTATAAGAAAAAATGTCACCGTTGAATTTTTCTCTTTTTAACATTGGTTGGAGATGACTCGCTGTTCGAATCCAATTGGAACCTTGGTCCATTTGATTTTTGACGAGTTTGTATCCATTATCCAATAGATCAGTTAAAGTTTCTTTGAGAATTGGACTAGAAGGAGCTATCATTTTCCCTGTCATGTCATCCGTATAAAAGAAGGCTAGTAGAAAAGAAGCGTATATAAAAACTATTTTGTAGCCTTGAAAATGTTGGGAGCCTTGCTGAAGCATTATCGAAATGATTTCGGTTATTACTTCAGCCGTACTTTCCGTTCCATAAGGAAATAAAAACTTGGAAATGATGAATAACAACACCATAGTTACGCAGATGGCTATCCAGATGTACAAATCAAATGGATTCCCTAAAATCTTGAAAATATCATGGGAGATAAATTTCTTCTGTTGTTCACAATAACCATATTCCCAAACACCAACATCTTCCATAATTTTTTCATCAACTCCCTCCCCAAATTGGACCAAATTTTCACCTTTTTGATGCTTAACGTCAGTCACATGAAGCACCAAACCTTTAAAGTGATATAGATCCCCACCAAAGGGAATTTTACCCCCAAAAATTATCGTGTAATTTAAATTCCTCCCCATTTCAAATGTTAGTACGGCATTCGGCTGCAAGCAATGTTTAAGTAGAATATCTTCCTTCACACTTTTAAACATATGTTTGGTGATTGTGGGTAATGGAAAGCGACAAAATACATTATTATCTTCATATTTACTTCCTGTAGGCCACAGTTCAACTGCGAAGAACGGTCGTTTCTGAAATTTTTCCAGATGCGTAGGTTGAGGATATGCATTCAGTAAAAAGTTTGTTAATACTGGTCTAAATGGATTCTGAGCAAAGATA
This sequence comes from Orchesella flavescens, assembly GCA_964034955.1. Taxonomy (NCBI): domain Eukaryota; kingdom Metazoa; phylum Arthropoda; class Collembola; order Entomobryomorpha; family Orchesellidae; genus Orchesella; species Orchesella flavescens. The sequence goes on from OZ035957.1 coordinate 31,032,583, forward strand.
ATGGCTTTATCAATGCTGCAATGAAGGCAAGCCCATTTACATGATATTGGAGTAAAACTGCTTCGTCTCAACTCGACAATAAATGTGAGAACTGGGGAATTCAGGATTTGGTCACGGTGCCAAATGTTAACACCCCAGAATTGATAGTAAGTGAGGGCAAACAGAAATGTGGGTTTTCCATTTAATGGGAAATTTCTTTTTCCAGCAACGCCAAACAGCCAAGATTTCCAAATCATGAAGTAATTTAATTCGTGCCCGGCTTGTGCTTGCATGGACAAAGGTGAAACTATCTGAGATAAATCGGTGAGGATGATGTTGCATAATTCAGTGGAATATTTTAATCTGTCTGCAACATAGTGGGATTCGTCTGGTGGAACAACTTTCCCATCTTCTGTGATTGAGTATGGTGAACTACCATTTGTTATAACCCAAAGCAAGTTGGAATCTTGTTGGTTGTTTTCTACCACGTTGTTTAGTGCTTCAACCTCAATCGTTTGTTCAATCGGAATTGTTCGGCGGTCAACATAAATTGTGCAGGAATTATACTTGAGCTTGTTAATCGATAAGTCTATAGAAACGCTTTCCGTATTGTGTACGATGATTGGGAAGAGAATTAAAAGAAATAAAAAGTTAGAATCCATTTTGTTTCTTTTTACTGTATTTTTACGCGATGGAAACATACAAAGGAAAATCTATTTCGAGTAAAAAAAATAATGAAGATCAAAGAAACTTTTAGTTTTCCAGGTATTTGTAACCATTCCAAGAAAGACATGGGCTGTGTGTCTGGTTGAAGTTTTAAAACTGAGCGCTGCTTATCGAAACTTTGGTTTAACTTAAAATTATGGTTTGGCCAACACCAGACGACGGAAATTTATTTAATTGCTTTTTTTAGGTAGATAGGGAAACTCTTACAGGGCAAACCAATTTTTGAAGCAATTAGTTTTGTAGATTTGGTTGCTGATGTGAAGCCAATTTATTTAGTGGTAGATTTGCAATTAAAATAAGCTGAGAAAATTAATGCATATACATTTATTTTATAAGCCTGAATCAATACGTCTTCCTGAACGATTAATCTAAATAAAAAACGGGGCAAAATACAACAACTTTTCATAAAACCAATGGAAAAAGCCATGCCGTGATACATGCATAGTGGCAGATGTGAAAATAATTTTGTCTGAAAATACTTTATTTTTGAACGATCTCAACAACCGAATCTGTCAATGCTCAGGCTCCTAATTAGGGCACGAGCTTTTTATAATTTTTCATTAAATTAGCTATAACTCCTACGAGGTACAATGAATTTGAAAATGGCCACGATGGAAAATTAGCAAATTAAAAGCATTTATTTGTTATGGGAAAAAATATTTTTTAACTTCAACATTTTTTGTTATAATGAACGAGAAACGTGTGTACTACTTATATTCAGTCAAATTATGTATGTATGTTTGTAAGCATACATGTGAACTAGCGCATTAGTGTAAAGCTTAACCGGTTCTGATATAAGCCGCAGTTAGTTATTGCGTGATATCCAAACTAAGCCAAGCAATTAATCACAGGAAATGAAAGCCTATATTTTAATTATAAGCTGTCTGGCTTTGATAATTTTTTGTCATTTAGCATTAGAGAAAGACATCAGCTTACCGCCAACATTCAATCGTTTTTTAACTTTCATAGTTTATCACGTAAAGCCACATTACTCCTTGATTCTCTATTTCGCCATACTGTCATAAACTACAAATTTATTCCTTCGTAATTTTTTCTTTAATTCTTCTTATTTCCATGCAATAAGATATGGGAGATGAGATGAATGACTTCTCATAAATAGCATTGGAGATTAAGACGTGTGTATTAATGTGTATAGCAAGAAGCAAAATGTTCAATGCCCTTTTCTCCTTCCTCTGGTCTTATCTAATTAGCATTTTAGGCTAATAGGTAAGACCTGAGGAATTGACAAGATTATATCCATCACTTGTGCTTGTGCATGCTTACTTCCCTAACCATTGCATTTTCTTTATACCTAAAAAATAGTGTGTAGCTGGGTTCCTTTCTTCAGCTCTAGCTGGAAAGGGACAGTGGCAGATATGCAAATGAGCACTTGTGCACACAAACTGTACCCGAAGTGAGTACAATGCCTTCTGTCATGCATACACATGCTAAAAGGTATGGTACATATATTGGCTTCAGTCACTACAATAAATATTGAAACAACGACATCATTGCTAATTGATTAAATAAATACTAAATCTGGTTCAAATAAGCATTTTCCCAATCACTGATGAATACAGAATTGGCTTACATCATTGATTACGCTTACTTCCCAGGTAATCCATTTGCTTGTACATTAATAAATTGTTCAATATGTATAATTTAAAGGATAGGCATATAGATTCATAAATTACTGATTTTTAATTTCCTGATCACTTAAGTATGTTGATTACTAATTAGCACTCCAGGGAGTGCAGTGCCAATTAGCACACCAAGGGTACTAATTACGAATTAGAATTCATGCGAGTGCTAATTAGCACGTTGAGTCCTGATTGACCGTGCCCTGATCGTCAATATCATCATCATCACCAGTTAATTATGTAAGTAAGGGTCATTTATAGTTACTTGTATGCATTCGAGAAGAACCATGCAACCAGAAGATCAAACTATGGATCTCGATACCCCAACTGAAGGAGGGAACATAAAAGGTGTCTTTAAATGTATCATCTGGCAATCAGCAAAGTATACATAAAATCTTCAACTCAATCTTCTGCCTTTTCAATCATTTACACAGACACACACAATACAACGTCGCACACACACAAGACACATCAGTTCATTCAATAAATAAATTTTTAAAAAAACATTTGTTTTAAATTCAGTTATGTTTTTGTCGTATATTTTCAACGCTGACTTGATTTGGGTCGTATAACAGTAACGCTCATGTTGATTACATGAAAAATCAGAATTTTTGTTACACGACTGTGACTGTCGACTATTGGTGTTTGGTACCGGGTCGGGTGTTTTTTACGTTTTTTTTATTGTTTATCGATTTCAAAACTGTCAACTGTGGAACGGAAGAAGATTAAAAGGTAATGTTGAAGGCCTCATTTTCATTATTTATTGACGAAATTGGACTTGTGTTATAAAGTTTTTCAATAATTTGTCATTAAAGGGATTCATAGTTACTAATCACTTATCTGACCGTACCGTCAATTGTTTAAAGTTGCAGGGAACGAGCAACTTGTTTCTTGTCACCAGTAGATTGCGACGATAAGGATTCTACTCTCAGTGTCCAGAAGCAACTTTGCCACCTCCTGTAATTCTTCGTGTGTCGAAAAAGCTATCAATCATCATTTGTCATTGAATAATCATGATTAAGTTGTTCTCATTGAAGAAGCAGAAGACAAACAATGGGGAGTCGTTGACGAGCTTATCCTCATCTGGACCGAAGAAATCATCACCTGCTCAGTTGAGAGTTATGAAAGGTATTTTAGCACTTTAATAATTATGCCAGTGGATGAAAATAAGATTTTATTAAAAATTGAGAAAGAATGAACATTTATTTTTGGCAGATCTGAATGAGTTGAACCTTCCAAAGACGTGTTCCACAGAATTCCCCGACCCTGATGATTTGCTCAGCTTCAAGTTAATCATCTGTCCTGACGAAGAGGTTTACAAAGGAGGACGATTCATGTTTACTTTCAAGGTTGGAGCTAACTACCCCCATGATCCCCCGAAAGTAAAGTGTGATACGAAAGTGTACCATCCAAACATTGACCTCCAGGGAAACGTCTGCTTGAACATTCTCAGAGAAGACTGGAAGCCCGTCCTGACTATCAATTCCATCGTTTATGGACTGCAATACTTGTTTCTTGTAAGGAAATAAAAATTGCGCAGCTTGTCAAAGCTTTAAACCATGCTTACGCTCATGCTAAACGCTAACATATTGTTTTGTTTCTCTACTCCTGATTCCAGGAACCGAATCCAGAGGATCCATTGAACAAGGACGCAGCGGATGCACTTCAATCGGACAAGCGATTATTTCAATCAAACGTTTCGAAACCGATGCGAGGAGGTTATGTAGGAAGTGTAAAGTTTGAACAGTGCCTGAATAAGTAGTAGCATTTCAATTAACATTTGTGGCTATGATATTTGCTAAATTTACAAAATAATATTTGATCTTCCATTTTTGACTGACTACAATTATTCATTAATGCTAATTGCCAGCCAAGTTTCATTGAGACTGCGAGTAGAGTAATTGAATAACTAACCAGCTATCCCACCCGTTTTATGCAATATAATGATTTGATTTATTCAGTTAGTACTACTATTACTTTTGATACTTAATGCTATAATATGCAGTATAAATAAATTTTCCATGTATTTATGATTATTTTCATGAAATATTAAAACGAATGTGAAGTAAGTGACAAATCGTTCAGCATGTATATTTATAATTAACTTTCTTTTTGGTTCATGAATTTGTTTGAAAGTCATTCGACGTAGAATTATGAAGACGATCATGATTAGATTATCATAACTGATAAGTCCACCATGAACTACAAATTCCAGCACATTTGCAGGATGACTGAAGAACCATATTTGCAATTCGTTTTTGTGTAAGAAATATTATATTGCTATTACTTATAAGGAAATGTGTTGTGTCACAGGTCACACAAAATGAGAAATGAGAAACATTTGCAAAATAAAATATTTACGTTATGATCAGATTCCGAAGGGTGGCATCTTATCGCCCTGTTAGAAACGTTTAAGCCATTAATATACGTAATAAAGGTGAAAATCAAACGTAGCACGTTAAATTAAACTAATAATTCTTGTTCTGTTGCATGTGCTTAACAACTAGACGCTTATCTTTGATCCGTAATGTACAAGGTGGTTGAAGAACGATGACGAACCCTGCGTAATGTATATACACTTTCCTGCTTTTAGGTCTGCACTTCTTTGGAATTGGAAATCCCACGTCTGCTGTCGCAAAATTAACAGACGATTAAAGGCTGGCTTGTTTCAGTTAAATAATTTGGCTGATTATTATTTATTTATTATTTATCTGTTCTTTGTTCGGAAAATGTTAGCATGAATTACAAAAAATTAATTAATTTTATTGTGTTACTTGAGAATCTAGAAAAATTATCGTCGTATTCAAACTGTATTACTGTATTTACTTATGATTTGCAGATAAGTGATGAGATGCTGAGGTTTATCAGCATCTTTATAACATGTACCCGATTTCCAAGCGTGGATCGTCAACAACAGTCAACAATCCTCCTGTTCCCTATTTTACAGCTGTGCAAACTTTTGAAAATTATTTATTCTATTCGCTGTCAATTATGGTTGTCATATCTCCTAATTCAATTAATTACTAATGTTAATTCGTGTTCTAATAATCATTAATAAAGTTAATTGTTAACTACCAAGAGTTCCTTGACACTGTGATTAAAATTATTAATAAAGATAGATCTGGAATGAAGAATCACGCCGCCCCACAAGTGATAAGAAGAGATGTATAGAGAGGATGAGATTTAGCTTGGGCGTATGAATGGGAATAGGACTGGTAGCTTTGTTTCCTGGACTACTATTTCTACTCTACAACAAGTAATGGAATATTTTATTTGCGGTTATTGCACAGACTTTCGAAGAATCAAAAGGCTACCCAAATCTATTTCATCTCTAATAGTTACAAATATAAGTCCCGTTTGAGCTGTCAAGCGAGATGGTTATGCATTTTGCTCAGTCAAAAACAATTAAAATATTTGCAAGTGTGTCACACTGTCACAAAGTAGAATGAATAAATTTCCATTCAAAGTCATAAGTGCAGAGTGCGCTGAAAATGCAAACGAAGAGTTTGCCTTCCTCAATCACTGCAACGTCACAGATTTCCTAACTTGTGTTAAAAAATCGTGTTACACGTTACGGAATGACCAGCTACATATTTTGAAGTTTTTTAAGACCAATTTATTGGGCTTGAAATCCGAAGTCGACAATTGTTTAAACCGTGTCATTGGTCAAGAGTTGGAGATACAAAATTCTTCCCAAAGTTCACATCAGTCACGAGTAGAAAAAGAAGGTGAAAATGAATGTGCTACTATTGTTGTAAATCAAGAGCAAAGCCGGGCAGAAAACATTGTCATTCACGGCCTTGACCATTCTGACTTGCAGGATGAATCAAAAAAGTTGAACTTTATTTCCCATTTCTTTCAAAGTGCATTGAAAGTAAACATACAAGCAAAATCAGTGGATGTTAAACCGATCAACGGAACTGATAAATTCATCACAATCGTCAAACTCCAGTCAAAAGTGCAGAAACGATTAATATTTGGTAATTGCCATTTGTTAAAAAACTATTGTAAAAAGATATCCATAACAGATGACCTTAATTCCACTGAACGAAAACTCCTCCGGGCCCAACGAGCAAACAGTGAACAAAATTCTACCTCTACAGAAGTCTCGGAGGACGAAATGTCCCAGAGTCTAAAAGCAGTCCGTAGAAAGCGTCACAAAATATCAGAAAGTAAAGTAGTTTTGAAGTTAACAGTTGATCCTGATTCACCGGAGCAAAAATCTATTGATCAAGATGATAAGCCCCAAAGCAGAAGATGTCATTTATTTGAAAATCATGAGCAGCATTGTCCAACCTGGGAAAGTTTTTGGGAATCACCCGAAACAACATCAAAAGCGAATGACCTACTTACCATAGGAAAATCACACGGATATGACAACGATGTTTTGCACAGCTTATTTGCATGTTATGCAGATTATAGTGAAAAGAGAGTTAAAAATGCAGATTGCATATGTCAAGAGTTTTGGAACATGCCATTCTGCGAACTCAGCCAAAAGTTTGAGCGTGGAGTGAATAAGAAATTCGTCAAGAAGTTTAAAGCTGTAATGAAGTCCATTCAGAGCATATGGAATGCCAACCAAAGTGATCCTGAAGATTGCTTTTGTCATCACATCATCAAACAGACGTGAGCAAAGTCCTTTGCCAACCAAAAAATTACATGTCCAAATGTCCAATACATGATATGAGCCAACGACATTAACACAAGCTTAATGACAGCAATAAAAATTTATGCAATAATACTACTATTGTATCATTCATTTAGTCAACTTGTATGAAATTATTGTCAAATAAGTTAAACGTCTTTATGTATGAACTTCGTCACATAACCATTTGTTACTATATTCTCATTATATATATCAAACGGAACTCTGTAATTTGAAATATATGTTTTTTGTTATCTGAATTGAATAGGCTCCATGGGCCAATGGCCTCAACAGCCTGAATAAATATCTTATCTATCTAGCTACAAATATATTTTAGATCTGATACCAATGCAATCTCCAGTCGCAGTCCACAAAAGTCCGAAAAATCGCTGTCCATATTACATTGCCCCTACGACAACAAAAGCATTAAACTGCTAGTAAGCAGGCCCAAAGACGTAGCTGAAGAAGGCGTTGAGTGATCGCCTTCAAACCCCCTCCCCCATGTCCACCAAATCTCCTCCATCACCTCTCTCTCTCTAAACCCACCTCCGCGATCCTCTCCCAACGTATAGTGAAAGCATTACTTGTAGAATACCATTCCGGATTATGCATTTATGCACAAGCACATGCACTTTGCTGTGCTTTCGTATACGTATACGTTTCAGCCGTTGAGTTTCGATGAGTTTCTAAACTCTAGCGCCTATAACTTTCGAACCGTTTGACCAATTTGTCTGGAAAGTATTCGCAGAGGTCATCTTGAGTAGTACTACATGTGTACCAAATTTGGTCCAATTCGGTGACCAGGAGAGTGCACACGGACAGACAGACAGACAGACGGAGACCCTAATAGCAAAGCCTTCATAGATTACTTGGCCCATCCTTAGCTCATGTACGGCATGAGCTGTATCAGTGGGCAATGTATAAGTAAGGAAAAAAATACTTGGCCCATCCAATTAAATTGCATGGATTTCAAGAACTCATACTCTGTAAAAATCAACAAAGATCGAATTTAACAAAGACATGGGCCAGACATGGCCCATGAATGTTATGCGTCGCGCTCTTTATTTTCAACAATGCCCAAGAGTCGAACATGATTGGTCGATGCTTAGGACGTGCTGCTCTGCGTTTGCAGTAAGTTTACTTGTCAGGAAGGATAGTTTTATGCATAAATCATTGCTCATCCTTTTCATTTCGGTCATTTGACTTGTGCGGATGTTCGATTCCAACCAAAAAGACTTGAAAGCAACAGAGCTAAATTCTTTTTGTTTTTGTGTTCGCTTTTTACTATTTTTTGCTCCATTTTCTACCGACCAGTGCCAATTCACTTTTTGTGTTTCGTTGGTGAGGTATTTAGTTAATGGACAGTTTTGAGATTGGATTTACAACTTTAAAGTGAGTGTCTCCAAACAAGTTTAGCTGTTCCATGGGAAAGGAAACGATCAAATTTATTTTGGTAAGTTATAATACATTTCTTATTGTCATTGTATACTATAAATATGGAAATGGTTTAGCAATGTGGATGATGCCATACTCAGGTGATCATGTTTTTTCCTCTTTTCTAGCTCAAGTAAGTCTACAAATAGCTACAACCGTCAATCAGAACATTTAAGGTGAAAATACATTACACATTGTAATTTATATTTAATACAACTCTTAATTCAATGTTATTTTTTAGGTTGATAAACAAAAATGTTCTATTGCTATTTTCAGAAATATCAAACAATGACTTCAAAGCCGTATGCTATTGTAGACTTTCCAGCTGAAGGAACATGTGAAGTGATACTAACTATATGGCTAATCAACACCAACAGTTGCCGGTACCCGAAACTTGCGCCGTTTCAAAAAACGAAGCTCATCAAGATCTGTACACCCCCTCCATGCGATGTGAACGATGACAAATGGGAAGTTTACAAAGTTCGTGTGTAAACATATGCAGGTAAACCAAACAAATTTTTTACGGAGTGTGTCAAAACAATTATAATTAAGTCAATAATCATTACTTTATATTGCTTTAGATACCTATGCTAAAGGAAGGCAAAAGGCAACCTACGCCGAAGACACGTCCAATTTGGAATCTGAGGTCGATGAGAATCGTTTGCGCAAGTCCCAAAAATGAGTGTACAAGTCTCAGACTGAGGCAATACCTTCGGTAGGAATTCGAAAGAAGACAACTCAACCGTACGGAGGAAATTTTTGCCGTCATTTGAATTTCAATCTCCTCGTAATCCATTGATCCAAGACTTCCGTGAAAATTCTACGAAAGGTAATTACTTTTAAGTTAGCTAACAATTGATTATTACGTAATTTACGAGTAGTTATAATATACCGATTTTTTTAAAAATTTTAGCTCAAACTGGAACACCATCATTATGTTTGGCTCCTGGCTCGGGAAAAACAACAAAATTTTGGAGGCAGTCGAACCAGGATTGAGCCCGTGTGTCACAAACAATACCGCTTATCAAATCTTTCCAAGTTCTTCACAGTTCTCAGTAACTCGTCCCACGAAAGTTACAACGGGGTCTTCACCACTGCCAAGTTCCCCAACCGGAAATACACCAGTCAACTCGCCAGTTAACTTTGCGACTCCCACTTCACGGTATTCTGGATCAAATGCACGGATAGCACCTGTGACGAACCCATCCCCAGCTGACAGTAAGTAAAAATGATTACTTTTGTATTTACTTATGTTCACTCAAGAAAATTGCACATTTTAATTTCTTATAAATGACAGAATTTCAGGCAACAGTTTTACGAGCGTTAAGTGGACTACGACAAGATGTGCAAGCTCTTCCTTCGGCGATACTACAACGTCCAATTGGAAACGAAAAGGATGCAACAGCTGGAAATTTAATTCCTGTAACAATCTGTAATTGTTTTTAACCAAGAATGGTAGTTATGTTGTAGTCAATAGTATAACTGGTGTTAAAGGCGATCCTTTAATTAAGTGTCAAGTCCTTAAAATTAATCCTGTTGATGTGTACCCTTGTAATAACTTAAATGTAGGTTTATGTTTCGTTGAGTTAAGTACCACAGAAATAATTTTAAGCTGTGAACAAATTTTACGTGTCATGTTACCCTTTGAAGGGAAATACTTATGTATACCATTCACAAGTCATCTGTAATAAAAATGTTTCTGTATTATTTTCTGTTTAATTTTTACCTTTCTTCAGCATAATTGATGAGACAAATGTGTATTTTAAAAGCATCAAATCGATTCTTTTGAATGAAAAATTAAACGGCCGAATTATGGGCCATGTAAGGCATGTTGGGATTTTAACAGTAGGATTGCATGGCCAATCTATGGGCCTTGTGTGAAACCTTACTTATGTCAGGCCTATGTATGGCTGCGTGGCCAAAATGTAGAATGGGCCAGACATCATGGCTTGGATGGGCCTTACATCAGCCAAACACTTTTGCTATTAGGGGAGACAGGCGGTTTGAGTAAAACCATTACTTAGCTGATTGCTCCCGCTTCAGCTACGTAATAAATGATTCAATTTTAAATTTGATTTCAGTTTAGGTTTTATTTGGATTTATTTTCAACGAGAAAATGCTAAATTTAAACAAAATATGTAGTCGTATATGTAGGGGTAAGAGGTTTGTAAGGTTTCAAAACTTAATGTAACCCAGAATAACCCCAACATTACATTTTTGAAGGAAATGTTATATTAGATGACCACCCCAAACAGGAAATTGTTAATTATTATAAAATGATTGAACAAATTAGTATGAGTGTTTCGGGTTTTATTTCCCTAAGTGATTGAATAATATTTTTGTGACAACTAAACAAGCTGACAGCTTAAAAATATATTTAGTAAGCTATTAGAATTCTGTGAATAATATTCCCACGTTGTCCAAAACAAAAGGTTTTGGGAAAAAATCAATGAACTCACCAAAATGAATTAATTTTTTTAACCAGCTTCTTATACATTAGCCTATAATATATGTCCGTTACTCCAAGTAAATTTGCATCTAAATGTTTACAAAGCCCAAAGTTTATAAGTAAGCTGAAACTTAAAGACTAACATGAATTGATTCTAGATTATAAGAAATATGTTAAACATGCGAAGATGGCTGACATCTCAATTAAACCCTGCATTAAGCAACGGCTAAAATGCTGATTAAGAAGTCAATTGCTTGTGCAAAAAACCGTGCAAAAGTGTCCTTCCGAATGTTAAAGAAGGGATGGGCCAATTTTACATCCAGTCTCTGACAACTTTTCCCAAATTTGCTCAACATCGACCGCCTACTACACAAATGGTCAAGTTGGCAAACAAAAGTCTTGGACCTTTCAAACAACCGGCTTATTTCAGTTGATTCAACATACTCACAGAGTAATGGACAGAAGACAGCTAGAAGTATTGCTAGTGACACAAATATGCCCCCACCGAATACCACATCTGGAGCTTTCAATATACTGACTGCTCCGCCAAGAAACACAACGAGGCAAGCCACGTGGTGAAATGACATAAGAACTGAGGCGAAAGAATCATTTACAAGATTGTTGAAAACCTGCTGAGTTCTGTACATTTTGACCAAAGTGAAGTCATCCAATATTCCAAAATACCTGGTGTGAACCAAATTGATCGTGGTCGGAATCTTGTTTGTCTGCGGGTCACGCTGTTGAGATACTGCTACCAAGCTCTCTGGCGTTAAGCCAGATGTCACGGTTTGGGACAACAGAAGATATGATATTAATGTGATGGCTATATTGAAGATAACGCCCGCAGCATCGGATACAATCCACATGATGAATAGAAGAAACGGTACGAATCGTGGTTGAGGTGAAACATTCACCTCCAACCATTCCTCAATCATAGCATGGGTTGGCTCAAATCCGACACAGAAGAAAGTCACAAAAAGAGGCGGAATGATAGTTGTTTGCACTCCGACCAGCAGAACCAGGTATCCCGCGTTATCAACGTAGATTTGATCGGCATGGCTAAGCCGACGGTTTGCTCGACGAATTAGTTCTGTACGAAAATTAAAAAGGGTTTAGAAACTTAATAAAAATATATTTTAAACATGCAGAAATTAACTTACCTTCCACCTGGTCCGAGTAGCAGTAGAGTTCATTAAGCATGTTCATTATGTTGGGCCAATTTTCATTGATTAGATAGGAGAACAATAAAACCGCAGTTATTAGGAAGTTTTCGGTCCAACCAAGCATGAATATTAACAAGTTTGATGGCGTCGTTAGGTATTCCTTATTTGGTACTTTGAGAATCAAGAAAGTTGTCATGAGGATTGTAAACCCGCATCTTGTAGTTAGAACCAGTTGTGCGTTCCAACGAAGATATTGACTTGCTGGAACAAAACGTTGTCTATGTTTGCTCCAGGTCCAGTAACAGGAAGCAGAGAAGTACTTCATTAACTTAAGTCTCTGGCGCACAACGTTGCGGAATGTTGAGTTGATCATTTTTATTGGACTACAACCAAAAGTAATGAAAGTATTTGATGCACAAATGACCGAAGACTGAGTTGAAATAATCCATTTTTGGGTCTGCTAAACATTTTTTTTTATTTGCGATAGATTTTCGTGTAGTTTTAAATTGAAAACTGAATAATATTTTAGGCCCTCGTAAAAATGATGGTTATGAGTGCCTTAAAAAATTAGATGCTTCCGTAATCGAGTTAATTATATTCGTTGTTTTTAAAGCCGATATTCATGCTTCCATTTTAATCCAAACGGAGTAATAATTTTAAACCGTCGTAACTCTATGGTTGTGGACTCCTTGCAAATAATAAAACTATATTCCATTTGATCAAATATGTTAAGTCATGTTAAATATAATGAACATGTTTGATGAAATGGAATATTGTTTTGTATACGAGTTTAGATAATCGAAAAAAACTTTCATGTATAAGAAGTTAATCATTAAATATAACTAAAATCCATAATATGGAGGCACGTAGTCCCCAAAGAAAATTTCTGTAATAAACTTTACCAATCCTTAAAACTGATTGGTTTTGTAGAATTTATTGCAATTAATCCATAATCAGTGAAATCAAATTAAAGCCAAGGATATGCTGATATTTAAATTTCCTGCCAATGGGGTTGTGGTAGGAGGATCCCTTTCACCTAAGGTGACCAGATTTTCCAAAGCCGAATGGAGGACGCTGAGAAGTTTTTGAACTCATGTATTAAATAACAGCGGCATTTTTTCAATTTTCAGTCAGGTTGGAACGTTTTTTATGAGTTTATTTATTTTTCCGAAAATGTCTATTATTTAGCAATCATATGGAATCATATGGAATCATCAATGTATCATATGGAAAAATGAGATTTAACTCAAATGTTAAAAGTTTGTTGTGTAGTAGAAATTTTGTTAATTTTTGATATAGTAAAAATTTGTTATTCTGCATCGCATAGTTAAATTACCGTTTTTTCGTTTACTACAAGACTTTCACAAATTCTTGGTACCTCATGAATTCTGATAGTGAAAGTTTGCAGCCCTGTTGGCTATTTTCCTTGCACAGAACCTCAATGTGTTTAAATCCTTCGGATAAAATTCGTTAGCAAGAATATGCAAACCAATAAGACATACTTCACAATAACGGTTCATTGAAATAATACACATTTATTCAAATCACGAGTTTCTGGAAAGCCCATCAGCTTTTTGAATGCTGTTGCACTCTCCATTTCTATTTTTCATCCATGGTTTGTCCAAGAGTGACTTTAAAACCTACAGAAAACAGTATACTTGGTTGTATTTGGTCAGAAAAGAGAAAAATTGGAGAAAAAATTGACAACTAATTATAAATTTTCAACAAATTTTACTATTTTGGTATCAGAATTACCATTTTGTGCGAATTTATGATTTTGGGGGACACAGTTCTCAATGGGGGACGTTTTGGGGGACACTTTTTTTCGGGGGACAGGCAACTTGAATGGTGGACTGTCCCCCTCAATGGGTGACGTCTGGTCACCTTAAAGAAAGGGGAAAGAAATATATGCTTAAGATGCTTTTAGAAGTCCACCACAAAAGAGAGTTTCTTCCGAGAAGCTCTGGAAGATCATCTGGAAGCTGTAAATTAGGTTGCCCACACTCGACTGCTCAGTCGAGTTGTGAGCATCGTTCACAGCTCACAGAGAAAAAGGAGATCATCATCATGCAGTGTGAGATGAAATGTACCTAAAAGCACTTATTTCATTTGTATGTTATAATAAGCAAATGTACCTAAGAAAAGAAAAACATTTATTTTCCTTTGACAAAAAAACACAAGTTGCAATGAAACGTGATGATGACGCTCCCAAGTGTTCAGACTTAGGGAAGGAATTTGGCAGGTGTTTAGACTTGTCAATCCCAAGTGGTGCATGGGAACTACTGGATAAGCCAGCTACAAGTGTTCAGACTTGTAGTTGAGTTAATTTTAAGCATGAATGTAAAAGTCCTGGGAACCAGGCAAAGGACCCAGCGGAAGTTAACGAGAGAGAAAGAAAAGACCACGAAAAGATTGATGTAAAGAGTTTTTCTTCAAGGCTAGCAGAACGCAAAAATAGTCAGTTAGTTTCAAGGAGTATTGGTGGAAAGATCTCTCTCATTCTCAATCGTGTTATTAGGATAAGCTATTGCAAAATCTATTAAACCATTTATAATTGTATTCAAAATTCTTATCTCGCCCCGGCGTGACAAGAGTTCACCACATAAACTAAAAGTTATTGTGTATTCGCTCTTTATTATTAGCTCCAAATAAATAAAACAATTCGGCAAACAATTGGCCAAAAACAAACGCTAGTTGTTGTTCGTTATTGTGTGCCCACCTTCTTCGATAAGTGAAAGAACGGCTAAGTAAAGAAATAAAGCACCAAATACATTGCATAGTGAGCATTCAGCCCAGCCCTGGAGAACTTCCCTGAGTTTGACGATTTGCCTGAAAATACATCCAAGCTAGACCTGAAGGGATTGTTTCAAATCAACCAGCACGGACGAGGGCTAAAATCCCTATTGATATGATTATAAACAGATAACCCCACTTCCCCCCACTACCCTAGAGTAAGGCGGCCGCTCTCAAAAGTGGTACGCGACAGTATGTCGCGATTGTAAGATTATTGTAAGTTGCAATTATCATTATTATTAACATTGTCACCAATCGAAAAAACTTCCTGCTGGTCCCTTATCAATCGGCACCCTTTGCAAAAGGGGGTAGGTTCTTATTTTCACAAATGGTGTCTGTCTGTCTGTCCGTCTGTCTGTCTGTGAACACGATAGCGGCGACACGGTTGAAGAATTTCAAAAATTCTTTTTGGTAAACACTACCTTAGGTCAAGACCTTCCCTGGGAAGTGAGATGGGTCTTATCGGTTATTGATAACCAGGTCAAAGATAAGATCAAATATTTCTAAATAGCAAAGAAAATGGTTCTATTTTCTTAGATGGATCCATTCATGCTATTTTAAAAATTCTACGCTGACCCCAACGTGACCTACGAACGTTTAGATGTCGAATTGTCTTAATTTTTAATTAGTTAAATTGCATAAGGGTGTCAGTTTCTGCAAGAGACGAGAGATTTCGAAGCCAAAAAATGTGTTACTACGCATTCGCCACCATTTCTAAAAGGAAGCAATCAATTTGAGATAGTAATTACAGTATGTGCCAAGTAATTAACGATGGTGCTAAAAATCCAAACAGCGTGGAGCTTTCGCTTATGGATTTACTGCAGAGCGATATTATTTCATTAGCCTTATGTGGCGTACACAAATGCATTGCATTTCCTTACTAAATAAGATCCAAATAATATGATGCAAGCAGCACCAATATTCAAAGTCACGAATTGTGTTTAGCCTGATGATTGCTTACTTAAAATTTCATGATCAAAATGAAAATTAGGCATTGCCATACGCATTTAAAGCTCCGTCTTATGCATTCTTCACCCCTCCATAACAAAATATTTCACACCCATACGCTTAGCTTCATAAAATACTATAGTAGTTTTTCTACTTTGTGTTGTACGTATTTAGATGCCACAAACAATGTTATGCGTAACATTTTATTTATTTATGCACATTTATGCATAGACAGAGGCCAGAGACACTTTCATTGATGGGAAGCAAAGAATAAGTTGGATTTGTGAGGATTTTTTTATCAAGAAAACATTTCACCTTTTTTAAACCTATTTTTGAGACAAAGGGCGGATCAAAAATCCAATGCTGTCACCAATCCTACCTTTTCCTAAGGCTTAGTAACTTTAGAACAGAAAGGAAAATCTACAAATAAATCCTTTATAGGTTAATCCGATAACTTTGTAAAGGATACTTCAACAGC
This sequence comes from Orchesella flavescens, assembly GCA_964034955.1. Classification (NCBI taxonomy): domain Eukaryota; kingdom Metazoa; phylum Arthropoda; class Collembola; order Entomobryomorpha; family Orchesellidae; genus Orchesella; species Orchesella flavescens. Next base: position 31,048,838 of record OZ035957.1, read on the forward strand.
TTTTTTTATATTTAACAGGCCATTCTTTATTTTTCAAAATTTCGTATTGTGTACCTTACATACTATTTTTATAGTGCATCTAAATACTTACCATTCTTTAATCTTCATTTCGTTTCTTATATAAATATCTATTATTTCCGTGCTTGCTACGTACCACGGCCAGCGGATTATTTCTCATTTTATATACAAGCAATAATGCTTACTTAAGCTTAAATATACATACTTGATTTTATGGCAAGGCACTGCCTTTTCGTTTAGCCTATTTGCATACACTTACGTTTTAAAAAATTACCTCACCTCATCCTTCGTTTCCAGTAAGTGGCAAGTGTATGAAGGAAACTGAATCATTTCTATTTTGTTACTCTGCCAGCAACGATCGCCTAGTTTTCATCACAAAGCCTCAATATTTCTAGTTTTTTGTAAGTTGTCGCTGACAACTTTTACAGCTCTCAAAAAATAATCAACAATAAATATTTCCTAGATGCAACATGAACTACAAAATTTCTGAGGTAACTAAAATGCATGCCTTACAATATATATTTGGCAAGGCAAGCAATGTTTATTGATATTGAATTAAGATTCATTTCAATACAGCTTCTTATGCATCAACCTATACTATGTGTATATTGCTAAGTAACCTTGCATCCAAATGTTTACAAGCCCTAAAGTTTATTAGTAAAGCTGAAAATTAAAGACTAATACGAATTATGTGCTGGGGTAATATTGTACGTGGTAATATTTGATAGTATGAAGGTGTGCTTAGCTTTGCGTGCAGTCAGCACAGAATGTACTCAGTCAGGAGTTAGTTGTAAGCTAGAGCTCTGTACACATGATGTTCTCTTATAGTATCTTATGTTAATAAAGTCGTTATTAGACATAATCAATCTCGTGGCTTATCAGTGATTAAGCATAGAATAGGTTGTAGATAAGTAGTATCTAACACCGCGTTAAGGCATAACGTTACAAATTAATTCTAGCTTATAAGAAATATGTTTAACATGCGACGATGGCTACCAGCTCAATTAAAATCTGCATTATATAACGGCTAAAATGCTGATTAAGAAGTCAATTGCTTGGGCCAAAAATTGTGCAAAGGTGTCCTTCCGAATGTTAAAAAAGGGATGTCCCAATTTTAAATCCAGTATCTGACAACTTTTTCCAAATTTACACAGCATCGACCGTCTACTACACAAATGGTCAAGTCGGCTAACAAAAGTCTTGGACCTTTCGAACAACCGGCTTATTTCAGTTGATTCAACATATTCAACCAGTAATGGACAGAAGACAGCTATAAGTATTGCTAGTGACACAAATAGGCCACCACCGAATACCAAATCAGGAGCTTTCAAAATACTGACTGCTCCTCCAAGAAACACAACGAGTAAAGCAACGTGATGAAATGAAATCAGAACTGAGGCAAAAAAATCATTTACAAGATTGTTGAAAACCTGCTGAGTTCTGTACATTTTGACCAAAGTGAAGTCATCCAATATTCCAAAATACCTTGTGTGAACCAAATTGCTCGTGGTCGGAATTTCGCTCGTCCGAGGACCACTCTGCTGAGCTACTGTGACCAAGCTTTCAATTGTTAAGCCAGATGTCACGGTTTGGGCCAATAAAAGGTATGACAATACAATGAACATTACATTGAAGATGACGCTTGCAGCATCGGATACAATCCAAATGAAGAATAGAATCAATGGTACGAATCGTGGTTGAGGGGTAACATTTACCTCCAACCATTCCTCAATCATAACATGAGTTGGCTCAAACGGGTTACAGAGGCAAGCCCCGTAAATAGGCGGAATGATAGTTGTTAGCACTCCGACTAGCAGAACCAGGTATCCCGCTTTATCAATGTATTTTTGTTCGGCATGACTAAGTCGACTGTTTGCTCGACGAATTAGCTCTGTACGAAAATTAAAAAGTGTTTAGAAACTGAATAAACAATATAATAAATATTGAGAAATTAACTAACCTTCCACCTGATCCGAATATCTGTAGAGTTCATTAAGCATGTACATATTGTTGGGCCACTTTTTATGGATTAAATAGGATATCAATAAAACCGTAGTTATTATGAAGTTTTCAGCCCAACCAAGCATGAAAACTATGAAGTTTGATGGCGTTGACAGATATTCCTCATTTGGTATTTTGAGAAGTAAGAAAGTTGTCATGAGGAATGTATACCCGCATCTTTCAGTTAGAAGCAGTTTTGCATTCCAACGAAGATATTGACTTGCTGGAACAAAGCGTTGTCTATGTTTGCTCCAGGTCCAGTAACAGGCAGCAGATAAATAAATCATTCCCTTGGATCTCTGGCGCACAACGTTGCGGAATGTTGAATTGATCATTTTTAGCTGGATTACAACCTAAAGTGATGAAAGTATTTGATGGACACGTGCCAGACGACTGGGCTGAAATGGTATATTTTTCTGCTCTTGTAAGAAAATTTACTTTATTTTTAGATTTGTTTTGTTTTGATTTGATTTTGTCGACCGATTTTCATGTTTGTTTTTAAATTGAAAACTGAATAATAATTTTAGGCCCTCGTATGGAGAAGGTTTTGGATTCCTTACATGCATTTTACATGTTGTTTGATAAAAAACAATCAAAAGTTTATTGTATTCGTTGATTTTAAAACCTATTTTCATGTTTATTTTTTTAATTCAAAACGCAATAATAATTTAAAGCCGTCGTAACTCTATATAGCTGTGGACTCCTTGCAAATGCATAACATGTTTCGATGAAAATGAATATTGTTTTTATACATGAGTTTAAAAAATCGAGAGAAAAAACTTTCATGTATAAGAAATCAATTTTTAAAATATAACTTTAATGCATAAACCGAGGCACGTAGTCCCCAAATAAAATTTCTTTAAGAAACTTTACTAATCCTTCACAAATAATTTGCTTTGTAAAAATTATTTTAATTGGTTCATAATCAGAAAAATAAATATGAAAGCCTAGGATATGCTGATTATTGAATTTCCTGCCGATGGAGTTGTGGTAGGAGGATCCCTTTCACCTTTAAAACAAGCCAAGTTTTTGTTACATAAATTGGTTCCACAGGTACAAGTATGTTGTTTATCTGTCGTCAAATCCGAGCATTCTTCAAAATACCAACATTTAAGAGGTCCGTAATGTTTTTCACAGCCCCTTCTAATGAATGGTACTTTGGAGCCGGTATTGTGTTCGAAACTTTCGTAGCAGTCATTTGGACATTCTTTAACTATTTCGTTGGTGGGATTATGAGTGACATTTCCAAGGCACGTTTTCACGAGACTTCCTTGATTTGGACAAACGTGGCATCTGACACCTAGAAAGAATGGAAGGTATGTGATATTAAATCATGAGTAAAAAAAGAAATATTTATACGATGCGTGATAATGATATACCTTCGGCTTGCGGAATGGTTGGGATGTTCATGAAGGCAGTCAAGAAAAGAAACTGGAGGAAGCTCCTTCGATTGGACACGATGTTTATACTATCAAAATGTAAAGTGATTATTGCGATTGCAAAGGTGAAAATCCTTTCCAGATTTGAGGTAGATGACCGACTTTGAAAATCATTGAAACAGCGAATATTATTGTTGCAAAGACTTGATCCACGGGTGCAAGTGAGATCGGTTGACAAATTCGACCCCCTCCTGTCAATGTGCATGTTTTTAAATGGGCGATTAACTCCGGAGCATCCACGGCTACAGATCACGACGGAATTTTTCAATGCAACTGGAACCGCAGTTTCTAATTGTGACATTGTCCATGCAGATTTTGGAGGTGTTGGCCGCTGCGTTTGTAGAAGCATAAAATAAAATACGTACAAGCGTCATTTCAAAGAATTGTTTTCACTTAAAGTTAGTGCAGATTATTGGAAAAGTTTTTGATTTTACCTTCTGTGTTCTGTAATATGATTGTTGATCCAGTTATAAAAACCCAGAGGAAAATATGAATGAGAAAGTTTCTTGTGGATGTAATTCTACTAATTGTCAATTTGATTTTGGAGTAAAAAGCTTTAATAAGAATATGTAAAAAAGTGTGTTTGTCTGAGAAAAACAAAACGTGGACCGTCCGTTACATAAATCATAAAAAATAAGAAATGAATTATATTTGAGTACAAAGATTTTAAAATTAAAGGGCTGTGGTCACGATGGTGATGCTTTGTTTATAATCTAATCAGCTTGAATGATTTTTAGTGTTTTATAAAACCTGAAAATAAATTTACATGTCCTTGAAATAAATTTAGTTATTTGATATGATAGTAACATTTCAGTGCTTCACAGTTTAAATATATTTCATGCTCACCGTGTGTAGCGATTGTAAAATTGTTGTAAGTTGCAATCGCAATTATTATTACTATTAAAATTGTCACCAATCGAAAGAACTTCCTCTAGGTTCTTTTATTGGCAGCTTTCATGTCCATATCTCAAACATTCCGCATGCTGAAGGAATTTAATATCACACATCTTAGAAATTTTCTCGTCTTGGCCCGTGCCTTCTAAATTGTGAAATGTGCTTGACTTTTATCTTGATTCCTCTGATTATGCAACAATGATAACAAGTTATAAAAACCAATTATTTGTGAAGGGTGAATCAAACTCAATATGTTTTGAAAAAAAATTGTGGACTACGAGCTTCCTTAATCCATTAAAATAATATTTAAAACTTTTTTCCTCATGTATTCGATTTTCTTAGCATTTAAATTAAAATCGGACTGACATATTTTTTTACTAGAATTAGATTTTAAAGTCATGTATAATATGAACAATACTAAATTTCATCAAACATATTTATTATACAATTGAAAAAATCCATAAGCCTTAGTAAAACTTCAAAATTATTCTTCAGTTTTCAATACAAATGCATGAGAATTGGTAGCAATATCTACCAAAAATAATACTTATTTTTTATTACAAAATAGAGCTCGGTTCAATTCAGAATGAATTGAGTTTTTTTCAATTCCTTTCAATTCAGTTCATGATGAAAGGAATTGAATTGTTTACGACTTAATTGGAAGGAAAATTAATTGAAAATCATGTGAAATTGTAAATGAACTGAAAACCCTGAATTGCAATTCCTTCCTTTCAAAACTTTCACGGTAAAACTCAATATTTTTAGGCATTTCGTGGAAAATTGAAGTGCCAAACATGTACGTTTGACACCTTTTGTATACATAATAAAATTTACCAAATTAGATATGGTGAGGTAAAAGTACCTACTAGATTTGCAAATAAATTGAAAATTCGTAGTATTCCACTTACGTTGTATATTTAATGCCCATTGTTCAGTTGCATACATGTATTGAAAAGTTCAATTCAATTCAATTCATACTCGTGACAAGAATTGAATTGAATTGAAAGGATTTGGTTCAATTCAGGCTCTGAATTGAATGGGCTTGGTTTTTCCTGTATTTAATTGAAAGGAATTGGGAAGCATTAGGGAAGTACCACAAATTTAATCAAACATGCAAAATGCATGTAAGGAATCCAAAAACTTCTTACGAGGGCCTAAAATCATTATTCAGTATTCAATTTAAAAGAAAAACATGAAAATCGATCGACAAAGCTATTAATAAAGTTAATTTCATTACGAGACCAGAAAAATATACCATTTCAGCTCAGTCGTCTGGAACGTGTCCATCAAATACTTTCATCACTTTTGGTTATAATCCAACTAAAAATGATCAATTCAACCTTTCGTAACGTTGTGCGACAGAGAACCAATGAAATGATTTACTTATCTGTTGCGTGTTGCTGGACCTGGAGCAAACACAGACACCGCTTTGTTCCAGCAAGTCCATATCTTCGTTGGAATGCACAACTGCTTCTCTTTTTAGGATGTGGCTTTCCAATCCTCATGACAATTTTCCTACTTCTCAAAATACCAACAAAGGAATATCTAACGACATCGTCAGACTTGTTAATATTCATGTTTGATTGGACTGAAAACTTTCTAATAACTGCGGTTTTATTGTTCTCCTATCTAATCAATGAAAATTGGCCCAGAGGGTAATAATTAATAAGCCTGAAGTTTCCAATTTCTATATTAACGTAAAAAAGATTTTATGAGGATTTGTCTTTAGAAGGATTTTCTTTTAGAAGTATTTGATTTTATGAATTTATTTTTATAAGTTTCGGTTTTATGAGTTTTCGTTTTATGAACCTCCTCCTGCTTCGACCCCAGAGAGCTTGGTAACAGTAGCTCAACAGCGTGACCCGCAGACAAACAAGATTCCGACCACGAGCAATTTGGTTCACACAAGGTATTTTGGAATATTGGATGACTTCACCTTGGTCAAAATGTACAGAACTCAGCAGGTTTTCAACAATCTTGTAAATGAGTTTTTCGCCTCAGTTCTTATGTCATTTCACCACGTTGCTTGCCTCGTTGTTTTTCTTGGTGGAGCAGTCACCATATTGAAAGCTCCTGATGTTGTATTTGGTGGTGGCCTATTTGTGTCACTCGCAATACTTATAACTTTTTTCATTCCATTACAATCTGAGTATGTTGAATCAACTGAAATAAGCCGGTTGTTTGAAAGTTCCAAGACCTTTGTTTCCCAACTTGACCATTTGTGTAGTAGGCGGTCGATGCTGAGCAAATTTGGGAAAAGTTGTCAGATACTGGATGTAAAATTGGCCCATCCCTTCTTAAACATTCGGAAGGACACTTTTGCACGGTTTTTGGCACAAGCAATTGACTTCTTAATCAGCATTTTAGCCGTTGCTTAATGCAGGGTTTAATTGAGCTGGTGCCCATCGTAACTTGTTTTCAATGCTTTGTTATAAACTGGAATCGTTTCGCATGAGTCTTTTACTATACTGATAGACTTTATCGCTTATAAATGTTTAGATAGTTTTTTAATCTCGGATTAATCTAATATAACTATTGGCTTTGTAAATAAAGCGTGGGGGTCTTGCATGACTTCTTTGTAAAACAAAGAAATCTATTGAGTTAACTGCATTAGTTACACGTGTTGTGGTCAATGAGAAAGGGTTCAGTACTCTTAACGCCTTAATAACAACATCAGAGCTTCTTTATACGAGTTTCAGATAATTTTTACTCGTTAATAATTACTTATTTGCTTTGTTGAGTTCACTTCATAGCACAACCTTAAAAATGAAATTTTGGTTTTGTCGGGTTACGTTTCATTACCGCGGCGTAGTTACTTCATGGAAGGTGAAATCCTGAAATCCTAAGACAGCGTACGTACATATGCACTTACATACCTGGCTCCTTTTATACGATTTTCAATGAGTGCCCAAAGGTTGTTTGACATGCTAAATTAACTGGTAGTATTGGTATTAAATGATATGCATCTTTCGTAAGCTATGTCTGTCCGTCGGTCCGTTCGGGGACACGGGCACGATTACTCGAGAACGCTTTGAGTTTTTTAATTATTTTCACCAATCAATAGCTTAGGCAAAACGAGGATTAGGAACTTCGCGCCATGTATGGTCCATTGAACAGATGTATGAGATGTGTACTGGTGATCAATTCGCCTCTGCAGTGGTAAGGTGTACCGAGGAGCAGATAATCACGGGAAAATACCAATGGTATTATGCACGTTTATCTCGGATGTTATCTTCAGGGTCAAATGTCATTATCACCTTTCATTTTTCAAGCATCATTTATACCGTAAGCACTTCAAATAGGACATCTCGTTTTATGCGTTTCAAATAGGGAATATCAGCTAAATATTAGATAACACCCACAACCATGATATGCGCCCATCTCGAGTTTATAAGAACATGCATGATATGGGTGCTTATCTTGAATGTTATCTTAAGAGCCCAATGTCACCAGTTATCTTTTATAAACCCTAAATTGCTGGTATGTTACACTCCTGTGCGTGTCAACATGTTTATTTGCTTTTGTTTTCAGAAGGGTTACTTTTAGAAGTATTTAATAGTTTACGCTTTAAACGTGTTTGTTTTATGAATTTGCATTTTAATAGAAGTCTATTTCTCCTCTGCTACATACTTATATTACCTACTCTTTTAAATGTTCAGGATTGACCGACAATATGGCATTTTTGCCATTGATTGACTGATAGAAAATTTGAAAAATCGAGCAATTTAACATGAAATTATTGTATTACTTTTATTTATTAGATTTTATGAGACACGGAAGTTGGAATTCAAACTAGTATTCTGGCATTCGGAAGGCATTTTCTGAATGTTTTGTATGAGTAAAAGACAATTATGTCAGGTCTGACAGTTGACACACATGGAGACATGTCATTGTCATTCAACTACTGCATAAACTGTCCATCCTATAACACTTATAAATAAGACACACAGTCTTAACAATCAATCAAAATTAAAATTAACACTGAGAGTTAGCAAGCAGGACTTAATTATTGGAAAAAACATACGGATTATTTAGTTGAATTTAAAAAAATATTTTAGAAGAATTTTTGTAACTTAAAAATATAACAAATGTAGCTCTATTTTTAATTACATACGAGTAACTTCAAGACGAGTTGTTTGTTTATCATTCTCGTCATCTTCAGTCAACGTTACCTTATTTAAAATTATGTTGACTTTTCCTGGAATAAAATAAGTATTGATTTATGGGCAGAAATATGGACTGCTAATAATTGCAGGTGAGTCTTCATTCCTAACGCTTTTGTACTTCGGTAAACTTGGTCATTATTAGTAAATTACAATTTTGGAAAAGACCTACGAAACCAAACCACTAATCAATATAATTGTTACTTCCTTCATTCATATACACATAATCCATAAAGAGTGATGGAGTAATAATTAAAACCTTACTAAACTTAATCTTTATAGTTTCTCTCCAAACAACACAAACTCGCTGTTAAGTTTACGGTATAGTATTATTTTGAGTTATTTATACAAAATTATTCATTATTTGCTCTGTTTTCAACTATCACCTAAACTATCCACACAACTTGCTCATTCCTCATCATTCTCACTAGTGGAATTTGAAGGGATGTCAGAATGGTCGCTAAAGCTTCACTCGATATATTTTTATTATACTTCAACACAGCATATTCAATTGGAGCCACTCGAGTAAAGGCAACTTCACATAGGGCTAAATTGATGTGCTCTCGATATGGATCTAGAACCCAATTTTTGTGGTTTTGGATAGCTTTCCTTCCCTTTGTAATTTCACCACTGCAGCTATACTTTAGTTTTAGAAATAACAAGCAATGTAGAACAGATCTAGCAGTAGTTTTGTTTCATGGATTCTCTCTTTCCACTCGATCTATTGCTATTCTCTTCTGCATATCAGTTTACTACAATCCAGAGGATTTTGTGAAATTGTTTAATAATGCTGTGAAATTTCAATTCCGGAGAAGCAGATCATCAGGTAAAGGATCATATTTAATAAGAATGTATTATAATTTATAAATCATTAAAATGTTACAAATGCCAATTTTTATCCGTTTGACTTTGTAGTAAGTTCAGCATCCAACCAAAATAACTTGCTCGTGGTTGTTACAATACTGGAAGCAATTGCATGCACAAATACTGGTTTGGTTCTGGTTTTGACACCGTTATTATTCCCTCGAGTTCACCATCCATTGTTTCAATATTTAGTGAGCAATTCCCATTTTGAAGATGCCTCATTTCCAGGAATCATCCTAAGGATTTCCTTATTTCTTTATGAACTTTTTACCACCCTGCCTAGTGTGTTTATTGCATCCTCAGTAGGGAACCTTGGCTTACTTTCAATTTACAGCATTTACAGGAACATAAAAGCAATAAGGTTAGTTACTAACCTTTCTTTTTAAACAGCACAATAATTGCTTTAAAGATTGGGTGAATTTTTCCCCAGATACGATTCGAAAGCTATCTTAAACTCCTCGGAAGACTTTATTTCTAAATACACACTCTTTGTTGGCTACCGACAACTCCAGATTCTCGTTATTTTCTGCAATTGTTGCTTTCAACAGTTAATTTGGCCAGCTGTACAATTTTGTGGATCTGCTTGCATCATAATAACTAGCTACGCAATAATTATTTTTCATTGTCAACTGACACAAACTTTACTAATTGCCTTGTTGTCCATAAATGTTATAACAGTTTTGTTTTGTCTATTTACTTTGGATATTGGAAGCATGCCTCAAATGATTTCAAGCAAGGTACTTAAGGAATGGAAGAAGTGGGCAAATTTCAAGTTTTGTAAAAGGCTTGTTAGGTCATGCAAACGGTTGGAAATTCAAGTTGGTCCATTTCATAAAATGGATCGACAGCGGGGCCCATCCTTACTTCGATTTTGTTTGCATAGAACATTATTTTTGGTGGTTCAAACGAAACACATTCATTGATAACAATTCACAGCTTTAGTAAATAAAAATAAGCAAATAAAATTTATTGAATAATTTATAAATTCGGCAAAAAAGTGATCCGGTTTGGTTTTTTCATATTTTTATTCAGATGCAAGAAATTATTATGAATCATTAAAATTATCAACATTTTTTACAAAAAATAAATTAAATACGATGATAATTCCCCAATAAAGAATTAGTCTGGACGGAAAGATAAACTGTTCTTTGAACAAGAACTCTAATAAAAGCTGGACCCAGCTTAGGACTCATTCTATGAAACCATCCCACATGCATAGAAATAGGAGGACATGATCTTAAAAATTTTCTACGCCAACTGCTTCTTCTAGTATTGCTCGTGAGATCATTTAGTACAGCCTGAGATAATTTAGCAGATCTGCTCCCAAGATCAAACACGAATAAACAGAATACCACAACTAAAACAATGAAGAGCAATACCACCAAAGCGAAATAAAGTGGAAGGCGATTACCAATGACCAGAATGGCATAGAAAGGGAGAATCGTAGCAACTAACCCGTTGAACTGAATACTCGTCCAAATGTATTTTTGACAGCAGTCATTGCAAACCTTTGCAAGTAATTGCATTTGACGATAAAGACTTTGAATATGAATATGTTGCTTTTCGCTCTTTTGTTGCTTCCAAGAGGAAATTTGTCTAAAATAAACAAATTTTATTACATAAAAATTAAATATTATTTTACGGATTTTTGGTTTTCCGAGTTACCTTAAAGCTGCCAAGTTTCCTTTAAGATAATCCAGACTTATAAGTCCTATTGTCATGGCAGGTCCTCCAGCCAATGTTACAGGTAAATAGAGAATTAATTGTAGCAGAGCAACAATCAATCTGCAACTGACAGGGAAACTTTGACTATGAGCTGTCGTTGTCATTAGGCAGCATGATTTTCCACAAATAATCGTAACCAGAATGGAATGTACACATGGAGATACCAACGTAATTAAAGTCACTGTGACAGACATGCCTACAGCATTATTTGCCATGCCAATCAGCGTCATATTAAAAAATGATCGACCATGTGACACGCTTCGACCTAATAGAGTTAATTGTTATTGTTATTAAGCGCATTATTTACAAATTGAATGTAATCGATATTTTGTCGGGTTAAAACTTACGTGGAAATCTTAGGTTGAATTTCTTCATGCAGTTGATCAATTGTGGCATGCTATGCTTATTTCTTTGAATTCCCAACAGAGTGAACAACGCTGCAATATGGAATTCTAGTACAAAACCTTGAAAAGCAATTATAGCAAGGTACTCCATTTTTATCGTTTTAATGGAGCTATAAACTTCTATAGTAGAGTAGAATACGGCTGTAATATTTATAAACAACCACATTTTATTAAATATTCCATGTAGTTTACTAAAATTAGCTGTCAAAACCCCTTTTTTGTTAAAATAATATGGTGCGATGCCCATGTAGTGAGCTAGAGAAAGTTGGAAGTGAACAATTTCCAATCCTAATTTTGAAACCATGTTGCCAAAACCAAAGCTTCGTTGTCAACCAACCTGTGTAGAGAAACGCTAAAGGCGGATTAAAAGCAGGAACGTTTGTTTCATTCAAAATTCCAAAAATTCTTACATTTATATATTCAAGTGGGACAGTCAATAATAGACAATGCCAGTCACCAGTCATATCAATGTCACATGTGTCTGCTTTATCAATAAAAAAAATCTAATTGGGACAAAACAAACACGACTTTACATATGAATTGGCTCTGGATGCTATGGTAAACAAATATCATTTACACTATCTATTGATTAGTATTCAGGTATAGGCGGATGTTTATATACGCTTATAGAAAAAAATGCTTATACGTTTCGTATTTAGTTAGCAACAATTGTAATTGAATGAATTCTCTTTGCTCGTGGCGACTATCATATCTTTACTATTGAAATAATAGCCATGTTACTATCAATTTCCAATCCATTAGTCCAACGACGTATACATTAATTATTTTTTCCAACACAGGAAAAATTACTGGTCCAGCCAATTGGAATAAAATGTTAAACTCATACTTATTTCGCAATGATATAAAGTTGCATTGTATAATATAGAGTTTGCAATAATATACATACACATTCTTAAACTACAAATTTACAATTTTGAGATTTCTCAATAGAATCATAAATTTTGAACCATTCATTACTATCGATTAATCCATGTTATTATTTTACGTTTAGTCTAAAATAAAATCAACATTGCTCAATTTTCCTTACAAGGACAAGTGTTTGCTTACCATAAGTTATCACACACGTGTAACTCCGGTTTTGAACAGGATTTGACAAACAATGGTGAAAGTTACGCGGTGGCAGTTGGTAAAGTATGGCAAAAGTTGAAGTACCATTACAACTCTTTTGAAAATTAGATTTGTCAGCGAAAAGTTGTTTTTCGTATTGATATTTCATATCAGTATTAGTAGCAAAAAAAGAATATTGTCAATTGTTGAAATTTAAAATACAAAACCTATTTAATGTATTTACTTGCTACAAAGTTTAAGTGGAGAAACATAAATACTTAATTACAAAATTTGGATTATTCTAATGTTTATTTTTAAATACAAATTGTGATATTTAAACGTATTATTTATACAGTCTCATGAAATCGAAATATATTTTCGTTTTTAATTCTACATAATTTTATCAAATTGAGAAATTTAAAAAATGATTCCTAATTGCACACACATCACAATTGCAAGTAAGCTTGATATCGAAAAGACAAAAATTAAAGATTAAGGTATTAAGCAAAATTATATTGATGACCGCTAAACCGTGTGGAAAGTGCGTAGAAGGTAAAAAAATTCTAGTACGACTGGCAATCAACAGTGGCGCAACCACCGGTTTTATACTGGGGGGGGGGAGACCGAGGACATGAAAAATTCAAAACTGGCATGTGTTGCGTGCCGCACCTTATATAGTTATCCAAAACCAACCCAAATTATAGTTTATTAGTTTTCCTAATTAACAGGAATATTTTTTCCTGGCGGAAATTACAACATAATGGGCTAAGAAGCTGACAAAGATACACAAGTTAATTTTATTATCAAGAATAGAGTTCCTGCGTTAAAATGTTGTATGGCTATTTCTCTTTGAAACAAATTCACTCATCATTTGATTTATGTTTGATTGTTTTGGTTTTAAAATTCTACAAAAACTTAAATCATGCTAACAATTTTGGAGGGGACGCTGGGGACAGCGAAGGGGACATTGTATTTTCAGGAGGGGACAATATCCCCCTCATCCCCCCCTGTGGTTGCGGGGCTAGCAATCAATGTGGCCAATTTCAAAGAATCGAAATTAACTTAATTGAATTTCCCTAACTTAAAAATAACTTACATCGTGGTTTGCGATATAACAAACATATTAGTTTTTTAATACGTGGTCCTCTGTTAGTTGAAAATGTCCAGTTTTACCAGTACAGTCACGGGTTTAGTACAATGTCCCTTATAGTGAGATTTGGAACTGAATAAATGTTAGGAATATTTTATCGCAAGCTCTCGCTTTGAATTTCAAGAAAACATTTCAACATTTTTTTCTCGAATTTTAGTTAGAATGGCCACTCCTTTAATGCTTCAATCAAATGAGCTTAACGACTATTTGTGGAAGCATACAAACTACTACAAGTTCTACATTAACTGGAACCAAGATACTAAAGAATTCATCCCAGATCCTCATCGTATACACAGTGTACGATGGTATCTACTAGGGCTCTTTCCTCAGGTTTTGTATGTTTTCATAATAATATACCTGATTATGTTTGGGCTACATCAACCCGATCTAAATAATATGGTAAACTGGACTTGCACACTGGTTTTGGGATGTCTCAATGTTTTTACCCTTGCAACTAACATATATCTCGTGAAAAAGCACAACGGACGGAATCTGTTCAAGTACTTAAATTTACTGCTCAAATTTACTAACAACTTAACCCCTTCTCACAAGGTGCAACATGAAAAAGCTAAGAAAAAAGGACTAAGGAAAATGATTCATCTTATTTTTAAAGGTACATCTAATTTATAGCGATAAATTTAATCATATATAAAACAATCTCATATTTTTATTTGTAGAATTCCAAAAAATATTTAGTGATCGGGAGCAGGTGGATTATATAGGACTCATCCTAAACACAGTGGTAATTGTATTATGGCTCGCAGTTCCAACGATGGCATTTGCAGCTACAGTATTCACTCATCTTCTTATGCCAATGGATCCTATAATTTTAGTTATCACCAGAGTTTTCCCTTTGGAAGACTACAAAACGTTTTATAAGTCAAATTTCATGATAGGAGCAAATTTTTTAGTTGGTTCCTTAATCGCCAATGAACTTTGTCGAAGTGTGTCATTTATGTTGCCAAATATTCTATTAATTGTTTATATGACTGCACAATCCCTACTACGAATAGATAAGTTGCATGCAAGAAATAGCATCGCATGCGTACGTTTCTACAGAAATTTATTTGTTTTGCATAGTATTGGAATGAGGGACATTACCTATTTTATTTACCTATTAACATGTACAGGATACTTTATTTTGGGTCTCTTTGCTTCGGCTACCATTGTGGGATTTGGTAGGTTGCCTTTGGTAATTTATTGGCTGTTCACAGCTGGCACTTGTGTAACCGTCTTTGTAATGGTTGTTGCTTTGCCGTTTGCAACAAAGTGTTTCGACATTAGTATTGCAAGGAAGAATAACTGGCTGTCGAGAATAAGTGGAAATGAAAAGAAATTCAAGCGCAAGTCGGTGATCGCTTTGAAAAGAATATCGTTTTATTTTGGGCCGTTGCGAGAGCTTACTCATGAATTTAAATGTGTATATTTTGCATCAATTATGGATCGTTTTGCAGATTTTCTTTTGCTTTTAAAGAGGTAAGGATGAGGAATAACATATATTAAGTGGTAGTTGGACTTAAATCGTAAAAATAACATGCAATTTAGTATGCTTTAATGTCAAAATGATTACATTTTACAACCTCGTCAAACCTATATTTAGTAAAGGATTTTGATACAATTTTCAGTTGAGAGACAATTTTTTTCAATTGAGATAGGTACCAGTAATGATAAGTAATACTAATAGGCAATGGGTTAAAATTTACATTCATTGATGATGTTTTTGGATAACTAAATGATAGAGCTGTAAATAATTGTTAGATTGATTTTTTATCTATACACTCATAAATGTCAAATGGAGAACTTGTACTAAAACTAACTAAAATGTATTATAATAAAGCATGTTATGTAATTATACAAACATACTTAAATAAATTTTAGGTTAATTTAGGGTCGTTTATAGGTAGGATAAAAACTGCCATAAACCTAATTCATCTGAATAAAGGGTTGTGTTAATCCATGTAAATTGTGAAAAAATTAATAGTATTTACAAATAGATTTTTTAAAACACATAATTATTACAGGTAAAAGTCTAAGTCTAACTTGCTTCCCATTTTACAAGCTTTTTCCTACCCTCCTCGTCCTCAACCTATATTTTCTTAAGATTATTTAATTTCAATCGATAGAATTTGATGTCCTCCTCAGTACTGGTCTCGGTTCGCCAAGTAACATACTTTTTAGGAACTGGCTCGATAGCTCCTTTGGCGGTGATACCAAACATATGGTCGAATTTGAGGATTCCTTCCTTATCAACGACAAAGCACGTTCCAATTTCTGGATACAAGTAATAGAGAATCCTTCCCATTTTTAAGTTTCCAATTCTGAGTTCCCCCCCCAAGATAGTTTTTTGGTAGACATGAACATTTGTGCTGGAAGGGATCCCTGTCTTATTCCTGAGATGGAGCCCGTCTTCGTCTTCAGGGAGCTTGTCGAGTTTGTTCAAGATGGTGCAGGGAATATAGGCATCCTCCACGTCCCTTCTGTAAAACGCAATCGGGTTCAGCTCAAGGATGCGCTGAGGAAATTCCTGTGACTGGATCTGAACAGCTGATTGGTTTCTGAACGATTTCTTTCCCATATATATCAAGGAATCCAAATAATTCTCATGAATAACTGTAGACTCCCCAAAAATCTTGATGACGACTTTCTTCAAGATGGATGTCCATAGTGTGTTGTGGCAATATATTATCACTTCCAAATCCGACCCCTCCGTCATCCATCCTGAATTTTTAAATTTATTAATTGTCCCTTGAGCTAGATCAGTAGCCAAAGTGGCCATGCTTTTCCCTGTGACACGCTCTTGGATGTGCTTCAACCGTTGAATTCTTTTCGCAACGCCGTCTGGAGTTTTCTGGCATTCGTACATGTTCCCATCCAGCCAAAGCATTTCCAGGCACTTGCGCCCATCTTTATCTTTCTTGTGTTTGTAAACTGCAAAATCAAGATTGTTTGAGTTTTCCACGATCACTAAAAACTGCCGATGTTGAGACACGGACGAAGGTGGCGATGATGATGACTCCGTCAGGTAAAAAAGCTGCACAGCAGTAGCTTCATTGATAATCCTAACATTTTCAAATCCAGCAAAGGATCCGGCAAGTCGTAAAACTTGTCGTTGGATACTGGCAAACCACAATGGAACAACAATTATTATCTTCTGTATGGATCCAGCAACCAAACTCATCTCCCTCTCGCAAATCTTTTTCAAGTTTTGGATATAGAGTCCCAACAAATACTCGATTCGGATATCCAAATACGGAATCTTGTGACCAACAGGGAAACGATAGCGGGTTAAATTCGAATCCTTAAGAATCTCTTCCAAATCTTGAAACCAACAATAAGCTGTTGGTGCTGTTCCTTCGTTTTTAAAATGGAAAGCAGCCTGGCCATAGAAGAACTTGTCGTTCTCGAATGCAATCCACAGGTTTTGTGAGTATGAGCCGCCTGATTCAATCCTAATTGGTTCCGCCCTATTATTCCGAAGTATTGATACACGAGCGGATGAAGAGATTTCCAGCAGCATATTGGATTCTTCAGGTTTGTCGGGGAGGATCCAGTTCGACAATGTATCACGGGTTTGGGAAGCACATGTGATTTCCGTCGCCTCGGCGTCAGCTTGAGCTTTGGCAAGAGCCTCCATTCCTTCCACCTTCACTAGCTTCCTTAACTTGACTCGCAAGATGGTTGATGACCCGTCTCCAACAGCTGAGAACTTGGAACACCACTATGAACACATTCTGGAGATCCGGCTATAAACACAAATTTAAATTTTCAAATTAGTTGTACGATAGTTCAACAATCTACAATAACAATACAAGATAAGATCTTACATGTTAAGAAAATATTTGATGGTTTGCCTATTCACTAGAACGAATGACAGCCCGACGTCCAAGCAAGTAACGAGGATCCAATAGTTGCAGGATTTTAAAACTTGGATATATCTTACAAAAGCGAAATTGCATTATCTAAAAGCTTACGTACAATACAACATGCGCAACGTTCTAGTTGGGTCCTTGGAAAGCCTACTACTTGATCTGTTTTTTTCAAGGTTATTTACAAATTGTCATTCTAAACGACTAGTTTGCTACGTCAACGATTACAAAAGCACAAATTGAATTTGGTTTAACTGTAGTTAAACAACGAATAGAACTGAATATGTATTTGCTAAATTCTGTTGCATGAGCCCATCATCGAGGAAGCAGAAAATAAATATTTATTATCTGCATTTCATTCAACCAACCCCGCCGTTTTACAAACTTTGAAACTCATAGCAATAAAGCTTTTTGGACTAGAGCAACGATTCTCCTTTGTGAAAAATCGACCAGATTGTGCATAAATTCATATCCATGTATTTCGCGAAAACTTCTTATAACATACACAAATCTAAATAACAAACTAGCTCATATCTGCATAATATCGAATATTCTAATTTATTTCCTATTAAAAGTCTTGCAAATTACTTTTTTAAATTATTTTTTACATTTTATTTCAAACAGGTCCATGAAAACTTTTTTAAACTCACTCAGTTTATACACATTATTTAGACATTTTATGATGCCGTATCACACTGTTTATTATGCTTTTCCTCACTTTGCCCGTGCTCCCCAGGATTGTTCTCAAATATGTTGCGATCATACTTTGCTATGCAAGAACCAAAGCTAACTAAAACCTTCTTGAGGGACGGCATCAGCGTCCAAACACTTGACTGATGCATGTCCTCAACAAACGCATGAAACTTTGCATCGCTTCGTCGCCTTCTATAATCAATCTCCAAATATTCCAACGAGTTTAGCTCAAAGAATGGCTCAAGCGGCCCATCATAATTAACTAACACGAAACTTTTAAGTTTTGGTAAATTGATCCTAGCATCGGTACCAATAAATTGTTGCAAAGAGCTCCTCCTCCCATTTCCATGACTGAAAAAATCATCGACATCGACTTGAACATTTGTTAAAGTGTCTCCAAATAGCTCCAAGCTCTTGAAAACTCGCGGATAGTTTCCGTTTAAACCAAAATACAAGTCCAGTTCTCTAAGAGGTGGCACCCGTGACAAATTTCTGAACGCTTCAAAGTTCTCCATTTCAAAGGTTGATTTCATCACTTCCAGATTCGGGAAGTGGAACACAGCATCACAAAACCCCCAATCGTCCCCCAAATCCAATCGTTTGATTTTAGCTGGAGCACAGCTCGAGTTCAGAATTTCGTTGGTGAAACCACGAGCTCCTACTTCGATTTCCAGAGTTTCTAGATTGATAAGTAGCGGCAAGGGGTTGGCACTGATGTAATTTTGTACCTCCGTTTGAAACCACGACGGTCCACCGTACTTCGTAATCTTTAGCCGTTTCAAATGGGGAAGACGTAGCAAACAGTTTCGAAGATTAATTACCATTTCCTTGGCAAGGTGATCATAGCACTGCAGCTCAATCGCAGCAAAATGAACTTGTGAGCCAAACATGTCCAACAGTTGAATAACATAGTTCCAATATGCACTGCAAAAAAGTTCTACTTCATCTTCTATTAAAAACCAGTGGATTTCACAATTGAGACTGATAGACCTTCCTACAAATGGATTCCCACGGTGAAACTCCATATCCTGCAAAAACCTTTGGATCTTCTCAGGACTGGGGAAGTCATTGACTAGTTTTGGAAGACAAATATCAGCTTCCTTAGCTGCAGTTTCCCAGTCAAGACGAAGATGTTGCGGATGGGTTTGATAAGCATGATCGATTCCTTGTTTCCAAGCCTGACACACTTTACGGCACTCCAGTAAAACCGATTTTGGAAGCTTCTCCAAAAGTAGTGACGCAACCTGAAAGTTTCCAAATAAAAGTAAATCTTATACGTACCTTATGTTACAATTTGGAACATTATTGTTTCGTTCGTTACATAATATAAATTGGATCGCACGTATCATGAGGATTTGTTAAAAATAAGTTACCTCTGGAAAGAGTACTGTAGACAACCAATCCCGCTTTTGCATGATCCACTTCTTCCAGGTTTTACAGGCTCGGAAACAGCACTCCAAGTCGGTTGAATCCAGCATCTCAAATATCTTCAACCAAATCTGTTTTATGAAGATTACAACCAATGATCAAACATTTTAGTCCATAATTTAAGCTTGTTTCGGTTATGAAATTGTTTCTGATTTTAAACAAATCTCACTTCTTCCGGGATAGTATTCGCTGGTACGGAAGTACTATTTTCCTTGTCATTGTCATTGTCATCAACCTCAGTCTCTGTATCCAGAAGGAATTGTTCTCCCTCACTTCTAGTCCCCATTCTGTCACTGGTCACTGTCAACAATGGAATTTCTGTATTTGAACGTACCTGCTAAACATGAAAGAAACTCGAAAGAGTGAGGATGCTTATTATGTTTTTCGGTTCGGAAACGCCAACTAATACCCGTTAAAAATTCACAAAACCGATCACTCGTTTACCAACAAAAACATCAATCCATTGACTAATGATTCAATTGTAAACATACAACAGAAGCAGGAAGGGTGGATGCCTGTGTTAAATTACGCGCCAGAGTTAAGCTCAATGCTACACAAAATATATATGTAAGAAAGCAAGCGCTGCATTAAAAGTAAAGTAGACAAAGTGTGTGTGCTAGGTTATAAACACAACGATGTTATAGGGCATTTCGCCCTATAACAGTTCAACACCAGTTTAGAAGAGTCTGGATATTATATAATATTGGTGCTGTAAATTATGTTGAAAAGTCTACTCCAATTGTCATGCTTAATTTTTGTTTCGGCCAAGTTGCCAACCTCCTTTTAATTTGAATCTGCTAACGATATACATAAATATGCGTACAAAGAACGTTTCTCTACGCAAGGACGTTGAACTCAAAAATTGCGTCATTAACCATCACCAGGTTCAATCAGTTCTTGAACATTGTAAAAATATAGAAAATACTGGTGCTCTAATTGGATTATACAATGTGGAAACAACTTAGCTTAAAAAGGATGATTTGTCTCCGAACGATTTTTGGTGGTGGATTGCTATCACAAGTATAATCAGTAACTTGCGGATTCAACTGTGCAACATTGTAAAAAGATTTGGTGGGTTTAAACTGGTTTTTAAAAATATTTTTATGGTAGAACTATGTGTCATGTGTGTTGCTTTAAAGTTCAAGAAATTTCAGTTGAATAAAACTACTTTATCTGCTTTTGGGTAAATATAAGGTAAGCTGTCACAATTTTAGTAAGGAATGTCGAAATTTGTTTTCATTTCGTTAAATATAACATTACGTTTGCTAGCTTACTATTTGATTACTTCAGTAAAGAAAGAGTAACTCTCAGTTTTCTGAACTGTAAGGAATTTCTTTTTGAAAAACAAGTATAAATTAGAAAAAAAAATGTAAACGCTACTTTTTTCCTGTGTCGATGTAGACTGAATGTCTGTCCAATATATATTTGAGACTCTCGTTTAGTATAAAATATTGCCAAATAATCCATCACACAATTTTAAAAGTAGTCTTGTCGAAGCCGAATATTAAACAAACAATATTTCGTATATGATTGGGATTAGAGATAAAAAATTATACCAATTATAAAATAAAGAATAAAAACGAACTTAAATGTGTGTCTGCTTGAAAATTTATAAAACCAATTTATTTTGGCAATTTGTTTTTGGTTTCAGTTTTATTTCATGAAAATGTATGAATATGCTATACTAACATGTGCATGTGCATAAAGCACATTTTATGTTTTTGTCATGTTTCTAAATATTACAACGGACTTCAGATTTACTTGGGCGAATTTGACTAGCACCACTAGAACACAATATAATGAACACATTTCTATTATAAAAGATTTAATGAAGTTTTGGTGTATTTGAGTAGTCGGTTGAAACTATTCAATGCTTTGAACGTAATATGAGTTTCTGAAAGAGCTCGTTTAATGATACAATATAGCAATGTTTGAATTTCCAGTCGAGAAAAATAAGTTTTTAATTGCTTAATGTGCTAATAAATAACGATCAATACAATTATTCCTTTTTTGTTTTAACTCAAATTGTTTTTGGAGTCAGGCTTTACAATTCAAAAATTTCCCAGTCATATCATAAATTTATGGTTTTTAACTGTGATTAAACTTATGTTTAGCTTTAGCTTACGATACGATTAGTAATACTACATTACTCAATAAAATAAACTGCTGGTAAGCAGACCTAGATACGTAGCTGAACTGAGTGATGAATATGAATTCTAGGCGATGAATAGGAATTCTGGGTGATGAATGGGAATTCTGGGCGATGAATATGAATTCTGGGTGATGAATATGAATTCTGGGCGATGAATAGGAAGTCTGGGTGATGAATGGGACTATTTTTGAATTTTCGCGCTCAAAAACATTCAAATCTGCATGAAATACTGTACATAGAACATTATCACCATCAGAAATCGATTCAGCATATCAGATAACCTATATATACTGAGTTTCAGCCAAATCTGCGGATTTTTGAATTTTCGCGCCATAACTTTCAAACGCTTTGACCGATTTGGCTGAAAAGCAATACCAGGCGTACTCTTGAGGTGTACTACCTCTGTGCCAAATTTGGTGGAAATCGGTCAACACATGTCGAAAGGAGAGTGCTCACAGACAGACGGACGGACAGACGGACAGACAAACTTAGTAAAGTTATGACTACGCTGAATTTGATTCAGCTACGTAATAAGAACAAGAGACATATATTGCCATCGTGTAGTTAGTAGCAATGCCTTGTAAATACGATACGATACATATAAATAAAAAATTATTATAATACTGGGCATAGACGGCAATTTTTTTTTATACATTTTGTACATTGTGGGTTTATATATGTATGTTCTCTATAAGTTTATGGATTATGAGTTTGTACATTATAAAATCGTGTATTAATTTATAAGCTACAACCTATTCTCAAGCCGTCTCCAACTCCAAGCATAGGCAAGGAGCAAGAAACATACAATTCAAGCCATTTTTAACATATCGTTCCACTTCTCATAAACTTTCTACTATTGGTTTCTTCTATTGCTACTATTGTTCTTTCTACTGTCAGATTTTGTGCTGCTAACTCTAATTGTGGACTAATTGTCCTTTCTACAAACGATTTTCCACAGTATGCGAAGGGTTCTGCAATCAACTACCGATTCAGTAAGAACAAGAGACACCCAAGGCCCTCGGGTACTTTACATGGATTGTCACCTCTTGTAATATACATTAAATGCATGGAATGTGCATTTAATTAAACGGGAAAATCTTATTATAAATATCCACTTCGTGTTATGTATCTTTTAGTATCCATTTTTGTGGATTTAAACCAATTTTAACGTTTCTATACGGACAAAAATACATTACTCGCAGATAGTTACCACTTTTGTGCTTTGCCCCAGACATGCTCGACATAGAGTTTTAACCTTCAGCTTCAATTTCTGTACATTAATTTCCAGTACAAAGATACCAGCAGAAATCAAAACAATAACAGACCAAATCAGAAGTATACATGAAAATCTGCTGAAATCAATTTTGTCAGGCTGAGATGGCAGTTTTTCACTGAAAAACCTATGTGTCATCATTTTGTTCCAAATGGCCCATTCGTCCCACACATAATACAAACCAGAGCCAATTATCCGTTGCAAGGTTTCCCGAATCCAATATTGATTTTCAGTTTTGAGCGTCATATGCTGCTGTGCCAGTTTGAGTCTCGGTTTTACCGCGGAACATGTGAATGGTGGGCCAGGAGAAAGGGCACGTAAGTTGTATGCAGTAATTGCTTTACTTAACTTCAGAAGTTTTTTGCTAGTATACCAAGCTTGCCATTGGATTTCCTTGGTTTCCCTAAACTGACTCTCGAATGAAGATGTACTATTTTTCAAAATGTAAAACGATTCGTTGACAGACAAGTCCAAAGATTTGAAATCTTCACCAAAAACCTTTTCGATTGAATGCAGATGGAGCCATGGCTGGTAGATGATCTTGTATTTGTTAGAAATTAATTCCTTGATTGTTTCGAACCCTTTCTGGGGTAACTCAACGGTAACCAAGCTATTTAACCCGTTTCCATAAATTTGAAGAAAAAGTAAGGTTAAGGAACAACTGATGAGCATATAGCGAGGTTTAATGTTCACTCCTTGCCCAAACAAGTTCCCAATGAATTCCAATAAAACTTTAAAATCATATATAAAACGTCCGTCGTATTTCACAGAAAATAATATTGCCATCATCACAATGAAATTGAATGCTATCCAGATACCTGGTGTAAATGGCTCGTACCAAACTCCAAATTGAAGATTTTGTTTGCCCTCTATTTCTTTTCTGGTGCAATAGTAAACGGTTTGGGACTCAAAGCTATCGAAGCATAACTGACTTACTATATATACATTTAAAAGTGCCGGATTTGGATAATTCACACTACCAATAATCAGTTCAGGTCCAGTATATGAATTAGATGCTCGAAACTTTAAACTGTTTGCAGTGGTTGATAGATGAAAAGAAAGTGTTAGGTTGTTCTCCGATGCTAAGACAAGTAATAACATTATTGGGGTTGGGCATCGATAGCTTAGTCGCAGGTTGAAACTTTGAAATTTTTTCCGTTGTCGATCCTGAGTGGTTCTCATGACACTAAATTCATCAGTCGTAATAACAGGAAGCGTTTTACCATTTCCCTTCCAAAATAGCTGGCGGTGAAGTAAGAAAGGATTTTGAAAATTAAATTGGGTTTGAAAATCTTTCACAATCCACGGTGAAGAATTGCAGTACCCCGAACAAATTATGGTGACTGTTGTTTCTTTCGCGTTACATTTAAGATTATGGGGTAATGTGATAATCAGCTTCAGAGAAGGAAGGACCAATACGGTTTCATGCCATTTTGCAAGTATCGCTACGCCTTCGTTGATGTCACTTGTGGTGTTTGTCCAAACGAAGAGGAACATGGATTTTGATGGAACAACGTTATTTTGAAATCCAGTTCCAGCATTCATAATATTAAGCCATGCCTGCTCGCCTTCCAATTGGCTTATGATCACATTGAATGTGTCTGAATAGCGGTACGTTACTCTATTAATTGATGTTGCGTTTTGTGTTTTCACAAACCGCGTCAATAATGACGCACCAGGTTCAATCAGTTGTTGAACATTGTAGAAATACACAACGTACTGTTCAAACTTGGTGTTAAATTGTGGAAACAATCCAGCTAAACATAGTGATTTATCTCCGTAACATTCTGGTTTGTAAATTGCTAGCACAATTGCGATTAAAAGCTTACTCATGCAACTTGGAAACATTTTGTTAAGGAATAAGTAAAATTGAAATTTCTGGTGGAAAAAAGAGATAGTAGTATGATGTTCAAGTAAAATTTTTCTTGCTTAAGAAAATAACAGAGAAGCCATTGAAGTTTCGGTTGGAATTTATACCATATTGAATGTGTTATGAACAACTCGATTTTAGTAAGATTTTTACTTTACTTCCTGTGAACGTATGTAGTAAGAAATGCTTAAGTATTCTGTAGTATAAAGAGATTCTTCTTCAATAAGAGTATAAATTGGAATACAGAAATTAAAACACTACTTATTTCCCTTATGGATGTATGTAGATTGAATGGGGAACGAATCTATAGGCGCCTATTCTATTGCTAAATTAAAATGATAATTAACCCTTAACGAAACTTGTAGGAGGAGCTCTATGAAAACCGATTAAAAGTCTGGGTTACTTCCGTGATAGATGTAAGATGATGGATAATGGAAATAATAGTTCAAATCTTACGTGAGAACTTAAAATTGCTAATCTAAAATTTATAAACAAATGATATCATTTATGAATGGTCAATTTAATGCCAAGTTGAAATAAACTCGTGGTAACTCTGTTAAGTAAAATTCCTTGTCAGGAATTAGTTTTTCCAAAACACGCCGTATAGTCGCAGAAAAAATCCATGTTTCAAATGGTCTCTAAAATGATAAATTTTTGGAGAAAATACCTAAATTTTGACCACTATAATCATTGCTTGTTTGGTTGAAATTTGCTCTCTACAAATGTACTACACACTATTTTTGCTGGAAGACTGGTTGAAACGTCTGATTTGAGATGTCTCGATTTCCTTTGCAAAACCATTTTAAACATGGGTTTTTTCTGCCACCAGAGGGCGTGTTTTTAAAAAACTAAGTTCTAACCGGTGACCGGTCAGGAATTAGAAACCTACGAAATCAAAAAAACGATTCTGCTTCGAATTGAAAGCGTAACAAGACAAAGCTTTATTTGGATGGATGAAGAGGAAAGAGGTGTTCTCTCCAGCAACGCAACGGGATTTTAAAGAGGCTGATGCTTACTCTGCTCTCAAAAAACTAATTCTTGAATATGGTACACACTGTTTGTCTTTACAACGCCTATCGTTAATCTCTCAAAAAAGGGGAAATTTATTACTTGTCACTTTTTATTTCCCTTGTTGAATTTTTTCCTCCGTTAAAAAACCACACCGCACACCTAATATTTTTCTTTGGGTTATAAAGGGATTCGAAAGAGGAAGAAAATAAACACTATGGACAAAAATGCATTGAAATTGAGACAAGATGAGTGTGTGCCTGAGGAGCGAGACTAATAAACGACACCTACAGATAGATACGGATGTTTAAAAGAAGCACATGGAAGAAATCATGCTTTTGGGCTTGAGTATAAAATTTGGAAGTTTATAATGTCGGGATGAAACAGACGGACAATATGAATTTATTAAGAGACTCCCCCTACTCAATAAACTGCTAGTAAGCAGGCCAGAGACGTAGCTGAAGAAGGCGTTGAGTGATCACCTCCAAACCTCCTCCTCCCATGTCCACCAAATCTCATCCACCACCTCTCTCTCTCTAAACCCACCCTCGCGATCCTCTCCCAACGTAGTAAACGCATAATACCATTCCGGATTCTGCATTTATGCACAAACACATGATTCCGGATGTATGCAAAAGCTCATCCACACGATGCTATGCAATTCTTACGTATACGTATACGTTTCAGCCAAATCGATGAGTTACTGAACTCATAACTTTCGAACCGTTTGACCGATTTGGCTGAAAAGTATTCCCAGAGGTCCTCTTGAGTGGTATTACCTGTGTACCAAATTTGGTCCAAATCGGTCAATTTATGTGACCAGGAGAGTGCGCACGGACAGACGGACGGACAGACAGTTTGAGTAAAACCATTACTTCACTGAATGCTTCAGCTACGTAATAATCTTACCTTCTTAAAGGATGGCTAATAAGTTAGGGAACTGGGGTTTAATTGGTCGTATTTTCCACAAATGTGGACATATTTACTTCATTTTTTCAGCATAATGTAGAGAATCTTAATAGCTACCTTTTGATATCCTGAAGAGCCTTCTGAACTCCTTGGTAGCTGCATGGCGAATAATTTCGTACAAGAGGGGTCAAAGGTTTTAGGGAGAAAAATAGTGGACAAAATTTTGGGTATTGACGACGAGACTCACGTCCACCTGGATCCTTCTCAAGTGCCGAGACGAAGGTTTTACCGCAGTGTAGACCCTGCAGAAGGGCCCAGTGCTCAAAAGTATGGGTCCCAGACGAAGTTCCCCAAAAAAATCATGATATGGCAAGCGATGGACGAATTCGGAAACGTGTCGCAACCCCACCTTTTAGAGGGCACTACGACGCAGACGTCTACATTCAGGAATGTCTGAAGCGTCGCCTGCTTCCCTTTATTGATGATCATGATGATATTGAAGATTTACTTCTTCAGCCGGACTTGGATTCTTCGTATTATGCGAAAAAGTCTCAGGAGTACCTTTGGGCCAAAAACATCAAATTTTTACCCAAATGCAAGAACCTTCAAAATTTTCCCCAATGTCGAGAAATTGAAACTTTTTGGGTTATTTGCAAGAGTAGGTACTTGCAGCGATAGGATTCACACAAATGCCTTCAAGGATTCCAGCAGGTTTGGACAAAACCTCCAAAGGAAATTGGAAAACGCCCGGAAAAGTCGTTTTGGAGCATGCTGCAAAAATGACTCGCTCCACAGCTACCAAAGGGGTTCAGAAGGCTCTTCAGGATATCTATAGGTAGATATTGAGATTCTCTACATTGTGCTGAAAGAATGAAGTAAAAAAGTCCACATTTGTGGAAAATACGACCAAATTACGCCAGTTCCCTAACTTATTAGCCATCCTTTATAAGATTTTGAACCCCTATAATGTGGGTTTCCATCAGTGTGTCAAAAGATATCCTGTTGCATTCCCAATTCTCAACCATTCTATACATTATGTTTCAAGGAAGGAAACCAAAGTCGGATACAATCTGGAGCAGGTATTAACTTTACCGACAAGCTATTTCTTGTACATCAGTCCTCCTCTGACTTGAGACAGAGCTAGTTTTCTAAGCACATACTCCAGCATTGTTTCTCAAGTTGCCCCGAAAATATCCCAATTATCACTCATCATGGGCTCCCTTGCCAGTGTTGTTCCAGTAAAGCAATTTTGGAGTCTTAATAATAACAGTTTTGTATGAAACAGAGTAAATGTATTTTATTTTAATTCGTTTAATTTGTTTGAAATAGTTGGCAATCCTATTACTCATCATCGCTACTGCTCCAACGATGGAGGCCAAAGAGGAGCGAAATGTGCTGATGACTTCAGGATGGCAAAATAGGTTTTTTGTTACTGTGAAACTTTTGTTGTTAACTCATCATAAATTGAGTTGGGTTTGACTCAATTTCATTGTAACTTAACCTTCAAACACGAAAGTGAACGAGACTAAACGCTTCATGGATCATTCAGATAAAAATATAAGCAAATGGGCTGCAGTTATTAGATAAAATACGCACATGATGAAGAAATCACAGTAAATGGGCATATTTCGTTTTAGGTTGCTGCACTATAATGTCAAATGAATTGCATAAGATAATCAATTCTGCTTTCTGACTGCCTTTATGGTTACTGGAACAAACTAGACTCTATCGTGCATCGTAATTAGTTCAGTAGTTTGCACAAAAATTTTGTTTTTGCTGAGCTATATAAACAAACATGCATTTGTAATTGCATACTGCATCAGCATCTTGATATTTGACACCATACCCCTCTAATCCAACCAAATCTTTGTTGATAAATGATAATAATATCCGTAGTACCATGTCACGCAAATACTATGCTCGAATAGCATGCTACGTCAACTGGCGTCATCATTTTCTTCCAAATAGCTCGATAGTGCTTCCTAATGATCCCGTGACAAAATCAATGCACATATGAAACAAAATTACAATAGGGTAGCTAATTACTGCACACGTTGCATGTAAAATCATATTATCAATATTTAAGGAAAAATCATCTCTACCATTACGGCCCCGGTCAAATCTCTCTTGATCCAGAATTTTTCTGCAATATAAAAGGGGGAACTTGTCTTCAAGATTTCACAGTCAAACAATTGGCAGCAGTTCAGCAGTTAACTAGCTAACAAGTTATCCAAAAACTTTGCAGTTTGTAACCGAGTCTGTTGACAGTGTTTACTTGAACAACATGAAGGCATTTACAGTAACTTTGTACACATTGTTATAATTATGAAAATTCTTGAGCAAGTTCATTCCTTCCATGCGTCCTTATTAAACTTACAGGCATTACTTTTCCTCGTCGTTATTGGCGTTGCCTTGGCAGCCGACTCTGCTCCCAAGGATCAGGCAACAGCCAGAAGGGATGCCCGTTTCCTAGGCTTATTTGGTGGATACGGACTTGGATACGGGGGGTATGGCTACGGGGGATATGGGGGGTATGGTTACGGGGGATACGGAGGCTTACCATACGGTTATGGTGGTGAGTGCCTGCTCAAAAAACATTGGATTATTGTTGGCATTATTATTCAACAATGCTATTTTAAACTTTATATTATTTTCCTTATTTTTTTACAGGATATCTCTGGGGCTAACCACTTACAAAAATTTAGTATTTCCTCACATAAATTTTTTTCCATGCAAACATGTATATGAAGGTGCAACAACTTTTTCTAAAACATTTGTAAACTTTCTTCTCAAATAAACTCGACAATTCAAGATGTAATAATGGACCTTTATGCTTATTTTATCTGAAATCGTATGTCTGTGTCAAGTGTCACGCTGAGATTATCAAAACTTTCAAAAATAGTATCACTGATGTAATCTCAGCAGTAGCTTCGTTTTGATATATCACAACCCATACCTTTCTGTATTTTAACCTTATCATGGTCATAGGTCACACCGGGGTTATCAAACAGACAGTTTGAGTAAAACCATTACTTCGCTGAATGCTCTCGCTTCAACTACGTAATAAATATAACTTTTTCTGCTTTTACAAAGTAAAATTTAACCCTTCACAATTTCAGTTGAAATTTGTATAGCATATTGATAGGAATCCACAATATATTCTAGGGTTTCGTGAATACCGTTTCACAAAACAAATAGAAATTAGAACCGAATAGGTGAAATACTTTTTTATGGTTGTAGATTGAGTGTGGAAATATTTGTAGACCCTTTTTGATTGCTGAACTAAAATGGTAATTAATCCTTCATATAACGTCTTAGGTGGGGGGCGTGGGGGGTTGTGGATGATTTCTATTTTATGTAAGTCAATTAAAAATCTGTATTGTTTGCGTGGTAGGGATGAGGTGATAGATATTGGATTGGAAGTTTCAACGAATTGGTTCCAATCTGGAGCAAGAACATAAAATTGGTAATCTAAAATGCATAAGCAAATGATACTGGTGAAAATACCACGAGAATAAAACCGTGTTTTAACCTTTTCAGTGCCAATTTAATGACTCCAACTTTTCATTGACTACCATATATAATATCCATGCAACCTCACTTGTATCCCAGTATATGTATGATATGTCCTTACCCATCACAACCATGAAAACTGAGCCATCACGGCCCTTGGCTCCCAATTTTTTCCCGATGACATTTTGAAATTTTAAGCTCATTATGATGTTGAACTAACATAAATTAATACGCAATACCACTTAAAACTATTTCTGTTGAGAAATTATCTCTTTAACTGACTAGGACCAGAAAAAACAGTGCAAACTGACATGCAAACCACAGCCTAGGAGTCGGTTTCCGGATCCGTATGAACAGGCCTCATTATATGATCATTATGATCAATGAAAGCATTAGGTAGGACTGGGAGCCTGGATTAGAAGCTAAAAGGGTTGAATGGTTCCGACAGATGAGTGTTGGTACAAAAATATCACCATTGTCAGAGTTCAAATAGGTTCGTAATAAGTAAGTAAGTGTCTTGTCTGGAAGTGGATTCTTATGAGTTCAAGCCAGACATGTCAATATTCAAGAAGATTTCATATATAAATGGTTGAATTGAAAAAGGTTGGCGAACGATGACAATTGTAGACTTCAGATTCATAACATATTTTATGAGAACGACGTAAATACTTCGTCGATATTCGTTTTCCGGCAGTTTTCTATCGATTTGGGGGTAAAAAACATTTGTCAAGCAGTCCATTGTGCAAATACGTGAATCTACACATGTGCAGCAAGCCATTTGAGATGACATCACATTGATGTCACTGTGTGACATTGGGAGTCAAGGGAAAATTTTGACTGAGCATCTATGTGGTGTAATTGGGACTTCACGGCATGGAAACGTGAAGCATCAATGTGGTGCATTTGGGAGTATAGTAATTTTAATTGTAGTCACCACAGTGGTGTCCATTGGTAGCCAATAGTTTTGTGTAAAAAAGCACCACTGTGGTGTATTTGGCACTGAAAAGGTTAAATGCCTTACACTGAGATATGAGAAATATTTCAGGACATATATGTGGTTCCCATGTTTCATTTGAGCACATTGGCCATTTCGCGATTCCCTATTATTTCGATTCGATGTGTTAAGCGAATCTCTATTCTGTAGGAATGTAAGTTTTTAAGGGAGATATATCTCACATTTTATATTCATTTATTCATTACCTAATTTTTCATTTCGATTTTAACCTTTCAATAAAATTTTTGAACTGTTGATATCAAAGTTAATAAATCCAGAGAATATCGTTATAAAGCTGCAATAAATTCGGTAATTAAGCAAACTTGCCATTGACTCGCGACGCAAGCAAATGTTGCATTTTGTTAATGAATTAATTAGTTTCGTTATCTCGTGTGTAATGAAAATTAACCTGAACGAATACTAATGACTAAAATGTTCAAATAAAGTTAAATAACAAACTAACTTGTAACTACATAATATCGAACATACAAATTTATTTCCCATTGAAAGGCTTGCAAGTTAATTTTAACATTTTTAGTTCAACCAGATTTATGACAACTTTTTTATACTCATCGTCAGTTTTATATTCGTACTTTATTTTACAATCATTTTTTTTCTTTTGTAAATTCATCACTTTCTTTCCTGCGTCTTCAGTCGTGGCCAGGATTGTTCTCGAATGTGCTGCGATCATACGTGATTTTCAAAGAGTGACGTCCAACTACAAACTTCTTGAGGGATGGCATCAGCGTCCAAACTTTTGAATGAAACATGGGCTGCTTATTACGCTCTATAAATTCATGAACCCACTCCAAACTTCCTTGTAAATCAAACTCCAAATGCTCCAACGAGTTCAGCTCAAAGAATGGATCAAGTGATCCATCATAATCGACTAACACAAATCTTTTAACTTTTGGTAGATTAATAACAGCATTTGAACCAATTAGCTGCTGCTGCTGCAAAGAGTTACTCTCATTTCCATGACTGTAAAAAACATTGACATCGACTTTAGCATTTGTTAAAGATTCCCCAAAAAGCTCCAAGCTCTTGAAAACTCGTGGATAATCTTCGGAACTAAAATACAAGTCTACTTCCCTCAAGGGCGGCACACGTGACAACTTCCCGAATTTTTCTAAATCCTCTACCTCAAGGTATGATTTCATCACCTCCAGATTCGAAAACTGGTATACAGCATCACAAAGCACCGAATCATCCCCCAAATCTAATCGCTTGATTTTAGCTGGAACGCAGCACGAGTTCAGAATTTCGTTGGTGAAACCACGAGCTCCTACTTTTATTTCCAGCGTTTCTAGATTGATGAGTAGCGGCATGGGGTTGGCACTGATGCTATCTTGTACCTCATTTTTGTACCAAGTCCATCTGCCCCACTTATCGTTAGCAATCTTTAGCCGTTTCAAATTAGGAAGCCGAAGCAAACAGTTTCGAAGATTAATTACCATTTCCTTGGCAAGGTGATCATAGCATTGAATGTCAATCGCGGCAAAATGAACTTGTGGGCCAAACACGTCCAACAACTTTATTACATGGTTCCAATATTCATTTCGAAAATTTCGTATTTCATCTCCCATTAAAAACCAGCGAATTTCACGTTTTAGACTGATAGTCCTTCCAACGAATGGATTCCCACGGTGAAGCTCCATATCCTGCAAAAACCTTTGGATCTTCTCAGGACTGGCGAAGTCATTGACTAGTTTTGGAACACCGGCATTAACTTCCTTCGTTGCAGTTTCCCAGTTAAGACGAATATGCTGTGGATGTGTTTGATAAGCATGATCGATTCCTTGTTTCCAAACCTGGCATACTTTACGACATTCCAGAAAATCTGATTTTGGCAGTTTCTCCAACAAAGGTAGCGCAACCTAAAAGTTTCCAAATAAAAGTAAATCTTAGATTAGAATTTAGAATATTAATGTTTGGTTTCATAATATGAATAGGATGGCGTCAGGATTTGATTGAAATATGTTACTTGTGGAAAGAGTACTGTAGGCAACCAATCCCGCTTGTGCATGATCCACTTCTTCCAGTTTCTACAGGTTCGAAAGCAGCTGTTCAAG
The DNA here is from genome assembly GCA_964034955.1 of Orchesella flavescens. Taxonomy (NCBI): domain Eukaryota; kingdom Metazoa; phylum Arthropoda; class Collembola; order Entomobryomorpha; family Orchesellidae; genus Orchesella; species Orchesella flavescens. Next base: position 31,082,342 of record OZ035957.1, read on the forward strand.
TCTGTTGAATCCAGCATTCCAAATATCTTCAACCAAACCTATTTTATGCGGATGACAAAGAGTAGAATTGAAAGTGATTCTTATTTTGACCTATAATTTGTGTTTCTAATTTTAAATAAATCTCACTTCTTCCGGGATAGTTTCCGCTGGCACATAAAGGGTCATCGAATCATCCTGTGGATGAACCACTTGGTTGATCTGTATCTCCTCAGATAACTGCAGTCTTGGAAAATTCGGATGTGGAAGCTCCTCCATTTCTTGTCCCACTTCCAGGGTCGGATCTGGTCCTGTAGAATTAGTTGAACACTTCGATTGTGGAGGAAAAGCTGTACTTTCACCCGTCTCTCCCATCAACCTTTCCCTTAACAATAAAATGTCCAGGAGTGAATAATATATCATCCCTCGCGAAATGACTGAAATTGTCTGAAATCTCCGTTTATTATTATTTCGAAAAGAAATAAGATACTTACGTTCTGGAGTCGCACATCCTAATTCCTTCCCAGTCCGCATTGCAGTTGTCCAATTTCCCATTGTCTGGGGATTTCTGAATCTCCGGAGGAGGTGGTCCTTTACTTCTTGTCCACATTTTGGAACTGACGAGTGACGAAGATGAGATATATATCTAACTTGATTTTTTTAAAAAACAGTTAGGGTTAAACTATTGACTACAATAACGGCAAACTTGACCTGACCGTATTACTAAGGAAGAGGTTAGATGGACTCTACTTGTATAAACAAGTTTTGTCTGGCTGCTAAAGAAGAAGTTGAATTAAGAACATTCCTGTAAACCTGTGATCATATGGTCTTACTACATTCCTCTGTTCAATACGTAAGTTCGTACGCAGAATATTAATGTCGTAAGGTTCAATGAAAATTGCACGCTTGTGCACCATTGCATTGATTTTTGTTCTGGCGCGTAATTCAAATTTGTACTTTACAACATAATGTTTTGCGTATGTTGTTGAACATTGACGTTGACGGGTCATTTTCGTTAGACCATGCATGCAATATGCACGTTCACAGGAATGTTCTGTAATTTATTGCCAGCTGTACCGTACAAAAATACATGTTTGATAACTTGGATCAACCATCTCTTTTGTAGTGATTTGGTCAGATTTGCTTTCTTGTAGAGTTTTGAATCATTTTGATACAATCAATTATCATCGCATCGTCGTCACTTTCAAAAGTTAAAACTGTGGATAAAAAGTAAAGGGCCACAAACATTTGACTGTTTACCTCCGCCGAAGACTGAGAAGGCGGACAGCGGAAGTCAAGAGAAAATCGGACAATTTCAAGAACGTTGTGGGCTTGAAACGTGAGAGGACACTTATTAACTGTTGACTGTGGGAAAGTGCAGCTAATAATATGGAACATCAATCAATAGCTCAAGCTCCAACTAATTTGGCAGGACGAGAACGAAACACGCAAGCGAGTCAAGAATTTGAGCTTCAACAGAAGGTTACAACTACCATGTCATCATCATCAGCAGCTGACAGTCTTCCGGAAGAGGTAAAACAATTTAAATTTTATTTAAAAAGAATTGACTGAAAATATAATTTAATTATCTAGAGTGGTTTATCAAATGACAATATAGTACCGTTATCTTCTTTTGTAATTTTTCTTCAATTTAGGTTTGGTTGACCCTGTTTGAAAAGTTGAAGCCATCTGACAAGTTGAGTTGTTATCGCACCACCCCCAAATGGCGCAATTATCTCTCCCACAAACGAAATTTGCTCCTCTTTCCTGAGGTACAGCAACAATTTTAGTTTTATGAATTCATCAAACAGTTTCTTCCGGATGCCATTATTGCCAATCATAAAGATTGATTCCTTTTCTGATTTCTTAAATTAATAGGTTTTGGCGTTGGTTAGAGACGGTTTGCCTCCAAATGATTTACTAAAGTTGCGCCTCGCCTGCAAAGGATGGAAGGATGATTTTGATTGTGCTCCTTCACCTTCAAACCACATAATTGAATTCAATTCCACCTTGGATATCCAAAGATTCATGGCGGAAATGGAATCAAATCCTGGTAACCCGTTTCCACAAAGAAGTATTCGATTGAACTATTTCCCAGAACAGCTCCTGGATGGCGAGCTAGCAGAGGATTACATTACCCGAGTCATCGTTTCACAACTGTTGTTTTTGTTACATATGGAGGGATTGCTGCTTGAGAGTGGTGTTCATGTTTGGACAGCGTGTTTGTGTGCAGATCACATTGCCTCACAATATGGAGCTACAATTGTTAGTTCTCTGGAACTTTTCGTTGGAGCGTTCATGCATTTTCTTCCGGAATTGAAACGGCTGAAGTTAATCAGCAATGTTACTACGGAAGACCACCAGTTATTACAAATACTGAACGACGAGAGAACCATATTCCCTCAATTAACTCACCTCGAAGAAGTGGAGACTAATGAAAACGTTCCTGATGCTTTAGTCGACATCTTTTTAAGATCATATTGTGTTCCGGATGTTGTAAAGAAGCTGACTTTAAAGCATGGCTTTCATGACGCTCTCTACGGATTCCGCAATCTTGAAGAGTTGGAAGCCCAAGTTTTTGTTGAGGATTTGGAGAGATTTCGCAATAATATTTCAGTGGCGCCATTGAAAAAGGTCAACTTAGGAGTTTACAGCATGGAGGGGCGCAAGGGAGTGGATGTTGAAAAGCTTTTCTCAGTCTTGGAACTATTTGAGGAGACTCTTACTCATGTGGAGCTGGAGGGTTTCCCAGCCTTAAAAATGGGTGATGATGGTGCTTCGAAAGCTTTCCGGATCCGTCTTCCAAAGCTGACACATCTGAAGCTAAGGGACTATGATGGACCTCTTGATCCACTTCGCGGGCTCAAGTCGTTGTCACACCTCGACATTTTGAATCTGAATTTTGTGTCTCGTATCTGGCAATCTAACATTTGGAGTTGTATTCCTTCTTTGGACTGGTTGCACTACAATGTAACAACTGTCAATGGTCATTTTATGTGGTCTGGATATCGCTCTGACATCTTTATTTCCGATGAAAAAAATTTCCGGAAAGGGTGGCTGTGGTTTCAAGCAAAGAATAAGTTAAGCATATAAACGTTACTGTAATCAATTATGTAAATTTGTAAGTTCAGCGTTAATTTAATTGAAGACAAGTGTATTTCTAAAGAATATTTTTGAAATGACAATAAGAAATGGAGGAGCAGGTATATATTTTTAAACGAAGTAGCTTGTAAGTATGAAAAATAATTTAATTGATGAATGCGAGAATTGTCATCCCAAATCATTGAAATGAATGAATTGTTAAAATGCATCGCTACTAAAGTCAGAAAATGAAATTTATAGTATACATTTGTTTATTTTATTCGTATTGCAATTTATATTTCTGTATTATTTACCAGGAAAACGTTTAAATAATTTAGTTTAATAAATATTAATTTTGAGTCACACATTTTACTGCTCCTACATTATATATCTTTATATCATATTTATGTATCAGTGCAAGCCGTATTTCTACTAATTTTTTTTAGAAAGTGTAAAAGTTTCATGGGATCACTTTCTCATACAATCATGTGGTCACTTACTATTATACAGGCGTTGCGTTATATATAAGTCATAATTAATAAATGAGCTGTTGGATTAGCCAAACAACTAATTTTACACATCTAAATGTCTATAACCACGTCTAAATTTTAGCATTAGAGAACTTAAGTTTCGGCAAAATTTGTCCTCATGACATTAGTTGTATGTAATCTAATCCTAGATATTGTTTATTTCTAGCTACAGAACACGATCACACTGGTTGAGAAAAAAATAAATTTAAATACAAATTTTCTTGGAATTAACTAAATAATAAAGATTTCTTCCAAGGAGACCGTCTAATATATTGATACGTATTTAATTTGTATCCATTTTATTTTTCAGTGTTTTTATTAACATTTACTATAATATGCGGCAGATCCTATAATATGCGCAGTCCCGCTATTTAACCCCGTCAAAGGTTTCGACGGAATTTGGTTGTACGACAATAGGCTTAATCTGTTTTTTAGTTGTATATAATCTAATCCAATATATTGCGTTTTTATAGCTACATAACACGATCACTTTGTGACGGAATTTTCTACCCAGGTATGCAACCTTACTTGCAAATATGCAAATATTTTTCCAAATTGCAATAGCAAATTTTAGCAGTTTCTTAAAAATCCAATTACGACATTCAATAAAAAGAAGCAAAAGTGCAAACAACAGCAAAACCAAGTGAATATAGAAAACCACCACAATGTTTGATTGTTCAAGTGAAATGGATTTAAACTTTTCAGAGTCATTTTGTGCAATCCATATGGTATCATTCCATGTGTCCAATCTATACCGCCACAAAGTCCAATATTGTAATATATTGGACTCAAGAAGCCTTCTTAATCTTTCAAACATTTGAGTACCAGGCCAAGAGACGTCCAAGAATTGCAAAATATTGTTAAGGGAACCATATGCAGACTTACTGACTGCAATTTTGGTGTGATCAACGCCACTCATTCTTAGTTTGGATTTGACAATTTCCACCTTATCTAAAGCACCCACATAAATGTCTTTCCCACACCTTGATATTACAGTTGAGTAATAGTTAGGCTCTAACATTTCCAGTGCCTCCTCCACTGTCTGAGGAATTTTCAAAGACATTTTTATCCTTTCCATTGCTTCAATAAGGTTCATTTTGAAATTTTTATGCATGAATATTTGCGCGAATTGTGTATCAAAGGCTCTCCATTTCATCTATAATCAAAAGTACAAACTAAAATTTAGTCAAACTTTCAAAAAACAAAAATGAGGTTTTAAAACCATTGTTTTTCATAAAACCATACCCAACTGTTATCAAGTCGTAATTCAGGGATTTTATTTCTCCACAGATAAAGTTTTATGTTGTCTGAGTCGGTACTTGGAGAATAAATCGACAAATTCAAATCAAAGACTTCATCAAAGGTTTTCAAGAGTGTTGGTACTAAAGGCTTATTCATTTTTTCTACTGTATCCGCTTCATAGAAAAATGTGAGAACAATGGACCCAAGTAGCCAAGCCAAGGTCAACCATTTCCACCGATCTGCATCGGAAATACTTTGGCGAAGTAAAATTGCATAGACCCCAAGAGCAGCATGTGTCCAATCCTTCATCATTTTTAGATGTTTGTATACAATTATTGTTGCAGTGGCTGCAACTGCGATTATTACCCACGTGATCCAATCGAATGCAGAAACATAGCCAACAAGGGAAATAAAACTTGGTTTTTGAATTGGAGCACAAGTTACGAAATGGATATTATCAATTACTGTGCTGTAAAAATAATCCTCAATTCTAATGCTTCTAAAGAAATATCCTCTCGTGAACTGATACGTTACTTGAGTGAAATGATTTTCCGCAAACAGTATTGTGCAATTAGGGCATAGCAACGTAAAACACATTGTTTCAATGGAATTTTTATGAAAACGAGGATCGTGAAGAGCAGGAAGCTTATAAAAATCTTGAATAGAATCGCTACCTATGTTGTGTTGGAAATACCCTTGGTTTTCACATGATAGAGTCTTTGACTTTTCAAAGTATACCCATGACTGGACATCGGTTGGTTCATATGGGATTTTTAATAATGGACTCTGTATATACTGCAAAATTTGAATGACCTGGCATTCGTAATTGCTGTCGAAGTCGGTTGTTCCAATGCATTTTTGCATCGCTTCTTTATACAATTTTACAGTATTTCTACATGTTAACAAATATGTTTTTGAAATGACGTTGTAATTACCAGTTTCAGAGTAGGATATCTCAAAAGAAAACTTGATGGGAGGTGTTAGAATGACTCTCTCGATTTTTAAATATTTTCTGTCTCGCCAAACGTCGTCAATGAGATACTCCAATGTTTTTAAATAATTCATACTGTATGGATTTGACTCCTGAATTGATTGAACGTGAACAAATATTACTCCCCACTTAATAAAATCTTCCATTTCCATATCATTCTTGTGGAGGCTGTAATCATATAAAGGGTCCAACATGAAATTTGGCAGGATTAATTTATGCCTGCCGTCATGAACGAGCATGCCCCTTTGTTTCCAAATTTTGCAGGGAAGTGGGTCAATATATACTTGAACGAAGCAGGTTCGCCTTGGTGGCGGTGGTGCTCGAAACATAAAATGTTGCTGTTTTTGGTTTAACTTGTAGTATTTTCCATCGCAGTACATTTTCACTTTACTTGTTTTTGCGAGTGGGAAGTCAACGTACTTGTAGTTTGACAAAATAATAGGAAACTTGAAAGGTTGTACATCATAGGAGCCGTCAGAGTATGTTGAAGATGATGTATTGAGCTGATTTAACGCATAGAATTTTTTTATCCATTTTACTCAATATTTTTAGAATGGAATATAGAACTACAAAAATTTAATGAAACAAATGGCTTACCTCAACGTGGTTCACAACAATGTTAACTGTGCAATCTCTAAACATTTCGAGCTCACGGTTTATTACTAACTTATTTGTTGCAGCAGATGAAACTAGAATATACATTGTAAAAATGTATATCCTACAGATTGTATGCTGTTTTTCGTCCATTTTGAAACTTTCCTCTGTGGAAGATGGTGCTCTAAAATAAAATAGTTTTCAAACTTTGAAACATTTTTGGAATTTGGATTGCCAAAAATGGTAATGGTGAAGCTTTGGAGTTTCCAACGCTACTAATTAATTTGAAAGCAGCTAAGTTTTGGATTTTTCCAACGCTACTAATTAATTTAAAAGCAGCCAAGCCTTTTTAGCTTTCCAACGCTATTAATTAATTTAACAGGAGCTAAGCTTTGGAGTTTTCTAACGCTACTAAATAGTTAATTTAGAAACCGCTAAGGATTATATCAAAATTTTGTGCTTCAATGTAATCGTAATGTAATTGGATATTGAATGTAAATCTTTTCTATTCCTTCCAGTTTTTTTTATATAACGTGTCAGAAAAGATAATTATATTAATTTTGGATGTTGAACACTTGAGCTTAAGCATAAAAAACTACTAAGCTTTGGTATCAAATTAAAAATTATGAGTGCGTGTAAAAGAATCGGGTACGTGCCTACTACTACAACGTTTCTTTTCCATTTTATATCATGCGGAATTGGATATGTAATTCGGGTGGTGATCGCCTTCCAAGAGCCTTTGTCGTTCTGAAACATGGAACTGATGCTGATGATGAAGAAATCAGAGAGGAAATCATAGCATTTGTTGATAGTGAAGTAGCATCCTATAAACGACTGCGTGGGGATCTCTACGTCGTTCCTGATCTACCCAAGAGTAAAACGGGGAAGATTTCTAGGGCTTAGATTGTTTAATTGGTGGTTGCCGCACCAACCTGTTAAATAATACTTATCAAATTATCGCATGGTTTTTCTAGATTTCGATTGTCGATTTCGTCAAATATCACATTTATTACGTTATTATATTGATGTGGATTTACAAATATATATATTTTTAGTAGTTCAGGAAAGTATATTAAATAGTCAATTTAATAGCATTAATAGAATACAATAATCCAAAATAGCATTCCAATTTAATTTTTGATTGGAATTCATTCTAGCTTCAACTGGCTTTTGGAAAACTGATCCCAAAACATCATTCGTTCATCCAACACATGAGTTTGTCCTGGCTTATCATTTAACTCGAACCAAAACGTGTTACTAGCGGAAGAAGTACTTTTCCATTCCAATCCATCCATGCCGCTTGGATCCCTTAGAACAGTTAATAAAATTGCAAATTAAATTTCTGCAAGTCAATTAGGGAGTGTATTTTTGGATTTAAAGAAATTAAGCTAACCCAGTAGCTGCAAAATGTGTCCATAATCGCACAAAATATTCGGAAAATTTGTAATATTCTGGATCTCCAAAAGCAACTTCAGGATATCCAGAATATGGGAATTGAAACTAAAAATTAAAATGGGTCATCTTAAAATTTAGCTTCTTTTTCTGTGATTTATGCCTAAATCATTTCAATACTTGTTAGTTGACAGTTTACCTGCAATTCATCTCCATGTGCCAAAATGCCATAAGCTTTTGCATTAAAATTTGGGTCTTCCTTTTCCGCATAGCTTTTCGCAGGTGGCTTGCTGAGGTAATACAAATACGTATTCGCAACACCACCGTGCATCATTGCTGACATGTAGCTGCAATGATTTAGCGTCCTATCGCTCACCAAATTAGTTAAGTTGACAAAGGTCTCATTTCCAATCAATTTCTCTCCAAAATAAAAAGTTTTCACACTTTCCAGCTCTTCCTTTCCCATATCTTTTACAACCAGGAGGTCTTGCGCATGTTCACTCCAATTATTATTTAGTTTATCCACATAATCAGGATCGTGCAGGATTTCAATGGATTGTTTTACCCATTCCGCAGTTACCACACCTATTATATAAGGAACAGAGTTGGCTTTCTTCTCCTTCAAAAGTTTATACGGAGTATCGGGCAGGAAAATGGTTGGGGATTGGGTGTCAACTGACGGACCAAACTGTCCGTTTAATGATGGTGATGGTAGGCGGGCGGTAGCAATTTCTGAAGCAGGTTTGCTCATGAAACAATCCATTATTTCGGTTGTGCTTCCGTTAGAGGGGCAGTTCACTTGTTTCGCAACGTCACGAAGTAAACCAACTGGATTATTAGAATATAGACCAAGAACATTACAGATATTAGCGCCACTCTGTGTTATCGCTCGCATGAATAACCCACGGCTTAACGGTGACACCATATGAAGACCTACGGAAATTGCTCCAGCAGAATCACCGAAAATTGTTACTCTAGTTGGGTCACCCCCATATTCTGCAATGTTATCCTTGACCCACTTTAATGACATGACTTGGTCCTTAAATCCAACATTTCCCGGAAACACGCCGTCCTCTGAGTTTAGGAAACCAAGTCCTGCCAGTCGATACTGGATTGTTATCAAAACAACATCATTATCAAGAAAATACTCAGCCCCGTATCTGCTACCGTTGCCATCTGTGAAACCCTTCAAAGTCAAATAGAATCGTTTTTTAAACAAAAAAATCTTTTAATAAATTATTGTGGATTTATATAGCATAACGCTTTAAATGTACTCACCCCTCCGTGAATATACACCATAGTTGGATAAGCAGATTGGTTCTGTATTGACGGTGTGTAAACGTTGACGTACAAACAATCTTCCACCCCTGTTGCCTCAACAATTTCTGTATATTTTACTTTTTGAAGGCACTGTGGAGCCAGTTCCTTCACGTCCCGAAGTCCTTCCCAGGAACTGGCGGGCTTTGGCTCTTGAAACCGTAGCTTTCCAGTTGGTGGTTGGGCATACGGCACTTTATAGAACGCAAGATAGTCTCTCCCTTGCCTTGTGCTCCTTATGTATCCTCTTAGCTTTCCTTGTTTAGAATCAAGGTCAACAAAATCTCCCAGTTCAGCATCCTCCGACGTAGCTCGTAAGTTAGTTGGATTTGCGTCTTGAGGCCGAAAAGTGATGGCATACGCAACGACACAAACAACCGCAACTGCTGCTAGCGCTTGGAGTCCATGATTCCCAAACTTTGAAAAAATTCCATTGGTTTTTGTTCTCTCAAAGGTTTGACTGTTAATGTCTGCCTCAATCAACCCATACTCCGCCTTTGCAGAGTTAAACGGAACCTTTTCTTGGCTCACAGCCATTTCTTATTGCCTTGAAGTTAGCGTGTTCCGTTATAAAGTTGTGATGTGCGTTGAGCAACTGCTCAAACATTATAATATCACGGGTTTTGGATAATGCAAAACACTTTTGTACCATTATATGATTTTGAAATTATTACGCAGCTGAATTGGATTCATCGAAGAAACAGATTATCAGCAGTTTATTTTATCTGTAATTGGAAATGCCATTGTTTGGCAGATATCATTCATCATTTTTGAAGGTATATCTTATCTAATTGAGGAAATGATGCTGGTGAGTGGAAGCGTGTGTGCAAAATCCAATTTTATAGGAAAGATAATATATGCAATACACAAGCTCCTTGTCAAAAATGCAATTAATGTGATAAAAATTAATGTAGATATTGATTATGTAACCTTACAATTTCAGGGAGACATCTGATAATCATGCTGCATAAAAATAATTAAGTGTACACCTATATAAACGTTTCCAATTACATATAATCCGTTTAATTTTGGTGTGTTTGATAATGTTTCCATTTCAAGAAGAAAAAAAGGATATTTGAAGTGAAACTCTAATCACTAAAACACATTGGGAATAAAATTAAAACCGACTTGGCAAAACCATACAAATTTGGAAAAATTCCTTTCAATATGGGAAATTGAAAATCACAGACATATTCACTGTATTCCTACATTTAATTTAAAAGCTTTCAAAATATAACATAAAAATCAATAATATTTTTTTTTCTTTAATTCCAGAATTGCTTTAAAAACTAGATTACATTATTGTTCCTGTGTGCTGTGTCTACTAGATATTAAATATGTATTTAATATCTAGTAGACATTAGTAGACATTAGTTTTCCGTATCCGTATGTTTGTGAATAAGGCCCATATTTTGGTAGTAAGAGTAGTGGATAAATTCTGATCGACTAGGTTTAGAAAATATTTTATTCGCTCATTCGATGTAGAATTGTTAGTTACGTGTCCTGTAAACTTTTCAAATCGTTAAACTATGTAGAACTATAAGTCCGTAAATTCCGTAAGAACTTTTTTCTACCACCACTACCAGTGACTCGACAACCCAACTTATGAAGAATGTAACTTCTTACCGTCGCCGTAGCAACAAGTTGTTATGCTGATATTTGCGTTTACTGGATGTTGGACGCACGCTCGAGTTGATGTACCTGCTGAACTCAGGTGTGATCGACAGTTGATTGATAGTTGTCTTGTAGTTGTCTGATTATTCGAGAAAGTTTGTAAAATTATGTCTTTGTATATTTATATTGAAAGTGCATTTAAAACGTTTTTAATCTATCTATTTTTGCTATATTCTAAATTGTCAATTTTCTAACTGTTGTTGAAAGTAAACAACCTGTTCTAAATTGTTATCGTGAGCCTATTATTGTACTGATAAGCGTCTTGATAAGTGTAGAATAGCGATAAGCGGATTAAGTAGGAAAATAGACCAGAGAAGTGCATTTGAACTTGTGTGTAGACCGTAGCGAGGTTAGGTCATACAAGCAGAAAGTGAATAGTTCAATTATACGGATCTATTAAGAAGGAAGTCGGTCCGTATAATTATAATTATGAGTCTATTATTAGCGTCAGTGTCCATTGATATACATAGATGTATTAATAGTGTAGAAATATCATGACGTGAAAATCGTGCTAACAATAAGTAATTTAAATAAACGCTATCGACATCGATCAATACGTAAGTATTATGTTTTCATTTAAATTTAAACACGTTCCTTTAAGAACGTTTAGGCATGTACATTTTGATGCCTAAAAATCATATCCCAATTAACCAGAACCTGAATAAGTACATCTTAAACAGTACCAGAAAGTCATTTTTGGGACTCTCGGTACCAGCGAACTTGAAATGGGAAAAGGGTACTTTTAATACCAAACTAGAACGTAATTATTAAGTACCACAAGAATTTGGAGGCGGAGATTTCTCATTACAGAACGGCTACTTTTTGATACCAAAAGAGTACCGAACGTTTCGGTATTTACAGGAACCCGTAAAGCGCGCGTAACAACAAAAAATACCATTTGCTGCTGTGAGCTGTTGAGCGTTAGATTCAGTACGCGATAAACACACATAATCCAACTCAACTGTTTCCTTCACATATTGTTGCAGCAAAATTAACTTTGTTTTTTATCAACTTTTTCTCCACGTCTAACATAATTCAATCATCCTTAAGCCAGTTAAGTTACAAGTTCAAATATTAGTTAAATTTCTAGTAAGTTGAAGGTAAATCAATAATTTGACAAGTTTGGTAAGTTGAAGAAAGTTACTAGCTTAGTGTTGACAGTTGATAAGTGCTTCATGAAGTGGTTAGACATAATTACGTTGTTTAAGCTGATAACGTCATCAGTTAATAGTCATTAATAGAAGTTAACGTATATATGAACTCAGCCCACAGATAATCCAGATCGGATTAATCGAAAATTGATGATATGATATGCTTCAAATATGATGAATGAAATTTAGCATGTTTAGCATTAGTTTTAATACAGCATACATGAAATCTGAATCATTAAGTAAAGACCAGAAGCCAGAAACGCACAAACCGCCAAATTTTAAACGCGAGTACTTTTGGTACCAAACGCGGACCTGTCTTTATTGGACAACGGCACCTGAAAAGGACCAAATCGTTGGTCCTAGTTTGGTACTTTATCCTAAAAGCCTGGTACTTTGAGTCCCAGAAAGTACCGGATACGGACTGTTTAGAGTACTAGTCTGGTAAATTGGGATTATTTGATGGGATGCTAGAGTAGCACAAACAGTAACACAGCTGATTAAAATGTGAAGAAAAAAACTACATTGTTAAAAATGCGCTGATCTGATCCTTTGAAACATCTGACATTGTTATTATTGTTGGTTAAAATTGTTAAACTTATGTTTATACAATTCCTTCTGTTGTAAACTTGTATCGGGTTTCTTTTCCTATTATCAATAATTCAGTAAGAGTTTAAACTTAGCTTTGATAATTTCTTTATTTTTACATTTGCCGTAGGAACTTCATTGATAATAAGATTTTTAATTTTATTAGGGCACAAGAGAAGCAGCAAAATGTCGAAACAGAAGAAAGTAAAGGATACGCGCTATGATCCGGAAATAGAGGAAACGATTGATCCTTCGTACACTGGGGAAGTAATTGAGTTTGAAGACAAGATAGTCAATCTCTTTTTGAAGCTACATCGGTGGGGGTTTATGTGCTAATTAAAATACTGTGTTTATTACCCTGACTTGAAATTGTATAAATAATTATAAAAACTAAATGACGTGTTTATTTTCAGATTTAAAATACTCCAGATGATTCTTCTGTTTATCATACGAGCAAGAGAGAAACTGAACCTAAGTGGATTCATTGAGAAGCCGATCACAATCAAGGGAGAGGAGGACATGGATAATTGTCACTTCCGAACTTTATTCAGACCCAACACTTTATTCCGTGATGACTTCACAGACCCTGATTTCCTCAGCACCCTCAAAATCAACACCAATCTCAAGTATTACACACTGACGGAAGCGATTGTGGGAACGACAAGGGTCTCCATAAACATCTGCACATGTGTCCTCTACTTCATCATCTACTACCATCTGGGCCACGACAACGTTTCTCCACCAACGGTTTTCCAGGCAACTTTCTCTTCCGTCATAGTAGGCTACTTGATGGTTAACGTTTGGCGCTTTTGGAATGAAAAGTGGAACCTGGAGACGCTCATGAAAGTTTCACTCGCCGGGGATCTCCGAGTCTCCTTCCTCTGCATAATTTTCTCCTACTTCTTCACGCCAATGCTTCGGACGCTTACTAACACGATTGATGGTGACACAGTCCATGCGTGGTGCTGGATCCTGTTCGGAGTTCATTTATTGTGCAGTAACTACGGACTTTCAGCTTACTGCGTCTCTCATGTGGTGTCTACAAACTCAGCAATTTTCGCAATGTGTTGTTTGGCCTCCCGACTTCAGACTGATGAGCATTGCTTGTCGTTGTTGGCTTTTGGGATGGCGTGCTTCATTTGCTTCCCCCACTTTGCCAGAATGATGTGGGACTGGACGCCGGGCTCCGTCATTTACTGTTTGATGGTGGGATATGCAATCTACACTGTTTCTCCGTGGATTATGTTGTTCTACGGCGTCTGTATGCTCATGATCATTGTGGTTGCCCCTTCCCTGTATGTCTTCTTCGTACAATATAAAAGGAATATATTGGGACCGTGGGATGAAGCCGTTCCGGATTTCAACTTTGATAATATGAGTCCAATTAATATAGGAGTTTTGGAGGAAAAAAGGAGCCAACCATTTCCTTCTTCGAGTCCATGCTACGACCCGCAAATTAAGGAATGGGAATCAAGGGGCATTGGTAAACCGTTATAAATGTTCATATAATATGTAAGTTTTATAGAATAAATCATCCAAACTGCTTCGGCGTTACAATTTAAAAGTGTATGTTGCTGAGAAAGCATAGAGTGTAGGAAAAATGTGGTGCTTATAAATATATTTTCTTGTTGTACCTTGCTCTGCCTGCATGCTCTTGTGTATTTGATGTAAAAACGTATTAATTGAGAGTTGAGGCATGCAGGAGAGAAGGAATATTTTTCATTATTCTCTTAGAGGCTGAGGCGAGTGGGAGATTGTCTTCTCGTCAGTCAGTCAATTGTGGTCTTCTATATATTATTACTGATTATATTTGTTATCAGTTTAAATAATTAATTATACGCTGGCATGTGGAATGGTTGTTTTGTGTCGTTAATAAAATAACTATGTCTTGTCAGTATTAATGGTGTTCTGAAATTGTCAATTGTGTCATTTCTAAAGGTTATCTAAGTTTAGCTCAGTCAGGGCATCCGTTGTCATCTTTGGTGCATTAGCTCTCACCGTTATCGAAGTATTTGTCGGAAAAGTGTATATGTAAATATAGGTAATAATTATACTACTCGTTTCCATTCTATTATTTATATTTTCGTGTTTTTAAAAAAATAAATAAAACCTCAAAATTTAAAATTGTTTCACTGTAGGTTTAAAACTTGCAGCTTTCTACAATCATTTTTGTTCATTCATGTGTTGTATGAGAAGCGTCGTATAACTCCAATATCTGTCAATATTTAAAATACTAATCTACTGTTTCTATTGAAAATCGCTGAAGGATTTAGCATTACCGCGGACAAATTAGTCCACCTATTCTAAATCCCTTAGTAAGAATTTAATAAAATTCCGGATTTTATTGAGGTATAAGGACCACTAAATTTTTGTCCGATATTAAAACCGACAGAGCGTAAAAGAGAGAGAGACAGCAATGGAGTTTGTCCGACACAGGTATTTTTTTCAAAAAAAGCAATACACCTACCATATCTAACTTTTGACTCAAACAAACGAATAAGATCCTATATATGTAAGTATATGTTCATGTGTGTATTAAATATTAAACACAAAAATGAGCATTTTTTTTGTTCAAATGTATTTAATATTAAATTAAACTTTGTTTTGATTATTGATTAATTTAATCTTTTAACATTAATTTAAAGATTGATGAAATTTATAATCAATAATTGGATTAATTGTTTCTTGAAAAATAAAAAAATAATCAATAATCAAATTAAAAGAAAATAAGACAATTCATTCATTTTTATTATCTATCCGCATAATTTCGTTGATAATAATTTTTTTAAATGTTTATCCTAATATTGCTTCAGAAGGATATATTTAAGGTACAAATACTTTTTTTGGTATGGAATGATGGCTCTGCTAAAGGAATTATCAGTAATGTACAACCCAAAATAATTGTAAAACCATTTCATGGTTTCTAAAAAAACAAAATTTAGTTTCAGCAAATTCCCAAGCAAAACATAATTCAAGACAGGAGCAAAAAGATGTCAACAGTTCGAAGACAGATTCCTACAAAAAACGTTCTTTCTACCTCAGGCTCCAATGGCAATAAAAATCCACAATGAAAGGGGAGAGGTTGTAACGCTTTTAATTGTTTTTTCGCCAATTTCCTTTCAAAAATATTCCCCACCGATTCGTTGAGACCGGCAACTCTTTTAAAAATTAATGTTCTACTTTGTTTCCCACTCTCAATTGCAACCGGGAGCAATGTAATCATAAAAAGAAAAGAATAAATGGACGCAATCGGAGCAAGCCAATAGACACTAAGAGGAATATTGAATCGTTTTACAGAAACCACATTACAAACGACAAATATTGCAAATCCGTTTCCCATCAATATTGCCAATATCAAGGAAATGGGATCCTTAAAGTTTGCATTTGCAATTCTCAAAGATTGGTACCACTTGAATAATGCCGCATTCATTGAGTTCCCGATCGGAAGATGTTGAAGGGCATTCAAATATCTAGATTGCGTTTCAAACATTTGTGAAATTGTTATAAAACTCAACACGATAAAGCGGGTAACCGTAGAAGTACTAATAGTAGAAATGGCACATCTGGCAATCCACATTACTGCACCATAAGTATAAATACATGTGGAGTCACTAATACATTCTGAAGTAGCAAGAAAGATGTGGGGCAAAGTGATCAAAAAAGGATCAATTGGAAACGGTAACAATAAAAATAAGACTGGTAAAAAACAACTGAGGCCGCCAAGGATCAAAACGAAAAGAGAGAGAAATCTTGAAATCCGCTTCCAATAATTATCCAACTGAATCTGGCCGATTCAAAAACTATCCACAGAAACGTCAGCCAATGCAGCGGACAACCGCACAATGAAATGAAATGTAAATAAAGTGATATTACATTACACTCGTCATTTGATTCACTGCTACTGAGCTACATACTTCATTTTTATTCACCGCTATTTCTTTCACAGCTGTTTGATTTTAACTGATGCAATTGAAAGTTAAATTGCTTTCTAATTTACATTGTATTTAAAATCATTTTTATTTTGCTATTAAATTGGCAGAAGTGACGAGGACAACACCTAAACCCAGATGTCCTCCTATAGTTGACAAAAAATATTTTTCTTTCGTCCGAAGCGAAAAACTGAAAACGTCTCGTTAATTGAAGAGATATCGTTTCACATTATTTGTATATTTGCCTCCCTATACATCTTTATCTTATCTTTATCTTGCCATGTGAAGATTATTATCTTTCATCTTATCTTCATCTTTACCAAATCTAGACGCCCATCTTTTATCTTATCTTCATATGCTAACCGTGAAGATAACAACCTCTGAAGAATTACTGATTGTGGTAAAGAAGTTGGGAGAGGTGAAGGTATTAAGTGGTCAAAAATTAGGTACTTTTGCCAAGAAATGTGTAATTTTAGAGACCATTTGAACATGTATTTTTCTGAAACCAGAGGGCAAGTTTCGAAAAAAACTAATTCCTGACCCAAGGCAAACATTTTATGAGGAATCAAATAAAAAAAGGTTCATCCAATTTGATTGAGAACTGTAGACGCTATCTACTGCCTAATGAAGCACGAATTTGGACGGTGAAAGTCATATATATTTCACCAGGCGGTAAGGAAATAAGGTTTTACCCCATATTTGTTCATAACTTATGACATACTACCTTCACAGAAGAAATGGATTGATTCTGGCTCCCAGTTGGAAAAAAAATCTTGAATATAAAACGAATAACTCGAAGTAAATATTGTCAAATACTGCAATTATTGCCGTCAATAATTCGCTATTTTGACGGTCAAATGATAATAATGCTAGCCATGTATTGATTTGTGAAACACTATCGAACAAAATTTTGTATTTCATTGAGATTAGCCCAAGCCTATGTAAAAAGATGACAGTTAGTTGGGAATGTTCGAAAATAATGAAACTATGAATCAGTTCACTAGAGAAACATAGAAAGCTTTAAAACAGACCAACTAATAAAACGTAAAATACTCCTCCCTGATAAGATTATCATCACCTCCCTGGTCACTATTTTGAATTACTTGCATCCCAATCAAGCTTTTGTCCCACTCCCACCATCCTCTATGTAACTGCTCATAGTCAAATTGCCACCACTTTTCACCAATCCCATGTCCATAGCCCTTAGATAGATTTAATATTTACGTAAAAGAGTGGCTCATAAACAAGAAGTACGTTATGTTTTGTTTAGTGGTTTTTTAAATTATGCCACTTTTGTATATATTAAAATTTTATCAGTTAAAAATGTTTTGTATAATATTGCTAAAAAAATTGGAAATGAAATGCTGAAAAAATTATAAATGTGATTATTTTCTTTTCTCCTTTTTCTTTTAGACGCTTAAGTCTTTTTGGGGAAAATATTTCAAATGGTTTTGCCAGAATTAATTTTCTTAAGGAAGACAGGAATATTCCTAAAAACAAATATTGCTACAACTTTACCCCGTGCTGCCAAATACAGTCGGGCCACTTGCGTATTCAAGGTGGCAAAGGAATTCGGGATAGGGGTAGGGACTGTCGCCCGAAATACGTTCGGTCCACGCGCGGCATGACGAAACAACACCGCGGCGGTACCGAAGCGGCCTGGTATCAAAATAGAATACGTAGGGCTCAACCTACTAAATAGCTCTGGCCACCTCTCAGCCGAATTTAAATGCTTTCATGCTTGCTTGTACATTAAAAGGTTTTATGATATACGACAAATTAGTTTTTGTAAATGAAATTTATTGTACTGTGTGTAAAATAGGCATACAAACAAATGATTTACCAAACGGTAATCGCATGAATTTACATACTAGATCATTTCTACTAATATCTAACTTAATTAAAGATGAAAGACCATCTACATAGTATAAACCTAACAATTTACTGTCGAACGGATAATCAATTATACTGCTTCGCCGACTATATTCCTTACATTCGTAACACATAGTGGTACCAGGTATTTGCCTTTCAACAAGAATGATTCGATTATCTTTTGTCAAAAAGCAGTTGTCGCCTAGTTTTGTAGATATTTTTATAACGTGACAATTAGCTTCAGAATGCATTGTTGAAAATGTATTTTCTATTTCTATCAAACGCTTTGCTACCTGCTCTAACTGATAAGGACTACAATGATCTAATTTTTGAATTCGCTGCATGAAGTTCTCAAACCGAAAAGTACTACAGTTATCTAAGCTTCCAAATTTCATGGCGTCATCTGCAATATGAATTAAACTGTGTACATTATAAGTACAAAATTCTTTCCCATAATAACCTATCACCTTTTCTACGAACTTTCTGAGTAAATGCTTAGCAAGTGAATTCCAAACACCATTATTTGCAAGTTTAGATAAAAGTATAAATGAAGCACTGTGTAATAACATAAACAACTTAAACTTCTTACTATCAAGGACACATTTTATCGATACCCAGCCAGTGTATAGCAAAAAACTTCGAAACTCCGTACCTTTATAATGATCTAATTCATGAAGGGATCTTGGCTTTCTTTGAAGATCAGAAGGAAAGTATTTCTTTAATCCCAACAAATTTTTCGAAATTAAATCTATATTAGATGAGCTAACACGATGTGGACGTTTGCCCTTGAACCAAAGCCGCATTAGTTTACGTACAATTCCTAAACACACGAGATGTAAATAATCAAGTGGAACGTCTTTTACTAAACCTAAGTCTAGGTCAGAAAATACACTGTCACCAGCATGGTGTGAATTATCAGTTTTTCTAAAAAACGATTCGTCTGTACGTAGATTGCAGTGTTGATCTATATACACCATTCTTCCGTGCCATTCACCCACAACTGTGCACCTTTCACAACCAGAGTAGCTATTGTGATTTTTAATAGCTTTTACAAAGCTTCTGGCTGGAGCATCTGCAAGTATTTTGGAAATCTTAAAGCTATAAATCCTACCTTCTACTTCTAAACCTTGAATTTGAAGTTGTAAACAATCTCTAACAAACGTCAACAAAAAGTCACAATTTTTTGGTTTAGAATCTCCGTAAAATAATCCTATTACAAAAGGTGAGCTATATTCAAACTGGTCGATTACGCCAAGTAGGGGTCAAAATTGCTTATTGCTACTACGAGAAATTGGAATGCCATCAATTCCTATTGAAAGTGTAATTTTTGGAAACTCCAAATCATCAGCATTTGACTTAATCCTCTTAATTAATTTGTCTATTAAGTTAAAATAAATGTAGCTACCACCACTTATACTAATTTTATCAAGCATTCGTGGAGTTTGCATTAAAGTACGCGGGTCTTTGGGGAGCTCAACTATGTCAAGATTGTGATTCATGACTTGCAGCAAATCCCTAACTGCAGAAAAGTTAACATTATGTTTTATCACCCAGCCTTTAAGTTGAATACGAATTGATGGATGTACTTTCTTGTTAAAAGACAAATTATCCTCATGCACCGATAATGCACTGCTACTAACACAATTTTCACTAACACTAAGATCTAAGTCTACTAAATCCATATTACTAACGTTATAATTAGGGTTCACATTTTCATCACTATTAATGACAGCTTCATTCAGTGGAGATGGAGGATTTCTCAGCTCAGTCCCTTGTTGAATATTTCCCAATATATGTTGTACCTCCCTTAAACGCCTTCGTTGTATTGTCCGGATGGAGCATCCTGGACGGTACATCGTTTTAGTCTTCGTTCTTCACGACCACCACCGTGATCAGAAGCTCCTTTCAGCCACTTTTGTATGAATGCATCAATTTCAGAGTCTGATGTTTTTTCCGCACCTTTGTTTTGCCGGACAGCCGCTGCAAAACGAAAAAAGGTTTGACTATAAATAAATTGTAAAAGTGTTCCAGTTAAATAACCCAAAACAAGTTTTTGTAGATGCTTACTATGAATAAAATCATGAAGAGGCGTTCCTATGATACCAGCATCAATGTTTTTTCCAATTCCGGTCAAACTTAGTCTTCTAGCAACTTCATCAGCAATAATTCGTTCCAGTACCCGCTTTGTTACATCAACAGGTGACGTCCCTCCAACAACTGATAAAATGTGAGCCTGCAAATCAAAAATTGATTAAAATGCTTTCATCATTATAGCTACATTTACCAATTTATACATACGCCAAATTATTTACCAATTTTTTTATGTTGTCTTCATTTCCAAGAAACCGAATTAGGTTATGGTACTCGATCATAGAAGTCACAGGTAATTTCAAATCGACTTTCGGAACTCCTCCCAGTTCACCAGGGCTCCTGTGCATCAATTCAAGGATATCTTCTTCAATTCTAACAATTCGCCTAATTAAAGATTCTTGGAAAACTGAAAAACAAAAAATATAGTACAAATTTTGGTTTTACACTAAGAGATGGGCAATGACAGATTGCAAATCATGAACACGAGGAACCTACCTCGATTCTCATTTCGAATTGATATTAAAAGTTGCATGTGCGAATCTCCAGATGTGTTGTGAAGGCTATGAGACGACGGCGTTTCACGGGGCTGATTTTGCATACAATCCGGAGGAGTACATGCGTTACCCTTAGCACTCACAGCTGTAGAATTAGAATTCTTCTCCCTCCGTATGTATTTGCTAGACGTTGGTGTTTGAGCCCAAGAACCGGGATGAGGTAGTGAAGAAGCTAGAACTCCCGATATTTGGCGATTTTGGACCAATACGGATGTTGGTGGTTTGCTACACACTGCTGGTGACTGAAAGGAAACTGGTGCCCCAGAGTCACCAGTAATAGTTGAAGTCTTAATTTGGTTGCCGATGATGGGTTGTTGGTCTGACTCTTCCTCCTCCCCAGTATTCTTGTTGTTTACGTTGGATCTTGGAAATGGAAACAATTGACTAAATGAAGACTGCTCAGGTAAAATCCTTGAATGTTCTTGAACCGATGGAGGTCTGACTAATCCAAGGCAGGGTTGTTTTATCTCATGTACTTGCCTTTCTGTATTAAATTTTAGGTTTTATTATAAGTGGTTAACAACTTTACTTATTAAATCGTAACGTTAAAAATCACTTACCCAAAATTGCAATTTTGCTTTCATTAAATAATCCACTCAATGGAGACTCAATCAGGTTCTCAAGGTAGCTATCATCGGAGCCGGATGTGTTTGTTGAACTTTCTGATTTCTTGGAACCTTGAAAACGATTTGGTTGGTTTCTTTTCTTGACAGCTATTCGTTGCTGGTCATCGATTAAGTGAAATGAAGCTGTTCTTTTGTTTCTTGTTCGCCTTGTTGGAGTTTCTGAAGCCGAGTTTTCAATATTTGACGTGTCCTCTGCCCTTTTGCAACCCTTCTTTGCATCCTGAAAACTAGCTGTAATGATTCACACACAAAAAGTAACATTTTAGAACCGACGTTTGCATTTGATAACAGTAAATGAATTTGCATCAGTATTCGACAATCTTTAATAATTAAATCCTACCGTATGTTTTCAAGATCCGACAAGGGTGATGCGACCAATCCTTTGTGGGAAGTGAATGCTCTCGTGCTAATTTAGAAACACGAACTCCAGGTCCCTTCGGCCAAAAACACTGGTCATCATTGTCAAATAACCATTGTGACGACACTACTGCAGTTGAGTTTTCCTTGGTGAACACGATAACACAATAAAAATTTGCCATTCTCAACCTGATAAAATTTTAGTGTTGAACCTTGATGAGCGACCAAATAAATGAAAGAGAGCGAAAATGAGAAGAATCTCATGACCATGTAACATTGAGTTTCTCGCAATAATATGCAGAAGGTGTCATTTCATCTTTCCCTCCTGTATCAGCATGAACTAGGCCGCGTTTACCCTTCCTTTTGCAGAAAGGGAAAGCTATGCATGCGGACCGCCGTCGGCACGCATTCCAGAATTTCGTCTGTGTTGAAGCCATTTGATACGTCTTTCGGTAAACAAGCGGATGGAGGTCGTGAAAATCTTGCCGACTATAGTCCGAAACCCCCGTAAGCTTACCACCAGGTTACCGAAAGACTTGGCAACACGGGACACACTCTTTCAATGTTTTTATCACCGTATTATATTGCAATTGCAAATACGGCAGGAAGTGAATCTGTTTTTCTTTCGTAAGAAGTAATATTATTAGCAGGATTTACACATGACATGATGAGGATAATGGGAGAATTCTTCATAGAATATGTTCAGATAGGGATTTCAGCCTATCCATCAATCATATTCATATTACCATTTTACTTGGCATGGATATAAAACTATAATATCATAGCCGTACGCCTTATATTTTTTTTCAAATTTAAAAATACACACAGCGCATTTATATTGCTTCTTTCCATACGCGAGATTTCTTACAGTGGAATTGTGACCACATTTTTTAACCGTCATCATTACTGACGATTTTATTCCTTTTATGAAGTATCTCAAAGTTTTGTTGTATGGGTCAACATCATAAAAAATATAAAAAGAATATACACCAACAATCCCAAAGATCTTGAGCCACAGAATATAAAACAGAAAAGAGAAGCACATGTGTATAATGAGCTTCAGATTATAGAAAATGGAACGAGTTCTCGTCCTGGCTAATCAGATTATTTAAAATGAAATTGATGGGAAAATTTCTCAGTCTCGATTTGATAAAACATTAATGAACCTCAACTCAGCAAGCTCAGAAACAAAAACAGAAGTTGGCTACCTGCCATTACTCACATTACTCCTACCCTAATTATTTCTTACATAAAATCCTTGAGCAACTTCAACATGTAAAATTATCCATAATTTTGGAAAATGATCTACTGCTTAATTTACTGAATTATTAATAATACAGGAATGTGCTCTTATTTTATGGTTGTGAATGAAGTTACAATTTTATGTAAATTTCACATACGTAAACAGAAGTAGTCTTAACATTTGTGAAACTGGCAACCTTTTTATTTTATGCTCAAAAAGTCACGCAACTTTTTAATCACATCTTCTGGGAAATAATGTTCACCATCAATATTCATCTATGGTCCATAATATTTTTTACCGCATGCCATGCCATAATTACGCTAATTCCAATATAAAACCCTGAGCAGAGTTTGAGCGGTAATTAATGGTGAATCGATTGAATCATCTTATTAATAAGGCATCTCATGTTTGCTAGAAACACGTTTGGCCAACTACATATCATCTATAATTACATACTCTTCCAATTTTTATTACGTAGCTGAATCGGATTCAGCGAAGTAATGGTTTTACTAAGTTCGTCTGTCTGTAGTCAGTCCGTGCGCACTCTCCTGGCCACATACATTGACCAATTTGGCTCAAATTTAGCACACAGGTAGTACTACTCAAAAGGACCTCTGGAAATACTTTTCAGACAAATCGGTCAAACGGTTCGAAAGTTATAGGCTCGAAAGTTCAGAAACTCATCGATTTGGCTGAAACGTATATGCAAGCACAGCATAGCATCCATGTGAATGTGCTTGTGCATAAATCCAGAACCCGGAATGGTATTCCACAAGTAATGCTTTCACAATACGTTGGGAGAGGATCGCGGATGTGGGTTCAGGGAGAGAGGTGAGGATGTGGACATTGGAGGAGGAAGTTTGGAGGTGATCACTCAACACCTTCTTCAGCTACGTCTCTGGGCCTGCTTACTAGCAGTTTATTGGGTTTGGGGGAAAATAAGATACCATCATGCATCACGCCATCCCCAACCAACAAAATGTATTCTAGACTGGATTGAAATGTTTGTATTATGTGTTATATAATTGAATATTTTGGGGGCATGATGCAAAAAAAGTACGTATAAAACCAAGCAATCCAAATTTTCTTGGCCAGTTCAATTTTATCCAAAGTAGAATACTTTTACACTCCTTCAAACTCTTTAAAAGACTTGTTTATAAATCCTTCACACACACAAACTATTATAACTTTTCAATAAGTTTCTGCTCCGGTGTCTAACTTAACAATGAGTAAGAATGTAACATTAGTTACACAATTACGTATTGAATATTTATATAAGTTTTTATTTTATGTATATGAAATTTTTGTTTTAATTGTCACAAAATTGCGTTGGCTGACTCCATGAAACTAATGTGTTAATGGCAAACACACTATTTTTTTTGTGTTATTGCCCAAAATTGGTTTTGACAGAGTTTCGCAAAGAACTAACTATGTTTTTTAAAAGTTTGCCCGTCCGCCAGTTCCCTCCAGGCGACGTGCGTTGCTAGATTTCCACCAAATTTGACACATAGCTAAAAGCAATGTGTGTGAATAGTAAAAAAAAAATGAGCAAGTTATTTTCAGATAGAAATCATGTAGCGTGAATGGTAGTGCTTCGTGTTTGTGCGCACCTGCTCGTCATGGGAGAGTGATAATGATAATGATTATACATCTCGAGAGTTATGGTTTGTTCAAGGAAAATGGAATAAAGATTTTCCTCGTGTAAATAAATGAAGAAGAATAGTGTAATGCTTACAACATTTTGCGTCATGAAATTGCACAAAATATACACACGTACATTGTTTTCCAATTCTCACAATTGGCATGAAATTTAATACATTTGCATTTTAATCAAAAGTTAAATTAATTTGATTAAATTAAAGTAATAATTATGGGAATTATAGTGGCAATGAACATGCAAGCTTTCGGAAAATTCTTTTTCCTTCATTAGGCCACAAAAGTAAATAAATTATCTTTAATCTAAGGCGTATGGCTAAAGGTATTAAATAATCTGAACTATTAATCAATTGATTATCCATGCATGCTCATGTGCTTGCGCTGTTCTGATCAAGCGACCTCCTCAAATGAGAAAAGGGGTGATTTCTGGCAGAGTGCATTTGGTGCTGTTACAATCACGAATATAACGTTGATGCAAAGAACACGTTACGTAAAGAATACATTTCAGTAAGCCACTTGTATAATGCATTATGCATTACTCATTCATTCAGTTTTCCTTTAATGACAACCACTATGTATCTATGTATATGAAACTCTCTATACGCCCACTCAATTATAATTCTATCTATGGAATCCTATATTTTTCTCCACTCATTTTGTATACAAAATTTATCAGCTCCAATGCAAAGGTATAAAAACTACTTGGAAATCTGGAATCTTTTATTCATTTGTAATCCAGCATTCTCGTTCATTCAAATACTCATAATTGTTAATAGAAATAGTTCTTCTGTAGTATTAATCAAATGGAGACCCCCAAGACACCCATGTTCCTCCACATTTCTAAAAATGGTGGGATAGATAATGACGGTTTTCAAATTCATCACACTCCAACCAAAGGTGAAGGTAATGTCTCAGATTGCCCTAAAAATGTTGAAGAAATTGACATTGCATCGTCCCCTGAATCTGAATCAACAAGTGACAAATGTTTTTGTGCAAACTATCTCGGAATCCTTTTGACACTAGGATCCGGCTTTGTTATCACAGTTGCGGCGCTCATTGTCAAGTACATGAAGGACTATCATCCGATTACTTTAGCAGCTTATAGGTTTCAGGGGGTTCTCCTTCCTGTCATGGTGCTTGCTATACACTACCGATATGGAAAGAAAGAAAATGTTTTGGAGGCCATTTGGCCACTGACTGATAAACAAAAATTGAAGAGATTTGTGTTCAATAATGTAAGTCGAAATAACTAACAAAAAAATGAAGCACTAACATGATAATATGACAATTTTTGTGCGAATTTTTATTAAATTTAAAATTCCAATTAGATTCGTGGTTTTTTTGGAGGCTCCGCTTTAATTTTACTTTACTACTCAATTCAAACGCTGACCTTGGCGGATGCTCTCGTGATTAGTTCCTGTCGACCAGTTTTTGTGACGTTTATTGCTCACACCTTTCTTGGGGAGCCTTGCGGTGTATTTCCCGTATTTGCAGCGGGACTTACCGTCGTTGGAGTTGTGTTCATTGCTCGCCCTCCAATTTTAACAGGGGAGGATTCTTTTGATAAACATGCGATGGTAAATTTTTAATTACCATCATTATTATCCATGACAAACCATTGTGAGAAAATTCGCTGCAGTTATGAAAATCATAAGACGTGCCCAGTTTCTTTTTGCTAAAATGTATGCTTATGTTAAAGAGCTCTGAAACTTGAAAGTTATGTGTGCAAATTGGGTTCTTAGGGAAACTTGAGACTTTTTCAGCAGGGGCAATGAGACACCATTGAGAGGGATGGATGTTTCTCGTAGGCTTATT
This sequence comes from Orchesella flavescens, assembly GCA_964034955.1. NCBI lineage: Eukaryota > Metazoa > Arthropoda > Collembola > Entomobryomorpha > Orchesellidae > Orchesella > Orchesella flavescens. Next base: position 31,109,018 of record OZ035957.1, read on the forward strand.
AACGGATTTGACTGAAAATTTGCATACATATACTTAAAGCGATTACCTTGGGGGTAATTAAAATGTTTTAGAAAAATCGAAAAAACAACCGCGAAATTTCAAATTTGTCAAGTCATCAACAAAATTTAAAATAGATCAAAAATAAAAAGTACTGTTTTTAATGTTTCCATCTTTTTACTGCTGTGTATTATAAGTTTGAATAACTTTCAACTAAAATAAACTTGTAGACTTGCCCCTGCTGAAAAAGTCTCAAGTTTCCATCGCCTAAGAACCCAATTTCCATGCATAACTTTCTGAGCTCTTTAACATAAGCATACATCTGAGCAGATAAATATGAGCATGTTATATGATTTTCATAACTGTAGTCAATTTTCTCTTGTCTGATGTTTCGTATATTTTCAGGCAGGTGTTGGGCTCGCTTTTGTAGCCATGTTGGCGGCAGCCTTGTCACTGGTTCTCCTTCGATACCTCCGAGATGTTCATGTGTCAATGGTCACCCTAACCTTTGGAATATGGGGAACCATCATAAGTGTCTGCGGTTCTTTGGCTATTTGGAGATTTGACTTGCCGTCAACCCCCAAAGATATAGCCCTCGCCTTTAGTTTAGCGGTGACAACATTCATTGCACAAATTGGGATGACAATGGCAATGAAGTATGAGCAAGCAGGACCTGTCGCCATTGTACGCACGTTTGACACGATTTTCGCTTTTGGGCTCCAATTTTTCATACTAGGAACCGTCCCAGATTTGTATAGGTACATTGACATACGAACGAACATAATAATATTATTGCGTAATTTTACACAGTAGTTTTATATCTTTGATAACATTAGAAATAATTTTACTACTTTGATTGTTTGCCTAATTTAGTTTGATTGGGGCTGCCGTGATTATTTCATGTGTGCTTATGATTGCATTTCGAAAATGGGTGTCAACTCTTCCAGAAAAACATTGGGCAAGACAAACCTTCTGGTTTGTTCTCAAGTGAGGGGAATTTAAAAGTGGAAGACGATTGTCAAAACATGTACCAAAATGTTCCTATTAAAGTATTTATAGTACGTACAAATACTTTCTAGTGGAACAAATAGAAAAAGCTACTTGTTCTAATTTTTCTTCACTGAAATACTTGTGGATAAATGTACCAAATTCGGAGAAAAAAGCAAAAGCAGTGAAGAAAATACTGAAATGGTTTTCTAATCTGGAAACACTCAAGTTGACACGTCAAAATATTTCTTTGGTATTTGAAAGTTGGACGCTGGGGGAGAAAAAGACAAGGAAACTGTTGGAGCAAAAGTATTAGAGACTTTTTCCAATGCTCAAAACGTTCTGGATACATGCATTGGGTGACGATTACATTTTATTCGTCCTGTGCACCATTTTAAACTGGAGAGATTGTATGTGGTTCGAATAAGGGTCTCAACCTCAAATTGATTAGTTGTTAATTCTTAAACATGTTTACTTTATTTTTTTTCTTTAGTAATTTTTGTCAACATCATATTTTTGCAGTTAAAATCAAGCTGATGATTTAACTAGGATATTATGCAGGTGTAGGAGCTTCTCAATTGGTTTTGTATTAAATTTAAAATATTGAGTTCTCGAGTGCTGTTTTAGTATAGTGCAAAAACATTATTTTATTAATTTTACTTGTACTCTACTTTACTTTAGTGTGTAATAACTTTGATAATTAAAATTTGTTTGAGTGAACTTTATCTGGCTAAGAGGCTGAGTTATACTTTCAGGTTGAGAATTGTGAAGGTACAGATGAGGGTACAAATGAGGGTACAGCTGAGATGAGGGTACATAATCGACATTCCCCACGTAATCCGCGTCCATGAAAACAGCACCTTACTCCCTTGAACAAATAAATATCGACCAAGTTCCATTACAAAAGTCCAAAAACTATTGTCATCACACTCCAAACTAACATGTGAGCTTTTGTCAAAGGTTGCAGTGTTTTCCAATATCGCATGAATACAAAGACTAGCTCTATTCAGAACCAAGATTTTTTTTCCAACTTGGGAGCCAGATTAAATCCATTTTATTGGTGCACGTAGTACACCATAAGTTATGAACGAATGCGGGGTAAAACCCCACTTCATTACCCCAGGGGGGAAATATCCCCCTTTCACCGTCCCAATTTGTGCTTCATTAAGTTATCCATAGCGACTACAGTTCTTAATGAAATTGGATGAAATTTTTTTTAAACGATTCCTCATAAAATTTTGGTCTTGGGTCAGGAATTTATTTTTAAAAAATTCGCCAACGGCAAAAAAATCAACTTTAAATGGAACATGAAAATAACACAATTTGGTGATAAAATACTTTTTACTACCTACATCAAGGTATTTTTAGGTGACCATTGCAATATGTTAATGTACCGTATACTTTTTTTGGTAAATCACTTGTTTTAACGTCTCATTTTTTATGTTTCAGTTTGTTTCACTGGACCATTTTATACCTGAATTTTTTTCTGCCGCTAGGTGGCGTATTTAAAAAAAACTAATTCCTGACCTGTGACCGAAATCGCATGAGGAATCTATTACAAAAAATTCATCCAATTTCATTAAGAACTGTAGTCACTATGGATGACCTAATGAAGCACAAATTGGGACGGTGAAAGGGGGATATTTTCCCCCCTGGTGTAATGAAGTGGGATTTTACCCCGCATTCGTTCATAACTTATGGTGTACTACTTGCACCAAAAAATTGTATTGAATCTGGCTCCCAAGTTGAAAAAAAATCTTGGTTCTGGTGTGTGAGCATAAAACCCGCATTGCAAACAACGATGCAAACCCCGAATAAACACAATAAATTAGCTAGAAGTATTTGAACAGATCGATACACGTGCTAATTTGGCACGTAGGCATCTGAATTGTAAAGGAATGAAAGAATTTTTACCAAATAAAAATTATTATAAGTGGAAATGTAACTATTAGTTGTACTTATAGTGAACATATTGCACATGTGATTTAGCACTGATCAATTTTTCAAGATGTGATTTAACATGGGATTTAGCATTTGTTAACCTTATTTAACCTAACCACCTAGTATCTTACATTAATTTATTATGCAACACATGAATTAACATGGGATTTAGTATAATTCAATTTTTAAGCATGTGATTTAGCATGGGGTTTGGTGTTATTTAATTTTCCAATATGGGATTTAGCCCAATTAAATTTTTAATTATGTGATTTAGCACGGGATTTAGTATAACTTAATTTTCCAGCATGGGATTTTCATGGACGATCAAATTTAGTATGGGATTTAGCATTGGCGATTTTTCCAAAATAAAATTTAGCATGTACACGAATTTTATATGGGATTTAGCATTGGGAAATTTAACATGGGATTTAGTATTGGAGAATTTAACATGGGATTTAGCATTAGGAAAATTTAAAACGGGATTTAGCATTGGGAAATTTAACATGGGATTTAGCATTAGGAAAATTTAAAACGGGATTTATCATTGGGAAATTTAACATGGGATTTAGCATTGGGAAGTTAAACATTGGATTTAGCATTAGGAAAATTTAAAACGGGATTTAGCATTGGGAAATTTAACATGGGATTTAGCATTGGAGAATTTAACATGGGATTTAGCATTGGGAAGTTAAACATTGGATTTAGCATTGGAGAATTTAACATGGGATTTAGCATTGGGAAGTTAAACATTGGATTTAGCATTGGAGAATTTAACATGGGATTTAGCATTGGGAAGTTAAACATTGGATTTAGCATTGGATTTAGCATTGGGGAATTTAACATGGGATTTAGCATTGGAGAATTTAGCATTTGGATTTAGCATTGGGAAATTTAACATAGGATTTAGTATGGGCGGACAAATTTTATATGAGATTTAGCCTACAAATTCATCGCCAACACCTTGTCCGCGGTAATGCTAAATCCTTAAGCGGTTTTCAAAATATTTCTTATATTAGTATTATAAAAAATTGTGGGCAGTATTACGTTGGATATATGCATAACGTTTTATATTATTACATAAAATTAAAAATTCAACACATATAATCTATAAAAACCAGCGAAAGGAGCATCACGTCGCATTACGATTAATAATTCAGAATTGTAGAAATCGATTTTGCTGCTTACTTTTATCATGAAAAAACACCCACTTAAGATTGTGCAAACCCTTCCGTTGGCCGTATTTGCAGAGCTGAAGAAGCAAACGATCGTTTAGATATATATCTTTCCTATTTTTTTCCACATTAAAATCGAGACAGTCGTAGTGAACACAATATTGCAAAATGATCACATGTCTGATTATTCCTATAATTAGGAGCCTTGTGCATAACACAGCTTTTTTAAGTAATGCCAAAATTTTCACCCCGAAATTAACTGCAAGGGATTTATTTCTCCAAAGACACCAAGGAAGGATTCCAATAGCGCAGTATCCAATATTAGAAAATTTGCACCACCATCTGAAACCGTTTGACCGCTGTTTCATCCGAACACTGAACACAAACTCGAGGTTTCTGTATTACTCTTGAGCCCAAGCTTTCGTAAAAAATCCACACCCCACTGGGTACCAAATGGACTTGAGCACAAAAAGTTTGTTATTAATTCAAAACCATGGAGCTGTGAGGCTAACTTTGGAATTTCTCCAGACATGATTCAAAGAGTTAGCGGTAAGGGTTTTAATGATATTTGGCACAAACCAGAAATGTGGGACGAATCCAACTCCAATTTTCTCAAGGAATACAAGCAAATGGCAATTGGCCACCAAGGTCCTCTGTCCTATGAGCCATGGACATTGGAATAATGAAGCTGTCATTTTGCAGGTTCTGGCTGTCAAAAAGGATCCTGTTGTACAGCATCTGCTCTTCCAGAGGATTAGTCACATTGAGCATGGTGAGTAAGCTTTCCTCAACCTTCTTGAGAGCATTCTTGATAAACTTTCCTTGCTTCTGAACACCCACTTTGTGCACATCAGCAATCAGGGTTGGCAGCAAGCAAAACAGCGCTTATTTCATGAAAGCGCTTTTTTGCTTACCAGTTTTTGGTGTTGTTTTGCTGTATTGCTTTTTTCCTTATGTATAAATATTTTATAAGCATAAATCGCTAACAATCTTGGTTACAGGTTATCTTATGAATCACAATTCATAATAATAGTTGCAAAATACCATAAATGATCAATACCATCAAATATAACACCATTTTGATCGGTATATAATACCGTAATGACTTATGCATCACTTATATATACAACATGAACATCACTATCACTGCTGTTATTAATACACTTCAAACAACTATTGAGAAAGAAAAGACACTGTAATTTGGCTGTCCAATTAATTTTATAATTAATGATTAGTACTTTGAACCAAAAAGCAACCTTGTAGCTATCAGCTATACCATTGTTGAAAGCATCAGTACTTTATGTATGACGTACTTAGGTATACGTTTTATGTATATTTATAAGGAAAAAAGCATCAAAGCAGCAAAAAAGCAGAAAAGCAAAGAAGCAAAAAAAATGTGGTGCTTTTTTGCCAACCCTGTCAGGAATGTACTTCCCGATAGCTTGGAGGGAAGAGCCTCCCATGTCACTCAGCTTGGTGATGGCTTCAATAACCATTTCAACAGAGGATGGATGAGTGGCGGGCTTCTTCCGTCCAGAAATGCAAATCCCAAAAAAATACTTTTAAATTTTCCAAATTTGTTGATTTTTCTGAAAATGGTATTTTAGAACTCAGAACGTTCTGGAACGTCCAGAAATGCAATAAAAAATTGGTTCACTAACAAAGAAACTCGGAAAATTTAGCGCTGTCCACCTATCTGCAATCCATTCGGCGCTTGCCTTCGGGGTGCTCCTCTTGGGGGACGATTATTAAGACTAAATAGCAGCAGCGTTTTAAATGCCATTTTGACTGAAAACAACATACGAGGACAAGTAAGATGCACTGATGTTACGACTAAAAGATTCATCAGTCTAATGATATAACAACCGAAGGTTATATAGGATGTAGGATTCGTCCCCGTAGTAACTTTTCAAAATTCAACAATAAAAATGGGTTAAGGTATAGATAACCGTAACGCGCTACGCGCGTTACGGTTGCGTGCATCCGACTCAGAATTTGATGGGGAGTCGATTGATACCACTTTTGGCCCCAGCATATTTACCGTTTTTGAGATATGGCCACATTTGTGTTTTCATACATATACATACATATATGTATAAATGTGTGTTTTTTGGACCGATCTCGATGAGCACATCATTTCTCATTTGCCCCAATTTTTCGATTTTTAAAAACCCCTTGGGACACCTTGGAACATCAATGAGCCACCCTTAAACACGATTTAGACAACTTATAAACACCGATTGGCTACTACCCGTGGCTCCATCTAATGGTTCCTGAATGAATGGAATGCACGTGCACGACTCTGGAAATTGCTAGAATCAGTTACCACGTGTTTATTTAAAGCATTGCTAACCTAACCTTGGATCCTTAAAAACTCAATTTGTACCCTGTACACACTTTTCTGGCATTCAATAACCTACAGACCTAACCTAACCTATGTTATTCAATCTGACTATCAGGAAACACCAATAATCCCTCAAATTCATTCAAAATCACTAATTTTCAAAAAAAAAAAACAACATCAAAACCTAAAAAAATCCAAATCCTAATGACCTAAAGGGTGTCACAAACTTGACCCAAAATTGCTGTAAAATGAGAATTGATGTAATCATAAATATCGGTACAGAAAATACATACATATGTATGTATGTAAGAAAACACAAATATGCCCTTATCTCCAAAACGGTAAATATGCTGGGGCCAAAAGTAGTACCAATCGACTCCCCATCAAATTCTGAGTCGGATGCACTCAACTGTAACGCGCTGCGCACGTTACGGTTATCTATACCCGTACCTAAAAATGAATTGTTCAACAAAGTTAACAAAAACAACTGACAATGGGCCAATTTGAAATACAAAAAAAGAATCGAAAAGCTTCCTTTTATCATTCAAATCATCTTTGACACTTCATTATTTTCAAAAGAATTGAAACAGATTTTTTGGTTAAGAACTTTAAAATGGACTTCAAAACATTCCTATTAGTCAGCACCATTGTGTTGCTAGCATCTTCTCACTCTCAATTTTATCCTGGTTACCCTGCCCATGAAGCGGTGGTTCGAAAGCTGTTCCTTCATTTGGATCCTCACCACATGAAGGAATTTGTGAATCATTTTTCCACATTTCATAGTCGTAGCCAGGAACTGGATGAGGGAGCAGGGGAGCGGTGGCTAAAGCAGGAGGTGAGGACAGTCCTCGACACTTATAACCCTTTGCCACATTTCTTCCGGACAATAAGCACCAATGACTACCGCATCGAGCAGGAGAACATCATAGGCATATTGGAAGGACAGGATCAAGACGCCAACTTGAGGAAGGAACTTGTTATTCTCAGTGCCCATTTTGATACTTATATCAACAAGAAGACCCATACTATCACCAAAGCACCAGGAGCTGATGACAACGCTTCTGGCTGTGCAGTTATTCTGGAGGTTTTGAGGCTTATTACAAAATTCAGACTCAAATTCAAACGCACCATCGAGTTCCACTGGTACGCCGCCGCCGAGAATAACGCATTGAAAGGATCAAGGCAAGTGGTGGAAACATACAAACAAGAAGGCAGAATCCATCTTACAAAAGGAGTCCGGGGAATACTCAATTTGGATACAATCGGCTACCAATACCAGTTGAAGAGAGTTGGCTATGTGGAAGCCAACACGGAAGGCGAACGGACAACTAACAGAAAGCTAACGGCTTTCGTCAAGATGATAGGGGAATCGTATATTGACTCTGAGTATGAAATGGAGCAATATCATTCTTTCGCCTATGCTCCCAAAGCCAGGTCTGACCATTTATACTGGTATGAGCAGGGGTTTCCTTCTGCATCCCTGACCGAAGCTCCATATAAGAATGTGAGGATAAGTGTATTTTTAAAATTAGGATTAGTTAATGCAAACTGGTGCAAATTCAATTGCTTGCAACTTCATCATTTTGTTGTTGCTTGTTTTTGCAGCGTCAAATTCATACTGAGGATGATAAGATTGAATACGTCAACTTTGAGCAGGTCACTGAATACGCGAAGGTGGCGTTGGCTTTCGTCATTGAATTGGGAGAGCTTGTCGAATTCACTCCGATTCCGGATCCACCGCTGCCAACAGTGGAACCATTTACACGTTTCCCAGAGGAGTCGGTGTTAGAATTGACACCGGAATCGTTTGCCGTGAAGCTGGTGTTTGGATGGGATAAAATTGTGGTGAATTTCGGTTTGCTTTGGTTACTCAGTTATTTCTTTGTTGTTTAAAAACATTCTCGCTGTTTTCCACCAATGAATATGCAACCACTTTGTACAATAATTTTTTTGGCCCCATTTAACAATCATCAAAACAAATTTTTAGTGCACTAATCAATACTAAATACTATTAAATACTCGGATTCATTTTTCCTAACACTATTTAATACTGACCATTTTATGCATATTTTTGTACCAATTTAACTATAAAACACTTCGTGTTTGTTATTATTTTAAATGAGCATGAAGTATTATATAATATATTCCAACAACTTTTTGGTAGTTTTAGACAATTTAAATTGAGGTTACATGGGATGGCATCAATGTCACAAAACCGAATAAACAAAATATTAATTCTTGCTTATGAGCCACTCTCTGGGGAAAATCTCAAATGCCGGAGCTAGAAGCGATAGGTGAATGGGGGGTGATGAAAAATATGTTGCTTCGTGATTTTGGAAGTGCAACAGTAGAGTTTTTATGGGATGGCAATAACTTACTCACTCAGAGTATATTTTTCCAGTGTATCTTACATCATTGTATGGTTTTAAATTATGATTCAAAGAAGCTTCTTCAAAACATTAGTAGTCACAGTCACGCATACCAAAAGGGTAGCCCAAAGCGGCAAGCATATACACATACATGGACTGTCAATGCTAAGATTCTAAGGACCCATCGACATTCCTCCCACAAACTTTTGCTTATTTCTGACTCCATATTTCCAGAAACAAGCGTTAATAATCATATACTGCAATCTGATGTTGATATCTCGTTTTTAACCCAACATAAAAACTATGCGGATATTATGGTTTTGAGTACATCATACCAACATCAATTCCCATACCATAATTTCTTCTACATTGCTCCACTTTCCACCTCAACCATTTTACTTTTTGTTGAATTTACGGTTGGGACAGTAAAACTCGGGTATGTTCCTTGTTTAGGCTACAATAAGAATTGTAGAGAAGAAACATGGGGCTATGGCAAGTTAAAAATTGAATTAAGGAATATTCCTACTACATCCATGGCATCCTTTCATACCTTGTTTATACTTTGGGACAAGTTCATTACTGATATCCGTTTTGACTTTGGACTTCCAAGTGGTTCCGAACAAAATTGTCCTTCTTTTAACGCATACAATATTCAACCAAAGTTGGACAATTTTGACTCAACTATTTGCGGCGTTTATGAAGAATATTTCATGTATATAAATTGCTCTGCTTTTTCTACTTGCTATTATAACAAAGTCTTGGCGATTGAGATACAGGCTACGTTCCACCCTTATACTTACAAAATATTTTCATTCGGCCAAACATATACCGACTATTCACTTCTGGTGATTTTTCCTAAAGTCAGATTTCTTGATGCAACTGTTATGTCATTTTTACGCCCATTCCCCGTTGAAGTTTGGCTTTGCACCATTATAGCTACCATTACCATTTCTTATTGGTTGGTTAGAGGTGACATGGTAAATTTAAACGACCTCCTTTTATGGCAATTTGCAAATGTACTCGTCCAGGAAAGCAACACCTTACGAAATATTTGCATACAAGGAAAATCTCTGATGGTTATGTGGATATTATCATTGTTTTTTCTACGGGAACTTTACTGTTCATCCCTGTATTCGTCCATGACGGCTGAGAAGGAACCAAACGATTTTCCACAAAGCATGGACGAATTGCTAGAAAGGGATGATTTTAGGTTGCTCTCCTCATATGATCTTTTGGATTCAATACGTTCGTTTACCCATGACAAAGAGCTAGATCCCAAACGGTTGGATTATTATGCTAAAGTTTTTTTCAAGTCGTACTTTATGTTTAAATATCCCAACATTGATTCTGAGTGGATTATCCAAACATTACAAAATGCAACGGATGGAACTCCCACATTCATCACAGACTACGCTCCCGAACAGTACAATGGTTCGTTTGATTCCTTTCCACTAATTTACGATTTGATGATATGCAAGGAGAGCGAAAAATCCATTCATTTTGATCGAATAGCTATCCTTTGCAAACCAGACATTTTTGAAATTCTTGGATTCTTTGGACAGAATGGTGGGTTGGTAAGCAAAACTCCCAAGCGAAGAAATTTCTTCAGAATTGTTTCATTTTGGACCCAACAGGCACCTACCCTTTCTACAATCCGATTTTCCAAGTTTTTGAGGGGTTTCGTACAAAGCGGACTCCATGATTTAATTGTTTCGAGAGACTGGAAATTGAGGCAGCTGAAGCTTTTGCTGGGCCTGGATAAATACAGGAAACGGGGATTGAGTAACGGGAGTTTGTTTAGCTATGTGTTTCTTGATGATAAGAAAAGTAAGAATGACAGCAATAATGACGAAGTCCCTACGAAAACCACTGCTTTTATTGGAACACTAATCATTTCATGCATGATTATGATTATAGCATCAATTGCGCTTCTAATTGAAGCTCGTTCAGTATTATCTGGTTCTTAGTTTTCTTCCCACAAAAAAATGTATGGTACCTATTGGTAAAATTAATAAAAAGTTTTTACTAAAATAATCGAATAAGTTTTAGTTTCTGCATTTCCATCCGTTTGTGGGAAAATACAAGCTGGCTTCGAAGCCCATTTGAATTCATCATGGAATTTGCTTTACTATTAGGAAATGATTCCTTTTTGTGTTCTTATAACTATAACTTCGCATTACCTTTATCATAAAGTAGTGAGCAAATTCTTCCAGTGTGAAAACTTCATTTGCTTTGCTTTTTTTCCTACCGAAATACATGGAAAGGAAGAAAATTCATGTTTGTAAGTCCATGAAAAAAAGATATAAGTCCAGACAAGCCAAAGTAAATAGAAAATGAAAAATTCAAAATAGAAGATGTGATGAAAATACAAAGTAATTTAAAGGAGAATGCAATTCCCAAGGCTAAGATAGATTTTTGTTTGGTGTGCTTACATCCACCCTCCGATTTCCTTTGCAATGCTGAAATGAAATAAAAATATACTAGTTTCTGAGCTAATGGTTCACCAAGACAATAATCATGTTTTATGTAAAACTATATATCTAAATACCTCTTCTTGTCTGCTCAAGTTAAAAACAAACAACTGAAGCAAAGTAAGGAGCTGGTTTATTGCACAACCTTACATCATGAGAAACTGCAGCTGCCTGAATATGTGTATGTTTCCACATATTTATATCCATAGCGCTGCACTGCAATTATACTGGATGCATAATTTTTAAGAAATATTACGAAGCATGACGCCAACATGTTATTATGACCTACTTTTGGTCTGCTACAACTCAACACTTTAATAAATTCCATGCTCTGATGCATAAATGTTTTAATTGATTAGGTATTCATTTTTCTAAAACGTTGATCTTGTTCATCCAATCTGGAATCACCAGTCTAGACTAGCGCACAAGGAAAATGAGTAAAAACACAGCAATTCCTTTTATTTTATGCATACAATTAAGTTTCTGTGTGATGAGAAAAATGCACAAAATATGGGAGCTATACTTGTTTTGATTTTGTTCTGTCTTCTACGTTTTACATTTGCCTGATTGAGCATTGATTTAATTACACATACTAAGTTTGCCTTGAGGAACCTTGCGATTTTATGGTACAAGTGAGTTTGTCTCAATCAAGGAATCAAGCATTGCAACTCAGCCACATAAAATTATTACAAGCAATTTATTGCTTGTTATAGGAATGTCCAGTCCTTCCGTCGTTCCGTTCGGGGGCACGATAACTCAAGAACGCGTTCACTTTTTTGAATTCTGTTTTCACCAATCGATAGCTTAGGAAAAATGAGGAATCAAGTTCAATTTTGGGCCAAATCGGAGTTACCCCTGGGGGGAAAGGTCATCATACCCCCTCACTTTTTCAAGCGCAAGGTGTACCGAGTAGCATATCATTCGATAGGTAATCACAAGAAAAGATCAACGCTGCTATGCACGCTTATCTCCGATTTTATCTTCAGGGTCAAATGTCTTGATAACCTTTCCGTTTTCAAGCATCAGATCAACTATATACCGTATGCACTTCAAGTAGGGAATATCTTGCTATGCATTTCAAATACGGAATCCCTTTCTATGCATTTCAAATAGGGCATCTCTCAGCACAATATTAGAGAAGATCAAAAGCCATTGTTGAGAATCAAGTAGACTACCCGTACTAAATGATATCTCCGAAAAAACCAGAACAATAGTTACTATGATCAGTGATTTATCACAAATAAATAAAATGCTCGAAACTACAATTACAGCAGGCTCATTACTTTTGAAAACTAAAGAAAACTACGATTTTATTCAATCACTCTTTATCATCTCAATCAAAAGTATCAATGCCAATTCTCTTATCAAAAAACTGAGTCAACTCGCTCTCTCTGAAAGAGCTAAGACTCCTACTGTGTCTCACTGAATTATCAACCATGAGCTCCACAGGCTCAGACACGCACACAGCACCATGCCTTGCCTCCTTCATAAGCTCCCACAAGTATTATCATAAAAAATGGTATAAAGAAGTTCAATGGTACAAGGTCCTCTTTATGCGGACGGTTGGTATAAAGAAGTTCAATGGTACCCCTGGCCAGAGTACCAAGGATTTGCCCCACACATGGTATTCCACTTTTCCCAAATGGTCTGGAGAGGAACTAGGGAAGTGGGTTATGAACTGGGAGCAAGAGATGGGTGTCCCAATGTTTATATCGTTGCCAGATATTACCCACGAAGAAATGTTCTTCCAATGTTTGCTGAAAATGTTCTTCCTGCTCAGTAAGATATAAAATCTAACACAAAATATAGTATTGTACGCAAAACATGTTTGTTGTAGTTTAATTTTTTTAAATTTGGATTGATATGTTTTTACGTTTGTTCGTTGTAAAAAGTTTTACAAATTGGTGTAGAATATTTTAAGTTTGCTCATGTGTACATTTTTATAATTACTTGGAATTTTGTAATTAAAATTACTTTGGAAGTACTTCTCGGACCTGCTTACTGATCTTAATGTTTTGAAGTGAGGAAAACACGCTTGTTTGAAGTGTTTCCAAGTACAATATATCTAGCATCTATTTAATATATTAGTTCATAAGTTAACATAAACAGTAACTAACTCATGGTTCACTCACTGTTATCTTAATTTACACATATTGTCTATAGAATGCATCTTCACTTTATCTTTATGAAAACGGATATCCCGACTTTGTATTCTTCTAATATAATTGGTTTATGAATAATATGATTAGTCATGGTAAGGTGTGACGTGGGAAAATTCTGCACTTGGATGATGTAATGTGAAGATTCAACTTGTAGTTTGACGTTGGCACATTCCCATCATCATCAAACAAAGCTACAACCGAAGCTACAAAGATTGGCCACCGTGGTTACTTTTTTAAATCATATATAAAAATAAATTATTTATACAAAAACTAGAACATTTGTCAATGAACCAATTTGAACTCAAAAAGGAATTAATAAGCTACCAACTACCATTCAAATAATTTTTGCACTTTGAATTTCCACAAGTTATAATTTTCCTTGTCTTTAGTCTTTACACCTCATTCATTTCCAAACAATTGATTTTTATATTCATTTATTCAACGACTCAAGATGGTTTTCAAAACACTTTTACTATTGAGCACCATCCTGTCACTATCCCTTGTTTCCTCTCAGTCTCAGTCTTATCCAGCTTACCCTTATTATGAAGCGGTGATTCGAAAGATGTTCCCTTATTTGAATCCGAACCGCATGAAGGATTTTGTGAATTCTTTTTCTCAATTTCACGATCGTCATAAGGTCCGTGATGACGGACCAGGGGAGCGGTGGCTAAAGCAGCAGGTGATGACTGTCCTCGACACCTATAACCCAGGCCCACATTTCTTCCGAACAATAACGGCCACTGCCTGGTTCCCACAGAAGAACATCATAGGAATACTGGAAGGGCATGATCAGAATCTAGACCTGAGGAGGGAACTCGTGATTCTCGGTGCCCATTTCGATACCTATATGGATACGGTGTCGAATACTATACCCAAAGCACCAGCAGCTGATGACAACGCCTCGGGCTGTGCAGTTGTTCTGGAGGTTTTGAGGCTCATTGCTCAGTTCGGACTCAAATTCAAGCGCACCATCGAGTTCCACTGGTACGCCGCCATGGAGAATGGCGCATTGGACGGATCGACGAAAGTGATCCAAACATACAGAGATGAAGGCAGGATCCATCTAACAAAAGGTGTCCGGGGAATGCTCAATTTGGATACAATCGGCTACCAATACAAGTTGAAGAGAGTTGCCTTTGTTAACCAGAGCACTGGCCCATGGATACAAAACAACGACCGAACAACCGACAAATACCTTTCGGATTTCGTCAATATGATTGGAGAGGCTTATATCGATCCTGAGTACAAAATGTATGAACATACTATAAGGAAGTCACTCCCTAGAGCAAAATCAGACAACCTTGCTTGGCATTGGCAGAGATATCCTTCAGCACACCTGACCGCAGCGCCATATGGAAATGTGAGGATGAATTTGAAAATGAAAATTAGGATTAGTTAATGCAAACTGATCATTTCTTGCAAATTACTCATTTTGTTGCTGATTGTTTGCAGCGATACATTCATTCGGTGGATGATACAATTGAATATGTCAACTTTGAACAAGTTACCGAATTTGCAAAGGTGGCTTTGGCGTTCGTCATTGAATTGGGAGAGCTTGTCGAATTCCCTCAAATTCCGGATCCAAAACCACCGTTGACCACAACAATGGAACCAATTACAATTTTTCCAGAGGATTCCACCTTGACACTTCATCAGACTGATTCACCAGAGTCAGAGGAATCCTTTGCCATGAAGCTACAAACGAAATGGAGTAAAATCATTTTGAATCTCAGTTTGGTTTGGTTGCTTCCTTGTCTTTTTCTTGCTTAAAAATGACCGTCGTCGTTTTCCTCCGTACTTATGAATCTACTTTCAACTTATATAATAATTTGATGCTCTCATTTAACAAACAACATAAATAAATTTTTGCTGTGCTAATCAATAAAAAATAATCAATGTAAAACGGAAATGTTTGATGGAAATCTAAAAGAATTCTTAATACTGAAGGAAAGGTAGCGGAACAAATCGGGTTAAATTTCGGTTTGCTGTGACTGCTTCCTTGCTTAAAATATGTCCCCTGAATCGTCTTTCAACTTTATATAATGATTTGTTGCTCTCATATAACAGACAACGCGAATAAATTTTTGCTGTGTATATAAATCAATAATAAATAATCGTTGTAAAACTGAATTGTTTAGAATTGTTTGGAGTAAATCTTTAATCAATCTTTCAATATGTTATTCTATGTGGTCGCATACAACTGGAGCTCGACAGAACGGTGCGTCTGAATTTATGCCAAAACATTAAGCACCTCTGCCCTCACGAGGGAAGGACCAGATATGATTTTTTTGGAATTGGCTGGGACGCGGTTGTAGTAGTACCTTTTGGTGAGAAACTAAGCCATATAATGTGTTTTGACTCCATGGCCACGAATTTCCGAGTTATGGACATTTTAATTTTGTCGGCGTCAGTTTTTGAAATTTCCCGTTTTTCTTATGGAGTTTAACATGGAGAAAACCAGCTGTCACGGGTACCCCCCTTTACAATCAATTCAAAATTCCCAAAAGTTCAAAAAATGCCTAAAACTCCAATATTTTGATATAAAAGTGTCGCAAACCATAAAATATCGTCAAGCGATTCAATTTAGACAAAAAAAACAGCTATTAGCGTTCCTATGCATGCACCCACGCTTGTACTGAAAAGTCGAGTTTGACAAATTGAAGGCTCGTTAACTCAGAAACACTTTGCCATGGAAACCTCGCACTTGGCACAAAATAATGTTTTAATATAAGGTACCTCTGCGCCAAGTTTCAGCCAAATCAAAAAAAATCTTGCTTGGTCCTTCCCTCGTCAGTTCTCTTTTCTTCCCCACAAGATACATATTTTTGGAAACGATACTGAATCCTCTGTTTCTTTATTGGCGTGTTTCAACTAGTACGCCATGCCACGCTAAAACTGACACTTTTCAGACCACCCACCACCTCTGTGACGTAGCTCTCGACGCTATGTATGCATTACATGTGTGGGAAGGATAAGTAGTTGTAAGTTGTAGAAAAGGCTAGGAGTTATCTTAGCGTATTTTCACTAAGACCAGGTAGCTCAAGTTGTAGAGCATCCGACGCGTAATTGGAAGATGTGGCTTTCAATACCCACCTTGGTTACTTCTTCTACCTTATTTCCATAATGTCCTTAATTCATTATATACTTTCCAGACCAGCGAGTAGCATTCAATTGATTCTTACTGAGTCAAAGCCCGTAAGTAACATAAATATTAATATTCCTCTTCCAGGGAATATAGAATGGTCCTCTACCGTTCTATAATCCCACACATGGATACATTAGAGTAAAAACTCTAATATGCAATTTTTTAGCGACGAGATAAATCTAGAGATAAAGAGTCTTCAAACTTACGTGGATTTTTACTCATGTTATTATTTGTTTAATTGTTTCATATAACCAATGAAGTCTGTTAAACTTTAGGGAACGCGGCTAAACGTACTACCATTGAAAAGTTACAAACATTTTCAAAAATTAAGTGAAGCTTGGCGTAGTTTTACTCCAACTTGACCTTCCTGGCAATCTTGCGAGCAGGCATCTCGACTCCATCATCGTTGACGATTGTTACTTGCAGACTCCGCTTCTGCTTACTCCGATATTCTTCTTGAGCTTTGACATCGTGGAGTTCCCTCTGAAGTGCCTCGAACTCATCCTCTGCATATTGACTTTGGCTTCCATCGGTGGGGTTATCTTCTCGATTCCAGAAAAAGCTGAACTGACAACGTTACCGTGACCCTTTACTTTGCTGAATATATGAAAATAGATGCTGCTGCTCCTCTGCTCACTCTTTCCTCCTATTCATATATATTAAACACTGTAAATCATGAAATGATATGAAAAATCAAAAGTGTACTGCCGATAGATCGTATGATGCCGATATCAAGATAGTCGATAAGGTCAGAAAGGTCGGTCACCTTATCAATTGTTTAACAAAGGAAATTTCATTGCAGGTCGTGTTAATTTCTATTTTTAGTCAGTTCAGGTGAGCATTCTTCATGTTTGCTAACAAAGTGGACTTGGAAATTCCATTTGGGACTTTGTAAACGTTTGTTTGATTTAGGCCAAGTCAGGCCATGTCATATCTTTACCTTTGTTCGTTCATTGAACGTTTAGCAGATCAGGTCAAGTTAAGGTAGTTCTCAAGGCCAAACTAGCAGCATAAAAAGGGGCCCTACTGACTGCTGCAGCTTCATTCGTTCGTTGTCCGTTCTCGGGATTACGCCAAACTTTGTTTTGACTTCTCAGCATTCAGAAAGTTCACAGCAACATTCAGAGTTTTGAACCACCTTCCTGATTTATTTATCATCAGTCAGAAACGTTTCCCGAATATTTCCAAAGTATCGGGAACTTTGAAACTGTTTAGTTTCCTCCGTAGTTTTTGGTAAATCAATATACTATTTCATATATTATTTAGATGGAAACTTTCGTACATAACTAATGTAACTGACAATCTGATATTTTCTATTTGCAGTTTGGAGTGGAGTTTCAACACGAGCAACTCGGCTACTTGACTGGGGAAGAGGCGCCATTGCCAATTGACGAAGACTTGGAAATTTGGAAACTGGTCTGGAAATTTTGAAAAATTATATTCTCCGTCGTTTTTGGTAAATCTATAAAAATACTCTTTCTGGAAGCTTGGGGAATCAAAACTTTCGTATTAATCGATAATGTTTTATTATTTCCCAATTTTTGTAGGCCCGTTTGATTCGTGCTGGACTGCGGCTGAGACGCTTGAGTGGACGCTACTCCGGACAAGGTTGGGAACTTTCATCTGTCCTTTCTAAAGTTCCTTTTTATTATAAGCTCGGTAAGCCTATAAAAGGCATCTTTTATTTCAAATATGTAATTTTTGTCCATCACTAATATGTAACCAATTTGCCGTTTTTACAGACATCCACCCATTGTTGAACTGATCTAGGGTCATCTCAGCAAAAATGGCACAAAATCTTCCAAAGTGGGATTCAGACAGCTCTGATTCGGACGAGATGACATCAAATGCTAATGGATATTCCGTTGAGAAGCAACGCAAGCGTGCTGTAACCAGAAAAACAGGACAGGAACTTGGTGTTCCAACTCAAGGAAGTTCCAGCATGTTGGCAGTCTCAACAGGGACCACGCTTTCATCCGGTCGTGGAATCCGGCGATTTCCACCACCTCCAAGTGACATGCTTGTGGATTTGGGGGAAAGGAAGAATGAAGCTGCACAAAAAGAGTCAACCCTTCCATGGTGCATCCCTTCTGCATCTAAGGAACAATATCGCAATATGCCACCAGGGACTTCCGAGCCAGTTGCATCATCCACACGGGTACCGCCAGCAGTTCCAGAGGATGGGATTGCTGATGACGACGGCGTTGGACCAGTCTACTTTGGACGTTCCACACTCCTAGACACTTTTCGCCAGAGGGATAAATATATTGACGATCTGGAAGTTAAAAATGTGAGCGTAACTACGGTCAGCCAGGCAGAAGCACGTCGGCGACTACGTGAGAGTAGAGAGGTGAGAAATGGGCCTTCAGAAAGTGATGTGCGAAGGGCATTCTTTAGGCAAGAAGTGCTGAAATTTATTGAGAAGAAGAATGCCAGACGAGGGAGGATGCGGAATAACCCGGATAGTAAATTTTAAGTTTTCTAAACTATTCGTAAATATGTTCTAACATTTCGATAACTGTTTCTTTCTTCGAGGGTTTTGGTTTTTGTAAATACTAATTATGTATACGTATTTAGTGGGTTAGGGTAAAAGTTTTTGTATTCCGTTGGGTTTTGGGTTTATTAAGTTGCCGCGATTTGGTAGATTGGGTTGAATGAAATTGATAGGCGTTTGATTGAACAAACCTTTGTAATTAAAATACATATCGTCCTTTAATAAATTTTGACATTGAGTTGTTAAGATATGATTAATAAAATTATTTTCGGTAACAGTGGATGACATTTTGTTAAGATATGTAATATATTTATCAATGTTTAATCTCTATTTATTTATCTGTAGTGGAATCATAATTCATAATTAAACGAGCTTGGAATTTAATAGGGCAACCACATTTGTCATTTTATACAGTTTGATATCAATTCATAGCTTTGCATTTGATACTATTTTGATAATTTTGCACTTTTGTACGCATGCCGTTAAGTTATATGAGCAGGGAAGTCACGTGTCACGCAGTGGTGGGTCAGGAGAGCATCATGGAGGGGATTTGGTGGACATTTTATTTAATTGTACATTTGTGCTTCATTTTTCCACAATCGAACTGATAAGTTTCGATCGATAAGATGAAAGGCAAACTTTCTTTTTAATTCCCAATTCGTCGGAAATACGCTACGAATAGTCACCCGGACAATGTTCGATATGATATGGTCATTAAAACAAACACAAATTGATTGGTTTCCCCCTAAATGAATTGCTTTTAAAAAACGGTCCCTGTCCTATTTAAAATTTTCTCTTTCCTAATAACTAAACTTTGTTCGTTTTTGATAGTTTTAAATTAATATTTAATCGCATTTCTGCTTATTTGGGTTAAAATTTAAAACACTATTTTATTTGGCATTTAAAACCGCATCAATTTTAAATTAATAATTGCATGTAAACAATTCGCAATGAATTGATTTGTAAAAAAATAAAGCCCTGTTATGTAATAATGTGAGAGTTCAGGGTTGTTAAATTAACCCGTTTCGTTTATATTCCACATGAGTTGCAGATTTAGGGCAATTTCTCTAAGCAATGCCACGGATCTTATATGAATAGCCTGAAATTGCCACTTGGCGAGCTTAATTCCAGAACAAATAAGTAAATATGATATAAACCAGTTTTCAAAAGTAAAGCAAAGGAACGCAAGAGCAAGTCCAGTAATTAAAAGCACAAATATGACAAGGATATTCCCTTCCAATGAAGGTTTCTTTAAAATTCCCGACCAGCCATAGTTTAGGGAACCGCAACATGATGCTTGGGCCCCAAGCCTTGGGGAAACTTAAAAAAAATGAGAAAATAAATAAAAATTGCGGTATGAACAACAACAAAAACAATTTTTTATGCATTCTCTAAGTATGAATAAATGGGTTTCCTTACCCTTTTAATTCATTAATGAGGCTGATGAAAGCAACAACTTCATGGTCATGATCCGCATTTTCACTCAACAAATACTAAATTATGGCAATATTATAAGGGACACACCGAATAAATCCTTCATCCCACTTTCGAAAATACTATTATCCCACCCGACATTTCTTCACTTATTATGTACCTTTAGGTATATATTGAAAAGACTCAGGCTGTCGTCTGTCTGTCTGTCAGCACGATAACTAAAAAACGGTTTCACTTTTTTGAATTCAGTTTTCACTAATCGAAATCTTAGGTCAAACGTAAGGTCGAGTTCGAAGATGGGTCAAATCGGTTCAGGGGAACTCCTGGGTCACAGATCAGGTCATTGTTTCTGAATAGTAAGGTATAGGTTGTGATGCATCAAAATGAAGGTACTGATGAGACTAGATCAGTGATACTATTTTTGAAAGTTTTTGATAACCCCAACGTGACCTATGACCATGATAAGTTCAAATACTTTTTGTAATAGTAATGTATGGATTATGATGCATCCAAATGAAGGTACTGGAAAGAACAGTTCATAAATGGGCACCCAAATTCTTAGGTGACCCCAGTGTGACCATATGCACTTCCATATTTTGCTGTTGACCGCCTCGTGGCTCTGGCAGTATGCTGGTCACAATAAAAGTGACGGGTAACATTAAAGTGATAGGCTTTGCTTTTACCGGAGACCGCTCCGCGGCTCTAGTTGTTACTATAATAGAATCAGTCAATATTGACTTAATTAATCTTTTTAAAATATTTTCGGTGATATAAATAGCTATCGCTTCACCCGCCAAAATAATAAAATGTACAAACTTCCGTTTAATATTATTTTAAATCCCAAGTTTTAAGAATTTGTGATATTTCATTACTTAGAATCAAGCTTCTTGTAAAGTGCGTTGACTTGTTTATGCCATTGAAGCATTGATTTGCATCTCAGTTTCCGTAAGTATGTTTATTTACTTTAACCTAATCACGTGTTTTCTATGATAATGAATTCTTAGTTAAAAAATCATATCGAAACAATGAACAAACGAACAAAAACTACATAAAGTGAGTACAAAGTTTTGGGCGAAATAGGCACGGAGTGGGAAAAAGCTATTTAAAATCCGAAACCTGCGTTTAGATTTACACTCTGGCCGCGAGTAAATAATCGAAAAGTGAGAAAATTAGAAGAATAAGAAAATCATTAAAATTTGAGATATGAAGAAGAAAAGTTGGCTTTTATGTATTTGTGCAATCTCTAAGTAAGTATAAATTCATTTTCGTACGCTTTTAATTCATTAATAAGGTTGATGAAAAACAAATTATCATGATCCACATTTTAACCCAACCAATACTGAATATTACATAGTTCTGGCATTATAATGATGAGACCTAATCTATTGAAGTTGAATTAAGTTTTCTACCCATAACCACAAGACTTTTTTACCACCTCCCATAAAGCTTGGATGAAAGCAGGCAAAAAAGAGTTCATATAGTTAACGTTAAATCAAAGTGCAAATCGAATACTTTAATAAGAAATTCTGAGATTCCAACGCTGAGTTTTAGAATGCGGTTCATATATGCAAACAACCTTTTAAAAATCCAAGCTTTTTATATGGGCATGAGTCTGTAAATTAAATTTTCAAATTTTTCAATAAACATCATATACAAAATATGCGACTAGGATTATATGACGAGGACATTCGTAAAACCCTTATTCACAACGTTGGTGCTTTTCAAAAGTGTTAGGAGAGTCTGCTTGGAGCCTCACCTTTCTTGTTGCACTTTCTACATATTGCGTCCACGCATTAACTTGTGTTCATCTATTTTCCGTCCATCTCCATACTCATTTTACAGATCGTCAGGCTGGAACCTTGAACTAAATTTGGGTGTCTTACACACAGGTACAAGTTTGGAATACTTGATTCAAACGAGTCCTTTTGATGAAGTGGGGCTCTTAGTGTAAGTATAGATCGCAGCAATTCTTTAAAACAATCTATTTCATTAGTAAAATTATACGTTATTTTTATTCTCATTTGGTGGCATCAAGTTGGTTTCACGATTACTCTGGTTGCCTGTTCTTTCATTTTCATATTCAAGTCATATAGTTTCCACATGCTTGGAGGTGCCGTTGGACAGTTTAATTTTTGCTTATGGTTAGTGGCTCTTAATTTTGTAAGCATAATTAAATTATCTTCCACGTTAGCTAAGCAGTTATTCCCCTTCTTCCAATTGTGCACTCTTTCATCCACCTCTCAATATTCCAG
The DNA here is from genome assembly GCA_964034955.1 of Orchesella flavescens. Taxonomy (NCBI): domain Eukaryota; kingdom Metazoa; phylum Arthropoda; class Collembola; order Entomobryomorpha; family Orchesellidae; genus Orchesella; species Orchesella flavescens. Next base: position 31,131,786 of record OZ035957.1, read on the forward strand.
TCAGTACATCCATCTCAAATCATTGGCGACTGGAATTTGTCTTAAGCTTAGTAGTAACTCGTAACAAAAATTTATCTTCAAACAATATTTTAATAATTTCATTTTATTTACCTGCTTGGCCCGTGCGACCAATGAGTTTATAATATATGAATTAGAGGCAGATTCCTCATTTTGAAATGAGAACTGTGATATGATTATTCTGAATCTGAATGATAAGGCGAACGTTGTTTCCACGAATTGTTTATTTTTAATACTCTTTCGAAAGCAGTTTAATTGATTGCCTGGACCCGAAAGGGATTTTAGAAATTTTTTTGTAGTACCTTATTATACTTTAATTAACGTAGTAGTTAAGGAAGCAACGTCACCATCGCATTAGAAAAAAATTAAAGAATTTCAAGGGCATGCTTTATCTCTGTATATCTCTGAGTGCGACGGAGTGTTAGGTAGTCGATGGGGGAATATCCTTGAGCAAAGTTCCAATTTACTTGATTAATATGCATAATAATATATACATACACGGTGGAACGAAAGGAACATTTGGTTTTATTTCAACGTGTATAGTCATACACATTACGGTACTTCAGCTCCCTTCAAATATTTCAATTTTTTTAAAATAAAATACAATATATGCAAAATAGACGCTGGCAGGAGAGTCACAAATACTAACCGATTTATTAACTTCTACTAGGGAATGGTCAGCTTTTGGTTTGGTTGTAGTAAAGTTTTGTGGATGTAGATCTTTAAAAAAAACTAATCTAGACACTATCGGATCTATGAAACGAAAAGACAAAGGGCTGAAGTATTATTTTCGTAGTTTAAAATACACATTTCCTACAGCTTCTAATAGTTGGTAGGACGAAGTTGGTTTTGTGAAAATTAAGACTATGTACTTTATTGCAAAACGGCAATCTTCTATACTACAACTCTTCTTCCTACCTATAATATATCTATCAAGCATGAGTGCCATTTAATCAGTTAAATATATTTGTACATGGCCTGGATACAATGACTACAACTGAAGCTAACATCCAATTTTTGAGACACTGTGATAAAAGGTTTCGTAGTTTAACAAAACGAAAATAACAAATTTTATAGATATTTTCATATATTCAATTTCAATGTTCAATAACCACGTATCTCGGGTGACCTAATGCACAGTTAATAGTCACATTTATATTATTAAATTTTGGCGCATTTCATAAGGTACAGGGCTGACCATTCCCTCGTTTTGGTAGTTGAAAAGAAAACATCCCAGAATTGCACAGGTTGTGTGGCCTGCACGTTTTCCCTTATGGAAAAAAACCACCTGAACATTCGATAAATTAAAATTTCGTTGGATCAAGGCTATAGAGCTTTTCCGTCAAGTTAACGGCTCTACATCTACATCTTTAACCTCCACTACAAATGGACAGCCCACTGAACTTCCCTTACACGCCCACATGCCAAAACTTGAGATGTACCTGACTTTTCGTTTTTAAGGTATATTATAAGGGCGCACAGGCAACGTGAATTTGAGAATAATATTTTGCTTCCGCGATTTATGTTTAAGGTACTTTTGTTCTACTTCAGCATGCTTTGGTCCCATTTTTACAGATAGAGTGGGAAGCTATTAAAGAGACTTCAGCGTCGAGGAGAGAAGGTTGCACTAAAGTGCGTTCTTTCCAATAACACGTATTCGAAACAGACACTTTTGGACTTTATAATTGCTACATATTGCCCGAAATGATCTTCACGGACTTCATCAAGTCTGCGATAAGATTTAGAATGGGCTTTCAGAAATATTTCTGCCTATGTGAATCCTCGGAATGGGATTCAAAATCAAGTGAGTTTATACAACCATCAACATTCTACCGCTGGAACTCCAGGCTGACAACAGGTCTTGGTTCACTATACCCTATTATTCTTGCATTTTATTCATACAAAAAGCTTTATGGTGGGGAAGATGTAGAAGACAGGCTTTCTCCGACAGAATATGGAACTAACATCATGGGTTGGGTACTCTCATGTGGTATTGGGCTGATCGCAATAGTAGCTTATACAAATATTACTAACGACTTGAACATTATTTACCTAATGAACCAATTGATACGCGATTCAACCAATATTAATCAAATGATGAGAGACCGGCAACTGGACTTGACAATTGAACAACGTCAGCTGATCAAGCAAGGAGAATTCTTATGGTTTTTGGTAGCCTTCTTTTCAGTCACGCTACCAATCTGCTACGGAGGCTTCTTCTTGAACGACTTTGAACCGGTTCACAATCTTTTTAAGGATTGGATGGAAGTAGATGTCAAGCCACAGATCAGTCACATTCCCTTGATATTCATGTTCATTTGGGCAGCTTCTGCCGGGGCGGGGGAGGTATTTATAATACTCACTACTCCTCTTTTTTACATGTGGTCAACTATAGCAACCATGTCATCTCTCATCCCACAAAGCGTCACACTAGAGTCAACAAGGAATGCTGGGTCAAGGCCAGGTCTGAGATACATCATTCAAACAGAGTCGTTTGGACCAATGGAAGATGAAGAAGTAATAATGATGTTCAGAAAGCAGCAAATATTCAATGTCATGGTAAATGAAATTTTTGCATCTGTTTTGGTTTCTCTCCATCACGTTGGATTCATGGTTATTATGGTTGGAGTGACGTTCTTGTTGATCACACAATACGAGGTATTGTTAGCTGGAGGGTTTATGGTTATGGGTTTGTGTGTAGGAGTAGTGATTGCGGCTTGGACGATAATCTTCGTGGAATGTCATGAATTAGGAGAAATTGCAGGTATTTCGGAGGCATTTGTTAAAACGATAAAGAATCTTACACGTAGAAAGTCCCTGATCAGAAAGTTTGTATTGAGTTGTCCTATTCTTACAGTGCAAGCTGCATACCCATTCTACACAATCGACAAGAACACATTTGGTGAGTTTTTTGGCCAGTTCCTGGATTTTCTTTGTTCCCTTTTACTAAGCCAAGTCTAACTTGCAGTTGCAGGTTTTTTAGTAAGCCAGTTTTGATTGAACTAAACCCATAATTATGAACCATATTTAATGCCCCATGTCAATTAGTAATATACATACAATGTTGCAACCTTTGAACTTTTCACTACACAGTTATTATAGCTTATTGTTAAGGGAACACATTGCTTTGCACAATTTACAGTTCTATAGTCGCTTTCTTTTGGGCAGGAAGGTAATGCTGAGTCGATGTTCCAAACTTCATTATGCACAAAAATCTCATTGTATTCATTGCCTGTAACATACATGTAAATGGGATGTAGTATGTATGTATCACCAAATATTGTAATCGACTTTGAAAATTTCTTAAAGTTGTAGATTAAATTTAACATTAGTTTTTTTAAAACAAACACGTATATATTTAGAATTTATGGTTATGGGTTTGTGTGTAGGAATAATGCTTGCTAGCTGGGTAATAATCTTCGTGGAATGTGTTAAGTTTGGAGAAATTGTTGATGTATCTGATCGGTTTGTCAAAACGAGCAAGAATGTTACGAGTAGAAAGTCCTGATCAGAAAGTTTGTATTGTATTGTAAGGTGAATTTTTTAGCCAGTTCCAGGATTTTCTTTGTTCCCTTTTACTAGGCCAATCTTAAATATTAAATTAAATTACAGCTTACATAAATATACATATCAGTAATTTATATTGGCTACTGGTTGCACCAAAAATATGGTTTACAAGTGTTCTCTAGTTTTACAAACAGTTATTTATCTATTGTTACTATTCGCCCGTTCACCGTATTCTTTAAAATGTTCTAAATATCTTGTTGGATGTGAATAGATCAAAATAAATAGTTATGATGGTACCCAAGTATATATATAAAGCCAATAGCTATATTAAGTGAATTATTATTATAAGTATACTATTGCAACCTTTTCAATCCATACATTCTTGTTATTTTTAGTAAATGCACTGTTGACAATGTAATCTATGCTAATACTTCTAACCTTTGCACAAGAATCCTTTTCTACTCATTGCTTGAATACGCCTAAATGGGGTACAATATATATTACCAAATAGTGAATTTGCCTATTAACATTTCTGTAAACTTATGGATAAAATTAAGTTGAAACGCGCTACTTTTTTGATCAGGTTATGCTAAAAATCGGACTCATATATTTAAAACAAATTTTGCCATGGGTTATAATTATGATAAAAATTTAAATTATTATTTTCGGGATACTCGGAAGTCATTTTGAAACAATTTCAAGCTTTCGTTATTTTTCCGATAACTTCTTCAGGAAAATTAAAGTTAAACAGACAAAGAATAATAACTGAATTGCTACAACATATTTGAGAATAGTGGTGATTCTATGTATAAAGCTATTTTAGAAAATTTAAAATTTGGTGCCTTGGACTTGAAACTAATATTTCTTCAGATTTTATGGTTTCCTGGTGATAGGCAGCAGTAAAATATGATAAAAAATGTAATGAGGTTTTTTTCTACAATAAGCACGAAACTGTTCACAACCTTTTTAAGGAATGTCTGGGTGTAGATCAGGCTCAGATTCAGATCACAGTTCAGTTGCGTACCTGTGATATTCATGTTCACCCGTACAGCTTCTCAAACTTCCGCTCATGTTCGCGTCGTTAACCATTGAAATTATCTCCCTCCTTTGTTTCCAAAGGACCTTAACCTGTTAAACATATCAGATTGTTGTGCAAAGTATAGGCCATCTAGATTCACATTATCTGGGGAAAATAAAACTTTCAGTTTGAAAAAGTGCATTTATGTTTGTCATGTTTATGAGGAAATAATTTCATCAGCAACTTAAGACAGCGTCTTAAGTTGCCCCAGCCTTGCTTTGAAACTCAATATCAGTATTCCAGTCAGTAATTCCATCTGAAATCAATTTGATACCTAATTATCTTCAAACAAGGTTGATAATACCTCGTTGTCTACCAGCATGGCACGCACGCACCTCGTTTGACGGAATGTAAGCCGTCCATGACAAAAAATCCTTGAGCAAAGTTTCGCCTTCATAAAAATGGACAATATTGTACATGGTTTTTTTAACATTTGGTTTAATTTTTATGGGGAGTCAAAGGTACTTTGACTTTCAAATAACCTAAATGGCTTTTAAAATGAAATGCAAAACATACAAAACCACACAGGCAGAAGATTCATAAATGTTTAATACTTACTAGGGAATGATCAGCTATGTAAACCCTGTATTTGGCTACAAATTAATGTGGATGTGTAGATATTTATTACACAGCTGAATTGCATTCAGCAAAGCAAAGGGCGTGCTTACAGTTTATTTTTTTAAACTTATTAAAAAGTGCTCGAAAACTAGCTAGCTTTTTAAGAAGTAATTTAGGAGGTGAAGGGGACAAAATCTTTACTTATTGCTGATGATTTTGAAGCTCTGTGTACAAAGTTTAATTATAATGTAATTAATCCACACTGAATATTCCAAGAGCATGAGTTCTAGTATAACTGAATGCCTGACAAGTAAATTAGAGTACTGCATTTCAGCATGTTGATTGTTGATGATTTAAAATTAAGTTCTGGTTACTCGAGGTAAAAAAATGACGCGTATATTCTCGCATGCACTATAGTTATCCTATGTCGTAGACACGATTGGCCCAAACGGACAGAAATAAAGGGCGAGTGCGTGGAGCGAAAATTGCTTGCCAGTTTTTAATACGCTACTAAAATTTATTAGTTCAATTCAACTAAAGCTGATATACATACATATAAAGCACATAACTTTGCAGAACATTAAGATTTTATGTGACTTATATATTACAAAGAGAAATCAATTGAAATATCCTATGCTATAAACGTTATTGTAGCGGAGCTGGGTAGACAATTACAATCGGCTTAATAAAAGTGTAGAAAGAAAATCTTGGAACTGACCAAAGTACGCAAGGAAAGTGCTTTTGTTAATATTATAGAATGGGTATGCAACCTGCATTGTAAGAGTAGGACAACTCAATACAAACTTTCGGAATAGAGACTTTCTACTAGTAAGATTCTTACTCGTTTTCACAAAGCGCTCAGAAATATCTGCAATTTCTCCTAATTTGTAACATTCTGCGACAATGATGGACCCAGTAGCAAATAATATTCCTACACACAAACCCATAACCATAAACCCACCAGCTAACAATACCTCGTATTGAGTGATCAACAAGAATGCCAAACCCACCAGAATCACCATGATTCCGGCTTGATGCAGAGAAACTAAAATAGAACCAACGATTTCGTTTCCCAGAACATTGAATATTTGCTGCTTTCTGAACATCATTATTACTTCCTCATCTTTCATTGGCCCAAATGCCTTTGTTTGAATAATGTATGCAAACAGTAGGTTTGATGACCCAGATATCTTTCTTGACTCCAGTCGGACGCTTTGAGGGACAATAGATGACATGGTTGCAATAGTTGACCATATGTACATGAGAGGAATTGTAATGATTAGATATAGCGCACCCGCTCCAGTAACAGCTGCCCAAATGAACGGAAGTATCAACGGAATGTAACTGATCTGTGGCTTGACATCTATTTCCAGCCAATCCTTGAAAAGATTGTGAACCGGCTCGAAATCATTGCAGAAGAAGCTTCCGTAACAGATTGGTATCGCTACTGAAAGGGAGGCAACGAAACACCAGCAGAATTCTGCTTCCTTGATCAGCTTACGGTGTTCCTTTGTCAACTTCAGTTGCCGGTCTTTCATCATTTGATTAATATTGGTTGAATCTTTTATCAATTGGTTGAGTAGGTAGATAATGTTCACGTCGTATGCAATAGTCAGATAAGCTATTACAGCGATTAGCCCAGTAGTGCAGAAGAGAACCCAACCCATTATGTTAGTTCCAAACTCTGTTGGAGATAGCGTGTCTTCTTTATCTTCCCCACCAAAAAGCTTTGTGTATAAATAAACTGCGAGAGCAATTGGGTATAGTGAGCCAAGACCTGTTCCCAGCTTCGAATTCCACTTGTAGAATGTTGATGGTTGTATAAATTCACATGATTTCGAATCCCATTCCGAGACTGCGGCTAGACAGAAATATTTCTGAAAAGCCATTCTAAAACTTATCGCAGACTTTATCAAGTCCGTGAAGATCATTTTAAACAATGAATAACAGTTATCAAGTTTATTGATTGTTTCTACTTGTAATTTAGCGTTGATAGAAAGAACGTACTTTAGTTCAACATTTCTTTCCCAGACGCTAACGACTCTCTGCTCCACAAGTTTTAACTGCGTTCTCTATTTGTTGGAATGACAGAAAGCAAAGACACGGTCAACGATGAAATTGCCAGACCGAGCTGAGAAACTACAAAGTTCAAACCGACATGAGCATTTGGGCATGTGACTTTCAAAAATCAACGAGTTTGTGTGTTTGTCATGTGAGTCACACGTGTATACATTGGAAATTTGATAAGTACCTTAAAATTTCAAAAAATTTTTCTACCTCATACCGGGATTTCTTGTGGGTTCTAAAGCGCTGTCAGCTGAATTTCCCCTTGCACGGGTTGGTGAATGTTAATGGATACCGATTTAGACAAAAAATAATTTGGTATCACGACAACAATAATCAAACTTACATACGATTTAGTAATATATCTTCCTTCTCATTTTAACTACAAATTTTGTGACTTGAAATGAATTATGAGTGTTTATGAATCATCGTATCCCAAAAAAATTGTCGCCTAACATTCAAGCGTTGCCTAATTATCTTGTCGTCTTAAATTCTTCACCTAATCCTCCACCTCTTAAATCGGTTTCTACCAACATTCGGGAACCCCAACTCAGCATGTAGTGATGTACCTTTACTTATGGAGACTACTGGTTTCATAAGAATAAGGTATATCACAACATGTGACTTGTGAATTTCTATATTTTATACGTATCATGCTTTAACAAAGTATGTTATGGTTAGAAAATTTCGTATGTTTGGATAGGATAAAATATGGCCTTGTCCTTTTCAAAAGGAAATGCATCAACTATCATCAGCATCGCTTGGATATCACGTTTTAAACAGAATAAAAAGAACAGAATTTATTTGATTTCGAATCCCATTCCAACGATACACATAGGCAAAAATATTTCTGAAAAGCCATTCTAAAACTTATCGCAAACTTGAGAAAGTCCGTGAAGATGAGCAATGAATAGGAATCCAATTTTGTAGTTTCTGCTATTAAATTAGTATTCCTTCCAGACGATGAAGTTTCTCTGCTATACAAGCCTTTACTCCATACCTTAGTTAGAGGAAAGACAGACAGTGAAAACAGTCAGCCAAGATGTAAGTACCTTAAAAAAGTTTTCTCGTCGGCTTTCATAATTTTATTAACCCGACTAATATCTCAAATTATCGAACAATCAGGTACTTTCTAAAGTTTAGCACACGTGTGGTTTAGAGGAATTCAGCGGAATGACTTACCCGTTTTCTTCAGTAAAGGTTAAAGATTCGAGTAATTTAATGAAAAATTTCTAGCGCAATAAAACCAACGAAATTTTAAATTATCAAATGTTCAGAGGAATTTTTCCATAAAGGAAAAACCTGCAGGCTACACAAACTGTGGCTTGTTCTGAGATATTTTTCTTTCCTACTAACAAAACGAGGAAATGGTCAGCCTTTTACCGTATGAAATTCGCCAAAATTTAATAATGTAAATTTTAAGTATTACTTTGTGTATTAAATGCCTCTTAAATTTGATTTATAACAAATATATGTATGTGTGTATTTTTATATGTATACAGCATAACAATTATACTATAAAACGACAACGTTATTACAATGAACAAGTTAGAATATTATGAGAATATTAGCATAATAACAAGCTTCAATAACGCAAAAATTCTTATAATCGACGATAGTTCTTCTCGACGGGCAATATTATCGTAAAGATTAACCCACAGCAAGTTCCTAATTAAACATTTAATTGCTAGTTTTAGTAAAACATATAATAGTAAAAGGTTGGTTGAAAGTTGATCAATAATTTTTTATGTGACGACTTATTTACAAACTTAATTCTAAGGAAAAGTCGGTGGATGCATACTAAAAACTTTTATGAAAGTTGCAAGTGTTAGTTTTGGCTAACTAAAAGTGGACAAAGAAAATCTATCAACTGTCCAAAAAACTGTCCAAAAGGGTTCCTACTCATTGTGTAAAAAGGGTAGGTTACTTTCATATTAAAGATGGGGCAACTTAATACAAACTTTCTGAAGGGGGACTTCAGGACTTCTACTCGTAAGATGCTTGCTCATTTTAACAAAGTTATCCGACAAATCCACAATTTCTCCCAACTATACATTATATGTACAACTATACAACTATACATTCCATGTATAGAACAGTTCTATTAGAACTGTTAACGCAGCTAGCATCTCTCCAAATACCAAGCCTACTACCATTATTTCTCCAGCAAATATCACTTCTGGTTCCGCAACCAACAGAAAAGAGCCCCCAACCAGAATAACCATGATGGTAAATTGATGCAACGAGATGAGAATGGAAGCCACGATTTCATTAATTAAAATGTTGAAGATTTGTTGCGTCCTGTACATCAAGAGTACCTCTTCATCTTTCATCCACCCAACTGACGTCGTTTGAATTATGTATCGTATAGCTTTACTTAAAGGAGATACTGGCCCTGCTGATGTTGATTGCTCACTTTTACGCCAAGATTCCAACCGAACGCTTTGTGGAATGATGGAGGAGATACACGCCATAGTTGACCACATGTACATGAGCCAAGTCATTGATTTAAATACCACTTTTTTGCAACTTTAACCTTAGGAAAATCTGCAACCTGTTTTTTGCGATTCCGTATGACCAAAAAGTCATTTTCATTAGGAGCTACATTATTCGTAGGGTCTCCAAAAATAACCTTGGTGGTAGTGCTGGCATTGCTATCTGAGAACGTTGAAGGCTTCAACCTTTCAACCACTAAAACTACAAAAGCTAAGCTTAGCATACAACTAGTAACAAGGAGAATTCCAGTAAACGCAGATAATTTAGATGGGGTATGCTCCTCCGCAAGCTGCTGCTTTGGTGTTTTATAAACCAGGAATACCCTACTGAATATACTTGCATTGCTAATTCCCAGTCTCCGAAAAGCATTCAAGTCCTTCCAATTATGGACGTTTCGCAACTTTCCAGAACGCGAAAGTGTCAATTGATAAAGTCCCGATTCAGCAAATGATGCCAAAAATCGTGGGAATCGAAATGCGGCAAAACTCGCGTAATCCTGTCCCCATAAAATAACTCTCTTATAAAATGGCCTTTGTTTGGGAACTACTTGATGTAGTCTCATGTTGCCAAAAGACAGAGCTCCCATTTCATTCAAGTCTCCATCATATTCTTGCCACATTGCGACAAATTTCTCAAATTTTTTGGTCTCATTTACAGTTGTTCCATTAACAACAACAGCGAGTGCTTTGTCGTTTGATTCTGGCATCGGTGGAAATTTTTTTAATTTGACCCTTTTTCCATCAGCAATATTTTTTTGAGTTTGTAGGTAATGGATATCATCTGCGTAGTATGATTTGAACAAAATTCGGAGGTAAGGGTTTTTTAATTTTTCCGGTAACTCCGCCCCTAAAGCCTTTCCCGTTGTTGTCCATTCACCAAACAAATATGTAAATTCATCTTGAAAACCTTTGGGTGACAAAAGACCAAAATCTGATCGTTTCAATAGCTCCTCCATGCTTTTTGGATAATTAGTTTGCTCAATCTCTGCGGTCATGAATGATAGCAATGATGAGTTGTAACCCTGCCGTAACAATATTGCAACAAATATCCACAAAATCATAATGGTTTTGTGCTCAATCCGGTTCAGTTTTAGGTGGCTTCCATCCTGCTCAAAAATGGCGGTAATTTGCCAAAACATTACGTTGTAGATTGTAACTTTCTCGGCCCATATAAACCATATTGAAATTAAAGTGACCAAGGCTAATGAGCAAATCCAGGTGCTCCATTCAAAAGGATATAGAAACGCTCCCAGTTTGGAATCAAAGAAATGTTCCTTTGGGAAGAAAACTTGTATGTAGAAGCTTTGTTGCATTTGACCATAGGAATAAATTTGCCATGAAGGAAAATAAAAGTCATGGTCATACATTGGCAAAAGTGCTAGCAGTGATTTATGTATCAAGAGGCAGTCTTGAAAGTGTGTACAATTTGTGTGCGTAAAATATGGTAAGTAAATCCCACATCGTATTCTGTCCATTTCCCATTCTTCTACCTTGGGATCACAAGAAAGATTTTGGGTTTGAAGGGAAGTCGTAGATCTCAAGTCAATCTTGGAGTGCAACTTTTCCCACAACTTTATTAGATTTCGAATTCCGAGGCTGGCTCCAAGTAGTTTTTTCAACGTTACGCCATAGCAACTGATCGACCTATCTTCAAACCGAAAGTATTCAATCCCATTGTCACAAGCGAAACAACCCAGGCTCACCAAATTTTCTTTCAAACTAACAAAAATAAGAGGAACGGCACTAAATTGTCTTACAATGAGTCTCTCCGTGAATTGAAGATTTGTCAATTGGGGAAATCGGGTTTCCAAAACAATGAAATTGGGAATTCTCAAAAACTCATTTCGTTCATCTATCGCAGTTTGTAGCCCATGTATTCCATGGTGGGACTCGGGAGGAAATTTTGAATCCAAAACCAATAGTAGGTCTGGGACAACGTAGCGAAGAGTTTTGAGAATTCGAGTATTTCCCCTTAATATGTTTAGATATATTTCGTCACGTATCTGGTCTTTTGAAGCTGTCGAATTGTGGAAATTGAGCTCAAGATTTGTCGCGTTTAGAGTTAAAACGACACAATTGATCACCAGACATTGAGTTAACACTGAGGTTGATAAAGGATTGTATTGGTCCCATATTAATTGCAATGTTGAGTTTTGAAATTGGCCAACAAGAAAATTTTGCATTTGAAGCCAAGTCGTTGTTGCTTGGAGGACTTCCATTTTTCGCAAACGTGTTTCAACTTGCTCAAAGGTTTTATAAGACTATTTGAGTTTGACATTGAAAAATTGTTGACAGGAAGTAGAAATAGAGTAGAAAATCAATAAAAATGCCAGGCACCAATCCAAGACATTTTGGTATTGAAGATATGGCTAACTACTCAAGTGATTGTATTCAAGCTTTGCCACACGCTGGTTGAATTTCCCACTTTTTGTGCTTTGGCATAGTCGAATTGCAATGATATGAACGTTTCTGATACTGTTTAGGAAAGAAGCTTACTGTTTTGGTTGAGATGGATTCTCTCTGGGCAGCACCACCAAAGCTACAAACACAGATGCCCAAATTTTGTGCAAAAAATTACCAAAATTGTCAGTTTTGCCATAAGTCTAGACAACCGGAAACCACACCTTGATCAAATCCGCAAAAACACGTATATCGCGACCTAAAATACGATAACTTGGTTCCTTGCTGATATATTGCTGAAATGTGATGCGCAGCTAAAAGAACAATCATTGTTTTGCCACGTATACGCTTCTGTTTACGATGTAGGACATACTTATGTATTGTAAATGGTAGGCGAAAGCTCAAAAAAACTGAAGTAATTATCCAAACACGCGATTTAAGCACTTCAATCTGACAATATGATTGTAGAAATAGATAAGAATAATGTCTTGTATTAATTGCTTTGTTTTATACCTCTTCAAATGTTCAAGCGACAGAAATTAGGGTGGTTTTCTAAACGATGCTAAATAATATTTGTAGCTTGAGTGGCTGTGTTACTAAACGAGTACCAAATGGTTAGATATTTACACAAATGCTTAAAAACACGCAACACAATAATAAATCGCGAGCGAATGGTTTGAACTCGTATGTCGTACGTTGTTGATCGTAGAATTGGCTCATGTTTTCTGCTACTAGACTGCAGCTAATATTAAAGCACATAGCTAATATTTTTCATTGACTTCAGCACATCAGAAAAAACTCACCATCAACATAACATCATACTTGATTATCTTTATCCTTCAGTTGAATTGATTTAATAAAAGCACTACAAAATAGCTTATGTTTGATCGCAGTGTAGACAAGTTATTCATTTATCGTTTGTGTTGAGTTAGCGAAGTTGCAAAATCATTCTTATTTATTCATCTTTAGATTGTTTTTCTTTTCCGGGTAATTTCTTAAATAGGTAGGCTACTGGTGGATATCCTACTTTTGTTATTAGGAAATCAAAACATCCAATGAAATGATCCGTGTTTGGAATGGTGATCGTAGCTGAAGAGTTGATCATGGAAAGGAAAGTTACGAAAGGACATTATGGAGGCAGCCGTTTTTAGTTTTGAAAAATGATGAATGGTACTTTAGCAAAATCGTATCTAAATTTTGTGGAACTGAAAGTGTAAAATTTTTATTACGTAGCTGAATCTCAGCGTAGTTATAACTTTACTAAGTTTGTCTGTCCGTCCGTCTGTCTGTCCGCACTCTCCTGTCGACATACGTTGACCGATTTCCTCCAAATTTGGCACATAGGTAGTACACCTCAAGAGCACGCCTGGTATTGCTTTTCAGCCAAATCGGACAAAACGTTTGAAAGTTATGGCGCGAAGATTCAAAATTTCACAAATTTGGCTGAAATTTAGTATTTATAGGTTATCTGATATGCTGAATCGATTGCTTATGGTGGTAGTGCTCTATGCACAGTATTTCATGCAGTTTTGAATGTTTTTGAGCGCGAAAATTAAAAAATAGTCCTATTCATCACCCAGTATTCCTATTCATCGCTCAATATTCCTATTCACCGCCCAGAATTCCCATTCATCACCTAGAAATCCTATTCATCACCCAGTATTCCGAGTCTCCTATGTATGCCATTCAGCTACGTTTCTAGATCTGCTTACCAGCAGTTTATTAGTTTAGCGCTTTGCTTTATGATACACCAAATATACTTACACGTAGTATCACTTGAGCTGACGTAGATATATTTGAGCTTTCAGACTAAGAATTGAAACAAGTCTTACTAGGCTTCAGCAAAAAACAATTAGTTGGATTCCCCACATTTTAATAGCGTTTTTGGAAAGTTTTCTGGTTGTAATGTTAAACTAAGCTGTGTTTGCTGATATTTATAATGTAAACCCTAACCAGAGCATATCCATTCCACATTTTCCCAACAAGAAAATAATTAAAATATTTAGCGTTTTTATCCCGGTTCAAATACTGATTCCAGAATTTATGGAAATGGGGGAAATTAAGCACCCGGTCTTGAAAAAAGAATTCCCATGTCCGTCTTGGAGAGATCTGGGGAGCATTAAACTTTATAGTCGAATAGTATTAAAATTTTAAAATTTGTGTTTAATGGATAACTGAGGCATTTTAACAGGTCGCTTTGACATGCTTAACATGCAAAAATTTCAAATGAAACAATTTATTAACGTAAGTTCTGTTGGTTCATTGTTAGTCATGGATCTTGGGCTGAATCACACAATGGTTGCATTTTGGTTTTTTGCGATTCCTTTGCCTTTATGTCATCTTACGTTTTAGGTTAAGACTCATTCAGTCACAGCTCAGACCATAAATTTATGGTCCCGGACCATATATTTATGGTCCACTCAGGACCAGTAATTTATGGTCCAAAATACAGGACCATAAATATATGCTCCGGGACCATATACTTATGGTCCACTTATTGAATTATTTGAATGTGATGGTTTAAAGTACGCAGCTGTTCTACTGACTATACGCTTCGATTAAGAGTCATAAATAAACTACATTAGACGACTTCGCAGTTTTAGAGTTATTCTTCGAATTCAAAAACCAGTACTACCAGTTGATTTAGCATGTCAAATACACCCGACAACTCGAGATGTAGTAATGGACCTTTAAATCCTATGATTAGTGTCGAAGGTCACACTAAGGTTGTCAAAGAAATTAGAATATGTCTTATTGATCTGAATTCAGCAGTAGCATTTTATGTACAATACCCGCACTTTCTTATAGAAAGTAATTTTGGCGTTGACCTTTGACCCTGTTTTCACGAACATACTACGTATATCTTAACACTTCTTCAAGCCTTGTGTTGAAGACACGTATTGACCGAAAAATCAGAAAAATCATTTTTAACCTTTTTATGGTTATAGGTCACGCTGGGGTTATCAAAAACTTTAGAAAATGTTATCACTGATCTACTCTCAGCAGTAGCTTCATTTTGACGTATCACAACCCATACCTTGCTATTTAAAAATATATTTGACCTTGACCTTTGACCCAGTTCCCAATAACCGATTATGCCCATCTCAGAACTTGAGGTCAACTTTGACCTAAGGCATCGATTACTGAAATCAGAATTCAAAAAAGTTAACCCGTTCAAAGTTTTCCTGCCTCCAGACAGACAGACAAAACACCGATGATCTTAATATGGCCCAGAAGGTCCATAATAACCTGTGTAGTGATTTTCATATAATTCTAAGAATGTTTTGAATTTTCCGGCTTGTAGGTTTTTAAATACTCGTTGAATTTAAAAACTAGAATTACCAGTTGATTCAGCAGGTCAATAAAACTTTACATATTGACGAAGAGTTAAAGTCGCTGAACGAAAGGTAATTTCAGTTCGTTAGCTATATACTGTATATAGCAATGCCTCGGACAACGGACGGACGTTCTTCAAATACTCTCATTTTTTCGTATACTATCTACGCTGCGTTAATAAACGGATTTGGACCATAAATTTATGGTCCAAAACCGTTTATTTAATTTTTTTAATTTTTCTACCGGCAATTAATTTTATTTTAAAGTACTCAAAAATATTATAGAATTTATAGAATTTTTTAAGAAATCCATCAAATTTTTTATGCCGTTTTTTAAATGGAATTTTCAAAAATTAAAACTTTAAAAATCAATTTCTCAAAAACAGCACGGTCAAAAACTTCTAAATATTATGAAATTACTAATTATGATTTTCAATGTTTGTTACACCTCAGCAAAACTTGTTACGGAATTTTTAAAAATAAATTTTGCATTTTTAATCGATTTGGACCATAAATTACTGGTCCAAGGTGGACCATAAATATATGGTCCGAGCTGTGACTGACATTGGATGCTGTAAAGGACTCTGAGTTTTTTTGTACAATTTCCTTATTCATTATAGGAATACTAGCTAGCCATTATAAAGACATGGTAAAACATGTTTGAGGATTCGGAAAAAAGACCGACTATGATAAAAGCCTTAATATTTCTTTTTATGACATGTGTGTGGACGTGGGCTAAATTGTTCGTATAAAAGAAATTACAAACTCTTAAAGAAAGTAGTTGGACTAGTTGGAGACTGCAATATTGTATCTTTAGCCTATATGCATGCCCCACAAAAGTCACATATATTAATGTCACAAGAGGGAAAGTTTTTTTTATTACATTACGTATGAAACGAACCATCGTCGCAGTAGCTACAATTCCCATTTTTCCTGTAATTTGTAATTCCAGCCCACTTGCCTAATGTTATGAGGAGATGAATTTTCCATCAAGGAAGCGTCGGATGATTAGCCCTTCCCTGAGAAAACATGACTATAGCACAAGTACAGCGAGTACAAGTAATGGTAGCCACCACACAAAAATGGGCCAAACTTCGTGAGCTGGATCCGGAAATTGAAAACCTCAAAGAGAGCATTCATAAATTGGCCTGTATTCTCAATGATGAAATTCAAGCCACTTATCCTGAGCTGGAGGCGTGCGAAGTAAATATTGCAGCGTTAAAGAGTAAAAACACTCTTCCTTTCTTATTAAATATCATCTCATTGCACGTAGTACGACCAAAAGCAGACCATGAGCATAAAGTAAATTGGGTTTTTTATAATCTAATGAGAATAGAGTGGTGGTGATGTGATATGACCTTCCATAAAAAATAATTTGTTTTCGTCTGTGCCACGCATGCCATGCCATGTTCACTTTGGCCTAATTTCCATTCCGTTCCCAATGTCAAGGTAACGTTATCAATTTCAATTATACTATAAATATATGAATGCCAGCTTTTTGTGTGAAAGGGTCCTCCTCCTTTGTTTTTTTTACCGTAATCAAAATCTAATAAAATTATCATGAAAGTGCATAGGTTTATTGTTGAGAATGTCACCTAACTAACCGTCAGATACTTCTCACTCGTTTATGATGCCTGGAAGAAAATGGGTGACAACACAAAAATATATATGTTTAGATTGATAGTCAATCACACCACCCCTCGTATTGCTTTATTCACGCAATCAAACCATCATTTTATATCATAAATGGCACAAATAATTATATATTAATGTTCCTGTTTTCTCAACCACCAACTCAATCTCGAACACACGACTCAATAACACTACTTTACTCGCTCTCGAACAATACGTAAATCAATACTCATCTCCCACTCTCAAATACTACACAAATCAATACTCTTCTCTCTCTCTCTCAAATCCTACACAAACAAAGGAATACTCTTCTCTAACTATCGAACGCTACACAATTAAATGTGTTTCGAACACACAATTCAAGCAACGTTGAATCTCGAACACACGACAAAAAAAAATATTAAAACTCGATTGACAGTACTTGACTGTCCTCTCTCACTCGCTCGTTCTCACGTTCTGAAGTGAACTCTGCTCTTCTCTCTTTCTTCACAAGTTGCAACAAGGCAAACCACGCAACACTCACACATCTTGACTCATCGAGCCATTTTCTCATCTCTCTATGACTTTTGCTATGAACAAAGTCTACTCAATGCTCACAGATCTAACATCACTCCCGCCAATTAAACAACGGTAGTTGTTTAATTAATTAAATTAACTACTCAATAACAATCAAAACTCTCTGTGGGTATGTGGGAAAACCCCTCCGTCTAACCCGAAATAAAAAATTGGAGGGGGGAAAACCACATACAACCCCCACAAAAATAATAAAATCTACGGGAGTTCCATTTGGCCACCTCACAAACTCAAACTCAATAAAATCTCATGGGTTTCCTAACCCTACTCGATAAAGTCTCATGGGTTTCCTAACCCTACTCGATAAAGTCTCATGGGTTTCACAACCCTACTCGTTAAAGTCTCATGGGTTTGATAACCCTACTCAAAGTCTCATGGGGTTCAAACCCCACTCGCAAAAATATAACGGGCTTTATACCGCTCTCACAAAAAATATAACGGGCTTTATACCGCTCTCACAAAAATATAACGGGCTTTATACCGTTCTCTCAAAACTATAACGGGCTTTATACCGCTCTAACAAAACTATAACGGGCTTTATACCGCTCTCACAAAACTATAACGGGCTTTATACCGCTCTAACAAAACTATAACGGGCTTTATACCGCTCTCACAAAAATATAACGGGCTTTATACCGCTCTCACAAAACTATAACGGGCTTTATACCGCTCTAACAAAACTATAACGGGCTTTATACCGCTCTAACAAAACTATAACGGGCTTTATACCGCTCTAACAAAACTATAACGGGCTTTATACCGTTCTCATTAAACTCTAACGGGCTTTACACCGTTCTATTAACTCTAACGGGCTTGATACCGTTCTCATTAAAATCTCGTTCTCAGCTCACCACGAACTACTCACTCAAACTCAGGTTCGGTAGTCATTTCACATGGAAATAACCGTTGCACTAATCTCATTATCTCGTCACGTTGTGTTCTCACACTGGCTCACTCTCCATCATTCCCAGGAATTAACTCCATAACCAAAGGCCCCTCGATTCTCCTCAGATTGTCAAATCTCACAAGCACCAACTCTCCAATACTCAGTCCTCGTTTCACCTTCTTTGGGTGCTGGTTCACCAACAGTGCCAGGTACTCTCGAACCGATCCCACTGCAATCCCAAGACTGATAAGACGTGTACTCTCGTCTTGGAATTCATCAACATTGGAATACCATAGCCTTAACTCCATCTTCGCACTCTGTAGTTGCTTAGTTGCTTCTCTTCTGAATGTTAAATACTCTTCTTTTGTGTTCTCCGAACTTACACAGTTGTCAACATAAAGAGCGGCCAATAATTTTTCTCCAATCTCTTGTTTATCTTCAGAAAGGTGAGTAAGGTGGTATTGGAGTACGGCTCCCAATATGAACGGACTACAGGTAGCTCCAAACACGACAATGTCTAAACTCAACCACTTCCTCCATTTTCTCATCAAACCACCACAGGAATCTCATGGCATCTCGATCATCCACGTTTACTCCAATCATCTGAAAAGCTTTTCGGATGTCGGACACGAACGCTGTCATCTTTTCTCGGAATCTCAAAATCAGGTCAGGAATGGCTTTGACGTAATTTTCCCCTGTGAACAGGCAATCATTCAATGAAGGAGACTTCCCCACTCGGCAAGATGCGTCAAACACAGGTCTCACTGGCGTTGTGGTGCTATCTTTAATCACGAGGCGATGAGGAAGGTAATGGATCAACTCAGAATCACAGGCAACTGACACTCGCTCAATGAATCCTTCTTTTTCCCACTCAGCAAAAATGGTGTTGTATGCTCGAAACAATTTTTCATTTTTCAATTTATTGCTGACTGCTTGCAATCTCTTGTAGGCTACAGGACGATTGGATGGAAGGATTGAGAGATTATTCTTCCATGGAAGTTTAACAAAATAGCGCCCATCATCTGCTCTAGAAATATTCTCCATGAATTTTCCAGTCTCAAGCTCTTGCCTCATCTTCTCAGATTTCTCTTGACTAGGGTCTTCTACTCCAATTGCTTCTAATTCCCATAACTTGTCAATGTTGGCATCTTGCACCGACATCGACAAACACTGATTTGCTAAGTTATCTCTTACAGAGTTAGTCACATCTCCCATCAATGTCCATCCCAACTCGGTGTGAACAGCAACTGCTCCTCGTTCTGTCTTCTCAATTTTTCCAGTGATTATTGAAGCATAAACATCAGCTCCAATTAACAGCTCAACTTCTTTTTTTTTCTGCATCCACATCACTCAGGAAGACATTTTTCTTCTGCAACTCTTTCAAAATATCTGGATGCTGTTTGGAAACAATTGGTAGTATTCCACAAATTTTCTCACTATCCCTCATCTCGAACTTCTTTCTAAAATTACGGTTGAGTGATGATAACTCTATCTCATATTTGTTGTGTGTGACAGTTGAATGCACCACTCGCTCAACTCCAACTGATGTTATCTCAAGGGCTATTGCTGTTGGTCAACAAAAGCTCGAACAACTTTGCTTCTTCCTCCACAATTTACACGCAACAATAAGGTTTGGAGTGCAGCTCCACTCGAACACTCAACGCCCGAACACAACAGCACCGCCAAGCCCCTTCGTCTCATATTTTTTCTCATCCCACTCTTTGTCTTCATCGTCAACAGCTACACACACGCCACACGTCAATCCTCTTCAAACAAAATCTCCAGCTCACGGTAAACTCCCGCCGTACGGGCCTCAACGCTCTCTTCAACACCTCCACTATCCTTCAGGCACCTTCTCACATCACGTCGGGGTCACCATATGTTGAGAATGTCACCTAACCAACCGTCAGATACTTCTCACTCGTTTATGATGCCTGGAAGAAAATGGGTGACAACACAAAAATATATATGTTTAGATTGATAGTCAATCACACCACCCCTCGTATTGCTTTATTCACCCAATCAAACCATCATTTTATATCATAAATGGCACAAATAATTATATATTAATGTTCCTGTTTTCTCAACCACCAACTCAATCTCGAACACACGACTCAATAACACTACTTTACTCGCTCTCGAACAATACGTAAATCAATACTCATCTCCCACTCTCAAATACTACACAAATCAATACTCTTCTCTCTCTCTCTCAAATCCTACACAAACAAAGGAATACTCTTCTCTAACTATCGAACGCTACACAATTAAATGTGTTTCGAACACACAATTCAAGCAACGTTGAATCTCGAACACACGACAAAAAAACTATTAAAAAAACTCGATTGACAGTACTTGACTGTCCTCTCTCACTCGCTCGTTCTCACGTTCTGAAGTGAACTCTGCTCTTCTCTCTTTCTTCACAAGTTGCAACAAGGCAAACCACGCAACACTCACACATCTTGACTCATCGAGCCATTTTCTCATCTCTCTATGACTTTTGCTATGAACAAAGTCTACTCAATGCTCACAGATCTAACATTTATAATATGGATACTTACGTATAGTGTAGAATAATGTCACATTCTTCCATATTTAAATATTTACTTGGTGCTTATGTTTGTTTTGTCTATTTTTATCTTGATGATATGATCTTCATGTGCCAACATATTACATGATGATACCATCGCATAACATGTACTTTTCTGTATGTGTGGGATATTGTAATAATGGGTTATGTCATTTATTGTTTTTCTTCTGTCGCTCTGTCGTTTTCCCGTCTCTGGAGTATGCGGAGAGAGCGAGATGCAATCAATATGTTACAGCAGCAAGGAATCATCTTGGGCAATATTCTCAACAGAATAAATAAAATGGATGAGTACATTTATGAACTGGAAGGGTTGCCATTTATCCAGGTACATGTTTTATACAATAATCAAAGTGAAAGTTGTAATCCTCCCATATACATGTATATATCTTTGAATGTAGCTTTTCTTGAGAGCGGCTGCATGTGGGAAATGAACATTTTACTAATTTTTTCTATTGCAGAAACTGTGGAAAGACATTGCACAAAATAAAACAAGTTTATGCACAACAGCGGATCAAGCAGCGTATGGACTGGAGAAAGAAATTAGCAAGCATCACGAAAACTCACATAGTTTAGCTAGATCCCTTGTGATGCAAATCATGGATGAACAACGTTTTAGGAGGAATTCCAGTGTGACCGTGTTTCAATTTATCTTGTTCCTCCGTCCATACGAGACGTCCTTTAAAAGGCTGGTAGATGATATCGCAGATGAAGGTACAGGATATATAAAAGAAGAATAAAAGCTGTATTGTGTTTGTGAATCAATGCATGTCTTTTTGAGGGTTGAAATGAATGTGTATGTATCCGCTTCGAATGCATGACTTCTGGGTGCTTTCATCACTGTATTTTGATTTCCCTGTAGAATTAACAATCCAAAAGTTATCAACGATAGAGAAACTGGATGAAACTTTGAAAGACTTGACAACGAGTGGAAGTGTGCTGCCTAAAACGGTGTTTGTACATTTAGTACTGCTCTTGGTTCATGATGACTTTGACATTCGGGAATCTGTTGGCCAGTATTTTGAAGAATCTGCATGCAGTAGAAGAAGATCGGTATGAATAATAATAATGAATAATATAAATTGCTAAATGATTACTAACAAATGTCC
The DNA here is from genome assembly GCA_964034955.1 of Orchesella flavescens. Lineage (NCBI taxonomy): Eukaryota > Metazoa > Arthropoda > Collembola > Entomobryomorpha > Orchesellidae > Orchesella > Orchesella flavescens. The sequence goes on from OZ035957.1 coordinate 31,154,028, forward strand.
ATAATTATAAAAGGTAAAAATGGATTGTCTAATTACAGATTATCCAAAATTGTATTGAAATGTTGGAATCAGACGCCCCAGTCGATAGACATTCCTCTGTTATCCTACTAACAATGCTGAACTCGACAGAGACTCTGGATGCTATTGCATATTTAACTCAAACCGATCCAGATTCTCATGTTCATGAGGTAGCAAAGCAAATGCTCCTCAGGCAAAAGGAAGGAGATAGAATGCACCAGCAATTAACTTTAAGCACACATGGATTCCAAGGTCTACTCTCGGCGTAATGGATTTACTAGAAAAAAGTTGCATTCTTCATGTCCCAACTTTAGACGAGGCTATATTTAATCTAATCCATATGAATGAGTGCTAACGTAAAGTCATGTTTATTACGTAAAATGGAATAATAATAGCTATTACAATATGCAAGTCTAATGCAATTCCGTACCGCTAGGTTTAAGTAGAAAGTAAAATTTAGTTAAGTAACTTACAAATTAGTCTCAAGTACATATGTAAATTATACCTAATCCAAAGAGGTATATCTAGTAGCTCCAAATATAGTAGAAAAATCCCCTTTCTCTCAGATTGTATTGTTCACTAATGCATTACCTACATAAAACAGTCTTTTTACAATCATCATCAACGAAGGAAGCTGAAGGTGTGGTGGAACATGATGTATATGATATTATTATTGTGCTGCTGCTGGTTTATCATCGAAGGTTGGCCAAACTCGTCGAATAAGTCGAAGACAAATTATCATCGCATCAATGTATGTACCATGCATCTCATCACACGTATTTGATCGCATCAATACATAATGAACATTATTGTAATTTTTTAAAAGGGACCTTGGTCCCTTTTTTGGTCAAACTTTTCTCTACTATTTCTTCTCGTCATTTTAAGCCCATTTCCACCCAGTTTGAGCTTCATTTTTGGTCAAAATTTTCTCTCCTATTTCTACCCGTCGTTTTAAGGCCATTTGCATAAATTATGAACGTTATTCATGCGTGTTTTAAAGTTTTACTTTCCCCAAAAAATTTATGTTTTTTACTTTCCCCAAAAAAATTATATTTTTAGTGCTGAACGAAAATAAATAACAGACCAATGTTCTAGACAATTACATGAGGAAATTATGTATTTATTCATCATCAACATCAGATATAGCAATCGTTTATTATAAGTTTGAACTAATATGTGATTTTTTTATGTTTGTTCTTTGTAGTTTCTGGTTCATAGCCTTCATTGGATTCTCTGCAAAACCGGCAGATTTGGTCAGCATTAATGTCTAATAATTTGTTGCCAGGTAACACAGTTACTTTTCCATCCCGTTCAAAAACGAACTTTAGAGTTCTAGAAATTAAAACAAGATTAAATGTCATACCCTGGATTAAAGAATAAATTGAATTTAATGTGTTTGGTAGTGTGAAAGTACCGTCTTTTAGCAAGGAAGGTGAAATTAGTAGCTTGCCAAATTCCACTTGGGTCCAAAATTTCGACAAAGTTGTCATTAGACACCACAAATCCACAACAGTTGCGTGCCAAATTCAACAATAAGCTATATAAAATTTGCAACATATATTATTCATTTATTAACCTGCGATCGCAGATCAAAAGCAGGTTTTTTAGAATGGATCATAGTCTGTCTGTCTGTCCGTCCGTCCGTCCGTCCGTCCGTCCGTCCGTCCGTCCGTCTGTCCGTCTGTTCGCACGATAACTTTTACACCGTTGAAAATTTTCAAAAATTCTTTTTGCTAAACGACACCTTAGGTCAAGACCTTGACTGAGTTCGAAGATGAGCAAAATCGGTCAACGGCAACTGGGTCAAAGGTCAAGGTCAAATATTTTTTAATAGCAAAACATGGGTTATGATACATCAAAATGATGCTATTTCTCGAGAAAAACTCAACCATGCTATTATCAAGATTCAGCAATGACCCCAGCGTGACCTATAAGCGTTTAAATGTCAATTTTTTTAAAAAAAAATTCTCAATAGCAGCCACAATGATGAAAATTTTCAAATCTTTTTTAAACCAATTCTCAGACACATAGCTTATGTTTACTTCATTCAGTATAAATGCTAGATCGCAGGTTCCTATATACCTTGCCAGTTGTCAGGTTTATTATTTTAGTTTTCATTACTTATATTCATTTTCATTAAAACTGAATTGTGTGGCTTACATGTCGTCGTAATCATCTTTCACATTACTATAGGGGTCCATACTTCTACTGGGTACAACAGCTAATAAACCACGGTTATACAAGTCTCTAATAAACTTGGTCAAAAACCAACCGTCCTTGTCGTACACTGCGTAATATGGCATAACAATGGTTATCATGCTCTCGGGTATACTGTACTTTGATTTGAACAGGTTCACAACAACAGCCAAGGCTTCATATTCAGCATATTTGTGCTGCTGGTCCTGTTTTCTGTGCTGGATTACATCCTTCTTAAATCTAAATAAAAGAATGTAAATTGTAGAATAGTTTGTTTTATTAAATAAAAATCCGGTTTGTATAATGAATTAGAGTACTTACGTGTGAGTTAAATTCATGCCATCAATGAAGCATGGTCTAGGAGTACCATCAACATTATTAGAATTTTTTGGCTTGTGCCCATAATAGCCATTAAGAAACGATAGTAACGCTGCTTTCTCCTCCATGTTCCAACTCTCCATGACTTGTCTTTGACCGGATGAAGGTTGAACAAATCTCGTTCTTGGTACGTCGTCAACTCTGCTTTGTAACGCAGTTCTAACGTATTTCTAAATCATAGTATCGCATCATATAAATATATCGCATATAAATTTAAAATGTGTTCAAACCCCCACCCAACGGCTCCGGCCGATGAGTGGGGTTTTTTTGGTCAAATTTTTTACCTATTTCTGTCATTTTAGGACTACTTTGACATTAAAAGAAAATATGAGTGTTTTTAAAAAAAATACTTTTTATGTGTTACAAACCCCACCCAACGGCTTCGGCCGTTGGGTGGGGTTTTTTTTGGTCAAAATTTTCTCTCCTATTTCTACCCGTTATTTTAAGACCCTCTTCATAATTTTGGAGCGACATTTGACAAAAAAAACTCAGGTTTTACTTTTTTACTTTCTCAAAAAAATAAAAAAACTCACCATCTAGTTTCTTTCCCTTGATCTGTAGTGTTAATGCAGCATTACAATCTCCATCTGCTAAAACCCCGGAAATTCCAGCAAAAAAAAATAGCACTAAAAATCATTACTTATTGATTATGTCATCAAAACATTATTTCTATCTAAAACATACAGGTATCATGTCATCAGTGTATTTTTTCATCTCATCAACGAACCTTATTCCATCCATTTGTAAATGCACATCATGTCATCACTCCATTTTTCATATCATCACATCACCTTATAATTTCCATATCATCAATGCACTTTGTTGTTGTTCGACGACAAACATTGAATGTAATGTAAAAAGTATTCGAGTGCATTGAGCATTCATGTCCTTAAAGCCATTTCTCATCTGTTTGTTCTTTGTGCTCAGGTCTGCTCGTACTAGAGTGAGTAACTTTCTAGAATGATTACAACGGAACAAAGGTAAGTGGTTTTTAAAAATAAAGTAAAACATTAGTTATATTGTGAGTAGTTGTAAATCTTTTTTATTTGTTATTTCATGTATTTTTTTGTGATTGGTTTACTTATTTAGGTACTATTACATGACTCACGCTCGAGAAAGA